>VZRO01008388.1:125287-382881 GCA_013397915.1 Daphoenositta chrysoptera | reverse complement strand
GCCCCGACGGGAGAGCCCCGGGGCTCCGCGGGAGAGGCGGAGGCGAGCGGGGCTGCGGAGCCGCGGCGGCGGGCAGGGCGCTGGGGAGCACGGAGAGCGCGGCACGTCCTCTCCGGCTGCTCCGGAGTGAATGCCGGAGCTCATGCCGGAGCTCCGCGCGGCCGCTCGGCTCAGGGCTGGTGCCACAGCCCGGCTGCCGGGGACCTGCCCGGCCCCGCGGGGGGACCCTCGCGGGGATGCCCGCCCGCGCTGCGCGCCCGGCGCCGGGCGGGCAACTTTCGCAGGAAGGCAGAGCAGCAGTGCGGCTGCCGGGCTCACGCACCAGTGACCTATATTTGATGAAGTGCTTTTTTTTTGCTTAAAAAAAAGTTTATTAGCAGAAGTCTAGCTTTGCCTGCCTGTATCTGCCGCCTGCCTGCATTGTTTGCAGTGAATATGTGCATCCCAAATTTCTGAATGGTGTGTCAGGTTTTCTATCATGTAGGTGGGTAGGTAGTTATGCGTAGGCTACGGTTTGATGCTTGCTAAGGAGGCAAACACACCGTTGTGTGTAGGTTTAAGTTCAGTAAAGAACAAACAGGAAGCAGGCAAAATGCAAAAGTAACTTCTGTTTTCTTAGGAGATCTTAACACCTAGAATGATACAGATTTTAGTGGGATTTAGAACCTTTTCTGAATAGCAAATGGTGTTTGTGCAGGAGAACAAAAATCTGGTGAATAATTTTATATGGTGTCAGAAATACTGTTTAGTGTTATAAAAAGTTTGTTCATCTAAAAACATGGACATCTTGTCAGGATGGAAAGCTCCTTTAAGAGGTTTGTCTGTGCTTCCAAACAAAAAAAAAAAATTCTGAATTAAAATATTTGTGGACTGGAAAGGTGCATCATGTAGCATGAAGAATGAGGTGTCTGCAGCATCATAAATCTGAAGCTGGCCAAAAAGGGAGAGTGTTTGCCAGTAAGAAAACCCAGGGGGCAATTACTGGTAGTCATGAGGTAAGAACATAGATGCTGCCTAAGTATGAGCAGTTCTTGCTGGTCCTTCAACACCTGGATATGTTGGTTAGACAAAACTTCAATTCTGCCTTCCAATTGCATTTCTAGGAAAATGTTTTGGGAAACCTATTCTTTGCAATGATCCAGAACTCTCTAAATAACATACAATGCACCCTTCAGTAGAATTAAATTACTGTGCATGGTGCACATGTGTTTGGTTCCACTAATGAACATATAAATATTATGGCTTCGTGACTGTGAATGAAAGGGGAAGTTTTGCTGGAAAACCAGTGCACTGGTGGGAAGCAGCCTAATCAACCTCCTCTTGTCCATATTAGCTGAGATAGAGATGATAATCTGAACATCTATATCTGTACTGGTGTTTTAGCACCAGGTATTAAGTTACTGTGATATGCAAAGTGACCAGTGTGAGGAGAGCTCAAATTGGAATGTGTCAGCTCTCTACAGTTATGTATAGAAGTAGAAACACATCTTTTTGTCTAATCAGTGTTTATACCAGCGTAGTTAGTTCCGACTTGGGTCTGTGGAGATCATTGTTGCATACACATAAGGCATATCAATGTTCTTCAGTAAATTAAGATACCAGAGTGGGCCTAAGTGGTGATCAGTGTGTAACATAGAATGAGTTAACAGTGTGAGACACAATATTTCACACCATTGGTTTTTGTTAACTGAAACATTACAGGCACTAGGCAGTATTTGACTGATGAAGTTTTCTATTCAGTCTTCAGCACCCTAGACTTCTTACAAGAAAACTTGTGGAAGTAGAAGGAAATTGAGATTCAAGATTGAGGCACAGTTGTATTAAATGTGGTAAAATTGCAGCCACTGAGCTGTTACTTAACCTAGGAATTTAGAACTGACCTGGCCTTATGTTATTTTTAAGTAGATAAAATGCTATTTTCTTTGCAGAGGACATTAAAGGGAGACTTGAAATAAGGAGCCATTAGTTTTTCCTCCATTGAAGGCGCATTTTTGCCAGAGGGGGGTGGTGGGGAAGAGGGGATGGAAAGTTCTCTCTCTGATTATCTTGACCAAAATTTAGTTCTCTTTCAGCTGCCCTGCAGTACCCTGTCTAGTGGTGCCCTTCCACCAAGAACTAGTTTCATGTCAATGACACCATCTGAAATAATTTGGAATACTTTCCAAATGTGGATATGATGTGCCAGAAAGAAGTAAATGATTATTGAAATAACAGAGAAATACCTTAAAAGTATTTTAACTTGGCACAGTCTCTGAGAGAAATGAAGGGTTAAAAAGTGTGTATCTGTCCAACAACTCTTGCATCAGGAGTCATGGTTATTGCATTTAACTTGTGAGTGGTCTTGGACAAGTTTTTTTTTTCTGTCTGGTTTTTAATGGTTCAAAGCAGCTCCCTGCAAGTGAATTGCCAGTTACGGAATGCAAATACTTCTAGGAGTTTGGAGATGAATTTTTCTGCAGATTGGTTCTGTGGTAACCGTGAAATTCTTCAATGGCACCAATCTAGTATCAGCTGCTCGTTAAAGGCACTGATGCCAGAACAGTGGTGCATCAGTTGCTGGGAATCCAACCCTGTAGTGAAATGATTCATACATATACATTTTCTTTTCTCAGTTGACAGCTATTTTTAAGAATAGCTGTCTTGCCTAGAAGGTTGATATCTAAGCAAAGGCAGCCTAGATAGCTAAAAATTTCTTTCACACCAAACATAATCTTAGTACACTAAAACATTAAAATGGAATTGATTTTAATTGATTTTTGCTGAATCTCTGGTTCTAATTGGCCATTATAAAGGGACCGTGGTGTTTTGGAGATGATGTCAGGAAGTCGGCAATTTTTTGCACAAAGTAAGGTGATGAGTGTGAAGTAAGTGTCAGTTTGAAACTTAAAATGAGTACTGATATGTGTATGGTAGCAGATTACCTGAATAACTTCTTGTAATTAATTGGATTCTCTGGGTACACAAGCCTGAAGAAATGGTCTTGAAATGACATGTTTGTCCAGTGTACTTTAACTTTTTTAATGTGCTGCACAGGCAGAATATTCAAGTGAAGGAAAGCCACAGGCTTTTTTTCTTTTTTTTTTTTCCATTGTGTTCTTTTGAACCTTGTGTTTGAAAAAGAAATTTGATTTTTTTTCTCTTAGAGAGGAGTTTTATTTGCTTACTTCTGAGTCTGTCAGTTTAATAATGGTAACTCTAAGGGGACAGCAGTAGAAAGAATGCTTGCAGGTGAGCATGACATTAGTGTGTCCTGCATTTCATGCTGGCAGAATGTCTTGGTATTCATCACCTATATTTATTTAATATATGCTTTTCTGTAGTGTATGCTTTGATTTAGCATATTTGGAGTATGCTAAATGTAGATGCATTTTATTAAATGCTTTTTCTTATTGTTAGTTAGGCAATGGAAATTTTCAAGCACCCATATCACCATTCATTATCACTCATCATAATAATGGATAAATTTAATCATCCTGGTTAAGATTATTTTGGTCACAAGAGACAAGGGACTGAAAATGGATAATTTTCTTGGTGTTGTGCTGTGTCTGTGTTGTTCAGCTCTGTTGTTCTTTTCTCTAAAATCCCACTACAGAGAACACTTTGACCTTTTAAACTGTGTTTAAATGATCTTGCTCTACATCAAACTTTTCTTTCAGGTAGGAGACAGAAATTAAGAAGAAATGTTAATGCATTTTTTCTTCTTATTGCCAATGGAGAGCTTTCCTTGATTTGAAGTAAGTTTTCTTACTGCCAAATGGTTGACTTTTCTAGAATAAAAATCTCTCCAGGGTATGCAAAAAGTCCTCTGGTTAATATATTGGCATTCCCAGAACCCACTAAAGCTTAGGCAGGTTGCCAGACACCACTTAATGAGGATGCCGAATGTCTGGCACAAATCTGCATGAAAACCAGCAAAGGAGCTGGGGGTGGAAGTGCATGCGGTGGGGAGAGGGCTGGGAAGGCGACACATCCACACCCATAATTTATTTTTAATGTCTGCGTTTTGCAGAGAAACTGATCAGAAATCCTTACCACAGGATTTTGAAAACTTGCTGGGAGCAGGAGTCTGGATGCTTCAAACTGAGAGAGCTGTGTTCTTGCAGAAACACAGTTTTATTAGGAGAGCAGTTTATGAGTTAGGGGGGTTAGTTTTTTGAGGAAAGCACCAAAAGAGGATAGAAATGATAGTGATTTTATGTTTTACTATCTGCTAAAACTGAAAAGCATTTGAAAATGTTGTTAGACAATTTGGGGGACAATGGAAGTCAGTGATTGCCAGCATCCACAAAGAAAGGCTGTTAAAGCTACATGGCAGGGATAGATAAACTTCTGCTGCTCGAACACCTCTGCTCAGTGTAAACCTGTGGTGGGGCTCTGCCCGATGCTGCTGAGCTTACGTTTTGCTACATGTTAAGTAGAATTGCAGATGTAATAGACCCTCTGATGGCCAGATACCTGTTAGAAGAATCATTCACCCAGATGAGGTATTTTTCCTTAAGAGTGCCATTAAAACCAGAATATATTGGTTTGTGTTGAATCAGATGTTTAGTCTTAAAGGTTGGCTGAGCAAACTTGGTTATATTCTGAACTGAACATTATTTCAAACATTTAAATCATGAACATTTTCAGCATTTTTTTCCAGGCTTTACTCTCTCCCTTACCCACCCAAAAAAAGCATTAGTCCTCTGTAGACAAATTTATAAAGAGACATTTGGTTGGTAGGCATGACTGAAAATATTTTTTAATCCAGACTAATTCTATTAGGAGATTTTTTGTACATGGCTGAATTTGGAAACAAGTGTGCTTATTACCTGCTTTTCAGTATGGGCTTCAGTTGTGTATTTCCCCATTTTGGAGAACTGTTCTTCTTTAGAGGAATTCTACTCATTAGACTAGTACTTGATGAGTACTGTTGAGTAGGAATAAATCGAAATCCAGATGCTCCTGTTTGATTTTGTTTGGTTTCACTAAGGTGAGTTGAGAAATGAAAATTTTGGACTTCGTTGGACTTCAGTGCTGGTTGCAATGGATGAGAGGACTCATGTATTTTGCCAGTTGTGTGGGGATCTTTGTGAAGTTTTATCTGTGTTGACACTGACTCCTGGCTGTCTATAGGACAGGGAAAACAAGCGAAGAGAGTGTTGGCCATTGTAACCACATTTTTAATCCAGCGTGTGCTTAGGATTAGTTCTAAAAGGCAGGACAGTATTGCCTAGAGAAGATACACTGCTGAAATACTGCACATGAGAATGGACCAGGTTGATGAAGTGTCTGCTGCAATGTCCTTGTCTTTTCATCTCCTGCTGTTCTTGATTTCTTCCGTGCTAAACACCCCGGTACCCTTTTTGTTAAAAACTGATAATAAATCTGCTTCTGAAAAAATGTAGTCATCATAGTGAACTTGTATTGCCTGTAAAAGATGAGTTTGGAGATTTCAATCCTTTTTTAATTCAGTATTTCATTTAGTTTCTATGTTCTGAAATTGTAAAAAAATATACTGACCTTTGGGGAAGATGTGGGTTTTTTTGCATGTTTGTATGAGAAATACTTTGAGGTTTGAATGATTCTGTCATAACCTTGGACCACTGAGTGTATTTAAGTTGTGATTTTGAGGACAGTACAGAATTCTCTCAGGGTTTCTGTTAGAACAAATGTTAATGCTTAATAAAATAAGATCTAAAATCTCCTCTCTCATATTGGGAAGAGATTGGAAAATAGTGTTTTCTTCTGGATTAACCCTGAAATGTACTTAGAATTCTAAAATAAGTGTCGAGTGTTGACTCATTATCTAGCATATGCCATTATAAGGGTACTGTGTTTTGCCTTCAATTTTCAGCACCAGTACTTGAAGCATCTTCAAACAGTACTTTGTTTTTTAAACACAAGCTCCACTCTTCTTGTTTTCAAAGATTATTGGAAGGAAAATGTGTGACTCTTTTAATTATCTCTTTGTGTTGTGTGGCTTAGCCCATTATTTTTGTTTCTCACACCTGTAACCTACTTGTTCTCCATTTCAGAGGGAAAGGAGGGGGCAGTCTGTAACTGAGATATGAAGCAATCTCTTTAACAGCCGCCTTCTTCCACTGAGACTTCCATGAAATTTTTCCCGTGCGTTAATTAAGAGTGATCCATTATTACTTTGGACTTGTAAACACCTCTGAACATTCCATTAGGTGTTAATGACACATGAAGCAAGAATTAATATGAGTCTGTTAGTCCTGTATCTAGTAGGGATGTACTTAGTATATGTAATTGCCTGAATGTAACAGTATTTCTTAAACTGTTGGGTGTAAATGGTGTTGCTTCACTTTCTGCTTAATAATTATTGAATGAAGTGATGCTAATCCGTAGAGTGTACTTGGGCCTGTACTACACAGAATGTCAGCTGAATGTTTGCCATGGTTTCTTGGGATTTTCAAAAGACAAAAGTGAGTTCCCTGGCTTCTGCCCTATGGGTCAGAGTTGAGGAGCACAGCAGAAGGTGTGGGAGAGAAAATGTGAGGAACACTTATAAATAACCCAACTTAATCTCCGTAGCTATTGAACTGGCACCTTCTGTGAGATACCACATTGGTGTGTGTTCTTCCCTTACAATTTCACCTCAATGGATGACTGGTTTTGTAGGTTTTGTTTAACAAGAGCTAAGCAAAATTAAATTGAACTTTTGTAGAAATGTATGCAGATAAGGTTCAGTACTCCTAAATTAAAGATTGTTCTGGTCACAGAAAAGTTAGACTTGGGCTGACTAATGGCATCTGTTGGCCAGTGCAGCTCATGTGTAGATGTTTTGTTTTACAAAAGGTTTGTGTTGACTATAGACATCCTCATCAAGGTTATATAGTTATTGGAAGTGAGGTGGAAGGGAGTTCTATGGATATTTCCAACAGAGATATTTTCTGGTTTTGTGACCCTCTCATGTTCCTCTTACTGTTGTAATAACCTTTCTAGCAGGCTTTTATAAACAGCACATTTGAGATTAAACTTGTTGCAAGTACCCTATTTTCACTTTAAATGTCTTAAAGTATGAGTTATCCTTATTTAATTGGGAAACCTCTAACATGTGATCCATCTGCCCAATTAAAGCATCTTGCATAATGTTGAATACAGGTACTGTTTGGTGGCTACTTTCACATAGCTTATAATAATGAACTTTTTTTTTAAAAGCAACCATCTGTTGATGAACAGAAGTACTGCCAGTGTTTGTCAAATGTGTGCTTTATCTGACCTGTTCTACTTAGCACCTTATGGCAAAGCTTTCTCATCAAAGCATTTTACAAATATTTTTATTCTTACAGTGCCTTATTAGATTGATAACAGCAGTGGTCTAACTTTTTAGTAAAGGGATTAATGTACCAAGGATTAGGGAGATAAACCTATCTTCAGTTGCAACAGGAAGTCACCTGGAGTGGCTACACAGATGATGACTCTAATGTGCAGCTGTAGGTGAAAATCACTGTTCTGCTCTAATGATCTTTACAGCCTTTTGAAGAAAACAGCTGGAATACTGTAAAGTTTCTACAGCAGAAAGCTCCAACAACCTATGTAGCCTGGTCTCCTTTCACTCATAGGCAGTGGCTGGGCAAATAGGTAAATTTCAAGAAAGAAATATCACAGTGCTGTTGTGTCTTAGTGCTGATAATGCACAGTAATGAGTTAAAAAACATTTGGTTAATGATTTATAATTTTGTTTGAAATTACCTAAAACGATGGCAAACCAAAAGGAATTAAAAGAAGTATAGAGAAGAATAAGAGGACCTCTTTAGTTTGCAGAGTGAGAGTTAGGTGTGCAAAGTATTCTGAAAGTGTCTTTTGAGTTCTCTCTTCAGACTCTGCCTTTTCCCATTCCCTGTTCTCCCCTGGGTATTGTTAGTGGTTGGAGATAAAAGCCTTTAATCATGTCTACGTGGAGACACCAGAGCAAATCACTTGAAGTGTCGAGTCAGGATGTGTATGTTAAAGTATGTTAAACTTGTGTGTGAATGCTCTGCTGAATACAGAACAGCCTTCTGTATTTAACTTGAGTCAATCGAAGGTCATTTTACATCTGATAAAGAACGTAATTCAGAATGTAAGTTAAATTACATGAACTAAACCCATTTGTATGACTGAGAGGCTCTTGACATAGATGTTTACCATGCTTAACTTCAGTGTTTTACACTGTACTTCATTTATCTCAACTTTCTTCCACGTTGCTTGTTATTGATCGGTTTTCAGGATGCTGCTATTAAGAGGCATCTTAGGAGGACCTAATTGCAAACTTTCAAGGGAATGTAATTTACACAGAAAATGGTAATTCATTGAAATTGGGATGTTTCATTGCAAATATTTTAGATTTGACAGACTTTGACTAAAATCAAAATAAATGCAACTTCTCTTTGATTCCTGGTAAACTTGTTTTGGCCAGAGTCTTGGTGGTTTCAGGGTCCTCATCACAGAGCTAAACTGCCAAGGATCCCACTTTGTGATCAGGGATGCTGTGTTTCTAGGAACATGTGGTTTTATTGGATAGCCTGAAAGAGAAGTCTGCTGCAAAGTCAAGGGTTGAAGAAATCCCTCAGGGACTTGCCTCATATTTGGGGACCTACAGTAATCCTCTGTATCTATCTTTTGAAACTGTCAGTCTTTTAAAGATTAAAACTAAGAAAAAAAAAAAGTTCTATTTGACAGTTTTAAAACTGAAGCCTTCAGTTGGTCAGAAGTTTGGAGTTTTATGGGGTTTGTCTGCTTTGAGAGCCCAGAAACTGTCTGGTTCTAGTTGGAGCTGTGTTTTATCATGCTTTTGTGGATGCCAATTAATTCTCTCTTCCCCTTTCTTTTCAATCTGGAATTCATCTGATGGAGCACCTCAGGAGAACCCAAACCTCTGTTGCCTAAGGTCTTTAATTTACCCCTTTTCATGTCAGCCTTGACCACAGAGGTCTGCAAGTTGCAGTTCCCTGTTTCTTGCTTAGGGACACATAAAATAGGAAAAAATCCTCTGAAGCTTTTATATTCCAAACCATTAACATGAACAGTGAAGCATATATTCTTCAGGGTTCTGAGAAAGAAGGGAGCTGACCTTTTCTCCCAGACAGAGCTGTGTTGGAGGGAAGAGGAACTGTCCAGCTGAAGTAGTTGCAGATGCAGTATACGTAGCTGGACATTCCATTCTTCCTACACTCTTGTGTAAGCAACCCTTACAAAATCAAGACTTTTCCTGGATATTTCTCTTGAGCTGCATGATGTGATGGAGGTATAGATTAGGAAAAGGTTACCCTTGCCTCTTTTTTTATGAAATACTATATTTTATAAGGTAATTCAAGGATTGCTTTATTCTCCCTGTAAGAAAACTCTTCTGAACTTTCAGTTGGTCAAGAAGATAACAGCCACACTAAAAGCTGTGAAGGAAAACTTGGTAGCCACTCTGACTTCAATACACTGAAATTCTTTTATGGTTGAAGATACTGAAAGAACAGTGTCTGTCTGAAAAAATAAGAGGCAGTGTTGTGCTCCATTAGCTGCCTCACATTTAGGAGATTGTTCCAAGATGTTTGCATGCTTGTTAAGATTATGGCCACTGCAGTGGAGGCAGATAAATTTTAGCAGCTTAAGCATCTCTCTCACTCATGAACATACAGAGTTCTTGACATATTCCCAGAGTCAGTGAGTTGGTTTGGTTTTGAAATTGAAAAGTTTTGTGCAGAGTTATAACGGTCTCAAGATGTAACTTCCTTAGTTTCATGGTGTAGCATACATTAGAGAGAAGAGAAAATATGTAGCAAGTTGTCTTCCCCAGACTTTGAGTCTTCCATTTGGGTAAGTTTAAGAGTCAAAGTCTTATGGGTGCTAAGGATAGTCTCTTTTCACAGTGTAAAAGTGTCAAAAGAATGTTTTTTCCTGCCTCTGACCTTGATGTGTAAAATGCACTGTAGTACCCTTGTGTACTTGAGATGTTCTCAGGTGTCCCTGACACCTACAAAAAGCCAAATCCTGTGTGCAACTGGTTATCTCCCAATCTCCCATATAGTTCTGCTAGTTTTCCTGTTGCTCCTGTGGCTAGATTTCTCTCTTTTTTGGTAATCCTTTAGGGTACAGACCTTTCAGAGATGCATCTGTAATGTCTGACTGGCTTCCTCTTCTTTACTTTCCCCTTCTACCCCAGTCAAGAAATTCCAGATGGAAACTCTTTGGTGTCAGTAACAGCTGCACAGCAGATAATTTTTTGCATCCTTAGAGCTGTAATATTTGTAACCCCATATATGTATGATATACATTTACATTAAGGATCTTCTGGTCTTTTAAGCTTCCTCAAGGCTCTTCTAGTCTTTCTTGATGTAGAATTTTGCCCTATTTTCTGTTCCTGGTTAGAAATAGCTTCTTTCAACATAAAGAAGTTAAGATATTCTGTTGTAAATTTGGTTTTTAGGAAGTCTGAATATTTTAGAGTCCTGTGTTGTGATTCAAAAATTGTGCTCCCTTCTTTCATCTCTAGGATTTATAATAAGGTGTCAGCAATGATCTAGTCCATCTGGGAGCTTGCATCAATGCTTGGGAGAGCCATATGTGTCTGCCTCAAACAAGGCTATAGAAAAGTGTTCCACTAGCAACCAAGATGTCATCCATCTGCTAGACAATCCTGTAGCTAGTTAGCTTAATGACGTATTTATTTGACTAGATGTTTCTGCGGAGCAGACTCCAGCTTTCCTCCCTGTTCAAATTAATACCAAAACCTCCCTGCTCTGGAGAGAAAAAAAAACCCCTGCCCGCTCTGGAGAATGTCAGGAAGTTTGTGGCTCGGTGGGTTTGACCTCTTTATCTCCCTGAGGGTGTTGCACTCCCAGTTCGGGTGAGCGCATTGCTGGGAGGCGGCTCCAGCCTTCCAGTGCGGGCACAGGTGCCTGGTGGCGCTGGGATCCGCAGGCCGGCAAGGCCCGGCTGGCCTGAGCTGCCTGGAGAAATCCAATCATGCTGCTCCTGCTTTAGGGGTTTTATTTTAGCACACGGGGCTGTGTGAGGATTTCCTCCTGCAGCGGGCAGAGCTGGAATTGTCACGGTGAACATTTTACCCGGCCACACGGAACAAACCAGGTGATTATTGCACTCGGGGGCTTCAATGGAAATGCTTATTTGGGACTAAGGTCTTCACAGTCTTCAACATACACGTTCTAGATATTTGTAATCTCAGATGGCCCTGCAAAAAGTCAGAACTCCAGGAAATATACTGTGGGAAGATGAACTCTGTAAACTTCAGAAACTCCACATTCTTACTGAGGTAAAATCGAGCACACTGGGACTGACTGTCATTGATTTCTTGATTTTCCAGTCACTATATTCCACTGTTTTGGTCTTTTTTGTAGTCCAAATAGGCCAAGTCACTGTTGCAAATTCTGGGTTGATCTAAATTCTAATTTGTCTTTGAATGAGACTTGAGCTGAGAAGGGTACAAAACAACAGGAGAAATGCAAATTTAGGCAAAAAGAATGTTTTGTGTTAATGGCAATTACATTAATCTATGTTGAGGCAATCTAGTGAATTTAATGTGGAAAAATGCCAGTGTGTATTCAGACCACTGTACAATTGGATCCATCAGTAAATCTTCATCCATGTCTTGCAAGGGAGTTTACATGCAGCTTCACATGGATTTCAGTGGGGATCGAGACACTCTTGCAGCTTTTTCTGCATATGGATTGATGGTGCTATCAACTGAATGTGGTAAATTTTACCTGTCAGATGTTGTTTAAAGTAGCAGATGGACACAAATACTTAGTGAATTTCAAGGAAAAAAAACATCAGTAATCAAGCCAGTCCTAAATACAGGTGAGAAACAGATCATAAGTAAGGCACAGAAAAAAATTTGCTTTCTTGTACACTAGAGGCCTCTCTTCTTACAGGTGTAAAACTTTTTTTTTCGGTGTGTGTGTGTGAGCATATTAGCAGTTCTAAGCTGAAAAAGTAGGTGAAAGTGAAATCAGGACAATTCCATGGAGGAGTGTAGAGATTGAAGAGGTGAACTGTACTCACTTTTGCTTCATTCTCTAATGCTACAAAGAGAATTGTAGAATAATTCAGGTCAGAAGGAACCTTCTGGAGTTTTAGTCCAATCTGCAGTAACAGGACTAAGGTTTTTCTGAAGAAATACTTTTGAATCTAGAAATTGTCATTTAGATCTTAATTTTAAAAACTCAGTGTTTTTTCATATGTTTTGAATTGCTTCTGTTTGGGAAGAAGTGCAGTAAAGGTCAGTGGAAGAAAATAAAGTATGAAAAAAGAGAACCTTAATTCTAAAAATGCTAAGTAAGTGCCAAAAAAAAGCAAAGTTGACACAACTCTACTTGCAAGTGGGAGGGAGTGACCATCTTAAGAGTATCTGAAAACTCTTGCATGTGTTTAAAGTAAGCAACATTTTTATTTCCTTGAGAAGTTCTAAATAATTAAAGAATGTTGTAGTTTCGCTTCTCAGAATGAAAACAGCTGACAATTCTTCACTGATATGAACTTATGGATATTTATTTGGATTCCTTTTGTTACAGGGCTACTATACATTGTTAAATAAAATAAAATAAAAGCATCTTTTCGCTATCACCTTATAAAAGCATTGAAGTCCTCTCAGAGGTAATTCTGATTGGTCAGAGTAACTTTGATAAAGCTTTTGGAGAGAAAGGGATTTTACATCTTGCTGTAAAGCTTACAGGATCAAAACTTCATTGTTTTAAAACAGAATGAAAAAAACATTTTTGTAGTTTTCCACAAAAATTACATTTGCATTGGATTGATGCATTCTTTAGTCTTGTATGATACCATGCACAATAAATTTTAAAAAATAATTGGAAGTCATAAAGCTATGAAATTTTGTAAATTTCTACCTTTTAAAGTACCTGCTTCAGTTTTCATTTTATTATTGATGTCATCAAAAGGGTACTTCAAACAAAGTAGTCTGTTTTAATGCATTGGATTTTCTGATGGAAACCAGGTCTGCAGGAGTATTTCTGAGAAGAACCAATAATTTCTTGTTTGGGAAGAACTACTTTAATTTGTTTTAGTTTCATTTATTTGTTTTGGGTTAGAATTTTTTTAAATTTAAAAATTTTTTAAAAAGATTTTTTATGTTTTTTCTTTGCATTTCCACTGCAAATTTGGAACTTGATTAGGGATATTACTAAAACGCAGTTGTTTGAAGCTTCATTCTGTTCCATTGCTTCACTCCTCTTCGTATTTGTTTTACCACGTAAGAGAATATATTAATGTATAGAAATGTTGGGGCATCTTCCTGATTTATCTCATATGTTGGATATGTTTTGTCTGACTCTATAGCCAGAAATAGTAATCTTCTTTTCTTAATTTCTTATACGTACAGATATTGTGCAAGACCTTTACTATTTTATTTTTTATCTCCTACTGCTGATTTCCCAGTTGTGTTTACCTGTTGCTAATTCTATGTAATTTAATGGAAATAGGTTTATACAGGATCGTTTTGAACCCATTTAATGTTTCTGTTCACTTAGAATTGAGACTAATAGAAACCCAAATGAGGTTTTGCTTCTGAAGAGCATGGCACTGGCTATGTCAGGTCTTTGTCCTGCTAGCCAAGCGTTTTCCTTTTTCCAGCACTTCATATATGTGGATGAGTATGTTTTCCTTGTCGTTAAATGTTCCTGTCCAGTGACACAGAAGTGCTGTGTTTCAGAAGAGGATTATGTGCTTGATAGCCACTGAAATAATTAACATAAAATTGGACTGTCTTATCCAATTTAGTTTATGTATACTAAGATAGTGTTTTAACACATAATGATAAAAAAGGGAATGTAGTATGGTGGTACACCTTTCTGGAATAATTTCTGGAATGCCGATTGCTTGGATTCCACAGTGGTAGAGTTTTAAGTCCTGTATGGGATGCAGTTTAAGTCGTTTGTATTTGGATACTCAGAATAAGGATAAAAAAAGGGATCTACATAGATACCTGAAAGTCCTTATGCCAAGTGGTTTCTGTTTGGCACTGTTTTGTGGTATAGCCTTCATGCTACTTAAATTAAAAAAAAAGGCTTAGAAAATAAGTGGAAAAGACTGACTTTGAATTTTGCCAGGAAAGTTTCTTTGGTGAACTTGAACATGTGATAGGTGTGAATGCTGTAAAAGCCAGCAGGCTCATTTCAACTTGGATCAGCAGGGGCTAAACCTCGAATACACAATTAAGGATGGACACAATGTCTAACTTCACTAGTGAGTTATCACATCAAAGTCTGACCTACTAGACATGGTAGATGGTAGCAAACCATCTGACTTTATTTTCAAGTACTTGCTATTTATTGCTGAAGCAATTAGCCACCTTTTACGTTTCATTTTAGCTGTCTGATTGCTGGCACAGTATAATTTTTTTGTTCAAGGTTTTTCATATCAAAGCAAATTACATACTACAGGGTGCATTTGTTTTGTGAACATCACTTTTACAGTCAAAACCTTATATGCTGCTGGGTAAACAAGTCATGTTGTAATTAGGTATGTCTGCTCTCACCAAAACTATGTCAGAATGTAAAACCATCACATTAGAGTTTGATTAAAGGGGAGTGAGTACCATTGTGCAGTCTCCTCTGTAGTGGTTTCGTGCCTATGCTGTGAACACTGTATTCCCTTTGTAGTGTCAAATGGTCCTGCAAAGAGCTGGTCATTAATTTTTTTTTTGCATTTTTTGTAATTAAGAATAATTGTTGAGCAATTATTCATGATGATACCTGTCTGAAAACAGTTTTATCTGTTAATGTTAAATAAAAAATTTCGGATTTTATTCAGGTCATTCATCTTCTTTTTAGAGAGACTGTAAAAGGTAAAAGGTAAATGGTACAAATACAATATCCCACATAATTGAAAATTACCGATAAAATGGGGTAGAGAAATGTGGATAATGCAAAACCCAAACATGCTTATGATACATATAATTATGGTAATTAGCATATAGAAAAGGTGAAATGAAAGTTCATCAATGTTTGGAATCCACTATGAACTAGGGCAAGGACTTAAAAAAACCCCAACAAACAACCCAACATGAAATATATATTGCAACAGCTTCTAAAACAAATTAGTTGCTGCTCTTCTTTTTGCATGAGCAGCTGTTAGATTCATGCTATCTGAAAAGTTTAAGGAAGGAATAAGACTCTGTTTTGTGTTCATTGTTATTTAATGAAACTGGCTGGTTGTCATGTTTTAACCCCAAAAAGCCACTCACTTACTCCCCCACCAGTGGGACTGGGGGCAGAATCAGAAGGGTAGAAGCTGGAAAACTTGGGAGTTAAAGACAGTTTAATAGGAAAAATGAAAGCTGTCCATGCAAGCAAAGCAAATCATGGAATGAATTCACTGGTTCCCATGGGCAGGCAGGTGTTCAGCCATCCCCAGCAGAGTGGGGCCCCATCCCGTGTAACAGTGACTTGGGAAGACAAACTCCATCACTCCAAATGTCCTCCCCTTCCTCTTTATTCCCCCGGTTTCTATACTGAGCATGATGCCGTGTGGTCTGGAACATCCCTTCAGTCAGCTGGGGTCACCTGTCCTGGCTGTGTCTCCTCACAGTTTCCCATGCACCCCCGGTTCCTCCCCAGCGTGGAACTACAAAAAACAGAAGAGGCCTTGGCTCTCTGCAAGCCCTGCTCAGCAACAACAAAAACATTTCTTTATTATCAGCCCTGGGTTCAGCACAAATCCACAGCACAGCAGCATATCAGACACTGTGAAGAAAATTAACTGTACCCCAGCTGCAACCAGCACAACTGGTCTTGACTGTCTTCTGTCACACAGAACCACCAGGATAACTTCTAGAGCTTGTCACTGTTGTTCAGACTATTTCTCAATCCATTTCCACAAACTTTGGGAATCTTAGCTTAGTAACAGTTTCCTGGGTACCAGGTCTGAATTTGACTCTGTGAATATTTAAGTAGCCTTCTTGAGGAGGTAATTTATGGGCTCTGTATGGGATGCAGGTTTTATGTCATCCTCCTACTGCAAGAAATTTTGCCATGATGGCAGAAAAGTGGCAAACTTTGCCACTTGTTTGCCACCAACTTTGCTCTCATTTTCATTAAAAACTGCAGAAGGGATCACACATGAATTGTTAACTTATTTCATTGCAAGAGGATAGTTTGGTCCTGTGGTTTGAATTCCACATTAAAAAAGAGAGCATAAAACTCCCCAATGGCCTCTTCCTGTTCCTAACTTCAGGTTAACAGTTGTCAAGAAAATGGGGAGAGTAGAAGAGATGGAAATGTGATTATCAACCAATATACAGTAAAGTGTTTACCCTGATCAGTACTTTTTAGGTGTTTTATTTTAATTTTTTATAAAACATAAATTTCCTCCCTTCCCAGTTTTTTTCGGCTTACCAGATGACTGAGGTTAAATTAAGTACTTCCTAGATGTGATTTTCAGGAAAGCAAATTTACTGGTACTAACTCTGCAGGAGCCCTGTGCTGATATTGATGGCTGGCTGTGTTCATTGGCAAGAGAACGGTTCTCAAGTGAGATTATAACCAAGAAAACGTGTTGACTACTCTCAATACGGATTCTCCTTTTATACCCAAGTCTGTGTTTGTAACTGAAAGTGTGGGATATATTCAAATTTGAACTTCTGTTCATGTCTGTGAGGGGGAAAATGTCCTTATGTTTTAAGTGACTGCATATTGTGTCTGTGCAAATATAGGTCCTCTTGATGTGAGGAGAGCTATTGAACACATCAAGATTTGCGCTGTACAAAGCTTTAGGAATGCTCATCTCAGTACTTTAGGATTTGGGGAGTGTGTAAGAAAAAATATATCTGCTTTAACTTAAGGTTAGTAGAAGGATGCCAGCAGCTAGGTAGTCTTTGGATTGTGGCTATTTGAAAGGGAAATTTTGGCAGTGTAATTTTAGCAGAGTTCACAGACCTTGGTGATTTTCTTGTATGTTATGCCAGATACAGAACAAGATGATTAACTTTTCAAGAAGAACGAATCTTCTCTTCTAAAACCAGGACCAGAGGGACATTAATACAATGTAACAATATTGTTTATTGCTCAAATTTAGGAATTAGTGCATTTTGAGCAATCTAAGAACCTTGTTTTATTGTTAGGGATCAAAACCAATGCAATGTCAAATGTTGAAATGCTGAATTTTTGTATGATGTTTACAATGTATTATCAAAGATATTGAAAAAAGCAATGACCATTAACAACAATAAAAAGGAAAAATATATTCTTTAAGTCTTAACATGAAATGAAAATTAAGAACAACAACTCAGGCCTTCCTTTTGATGTGTAGGTTTCAACAAGTGGTTGGAAATAAATATAGAAACCTCAAGGAAAAGAAACATTTCTTAACAAATTAGCACTGGCCCAGTTTAATGCAAAGACATGATTGGTTCAGAAATTAGAGAGGTTACTTTTCCATATGTTGAGAATAACCTGTGAGATAAAAATAAAAGCGTAGTGCCTAAAGAAGAGAGGTCAGAAAATTTAAATCTGGCAAAGGAGTGTCTGATGCCTTCACTGAGCTGAGGAGCTGTTCCAACATAGGTGTGCAGGCAACAATACTCTCATGTCCTGGGAAATGCTAATTTGACAGAAGTGCCTGTTCTCCAAAAGGACTGTTTCCAATTTGCCAGACAACTTCCCCACATATCCCTCAGGATGATATACTGAGGAGGTTATTTGTACATTGATGTCCTGTTCTTCCTTTCCCTCCTTGCCTTCCCTTCTCCACTGAGTTTTGCTGCCAGCAAGCTATTCTGGTTTCCTGCAAACTGTGTTAGCAAGAGCTAATATTGATACTTTCAGGTAGTTTATTCCCAGTTGTTCTTGTAACAAAATGAATGTTTTAAGTACTGCAAGTATTTATGAAGCATTCCATCAGAGGGGAAGGATTGCTTCTGAGGCTGGGGTTAGGGTACAGTTACTTTATCTTAAGCTAAAGCAAGTGTCTATTTAGAGAGGCAGGGAGATACAAGGCAGAAGATGACTGCGTAGGGGAGCTGTGTATGCATGGAGACATACATTATATATAAAGAAATAAATTAATCACGTGGATCTTTGAAGAGACTAATGCTACCTGACTCCCAGCCCTTCAGAGTATTCTGTGCACAGTTGCCCCTGAATATCCTTCCCTCTGTCCTTTTCCTCTGTGCTGAATGAACACCAGTTGGGTGGGAAAAATGCTTTAGGAAGATGGTTATGCTGTTGTCTCAACCTATGGCTCGTGGAAAGCTGAAGGTGATGAATAAGAGGGAGCACATTACACCTGCCTGCCAAGGAGTTGTGTGTTGTTTTGTCTGTGCACACACAGTCACATGGTGAAGAGTCCAAGTCTGGGACTTTTAAGAGGATATCACATTATTTCATTATGTTGGTCTGCTGTCTCTGTTTTTTTGTTTTTTCTTGATACAAAATACTTTGAGGGAAAAAAATAAAGTATAAGGAAAATAGATGTGATCCTAAGGTACTTGGTTTTAAAAAAACTAAACTGCATATTGGCAGGGTTTCCCAGTGGTGACTTGTGAGCATACAGGAACCTTCTGAGTTATAGGTTTTGGGTGTGAGTGATGTTGCAATATGTTTATTGCTATCAAGCTTACATCACATAGTCAAAAAAAAAAAAAAAAAAAATCGAAGTGTCTATTCACATTCTTTCTTGATATCAGGCTTGACCTAATTTTGGGAGCACGTTCCTTTCTCCCCCACATTTCTGCATGGAATTATGTTCAGTACCTAAGTGCTGTGTTCCTTTGACTGTCAGTTCTTGGATAAGAGGAATTCATTGTATTATGATATTTTTGGGGTGTTTTTTGCCATATCCTAAGATACCTCTGATACATAAAATCCAGTTTTTCTCTACTGAAACATGTACTTTCATCAGTTATGTTACACACACCTAGCTCTGCTTTGGAGTGGCCACTGTAGTAATGCACTGCACAGAAACCCAGCAGGGCAGCAGATCTTGTGTGAGGTGGATTGCTCCTTGAATTCTTCTATTTCTATTGGGTGGATCATTCAGAAATACCCAGACTCCTTCTGTTTTATTGCCATTGTTCTGGTGGCAGCCTGGCCTTACCCTCAGGAGATATTCTTATTTCCTGGCTATAGACATGACCAATCTGGTGACATTTTGATATTGACAGTTGCATTTTGCTGACAGTTCAAGCATTTTGTAGAAGTGGAAAGTGTTGTCTTGACAACTGAACTCCAGCTAATAATAGATAACTAAAGAATCCAAAAGTCCAAATATATAATAATTCTTACAAAATTCAAACTTATTCTTGAGTTTGAGAGCTGACCTCAAACACAGATATGTTTGTGTTTTAGATCTGTAGGATGAGGAGCTCAGACTTCACCGTGGCACAACAATTTTATAGTAGGCTTCATCTGTATCTGTTTTAGATGCTGCTATTTTCTGTGATAAAATGTGGGGTTTCGTGCTGGTTTGCTGCAAAGGTGACTCTTTATTTGCACTATAACATGTGACAACTATATGAACAGTATACAAACGTTTATTATACAGAATATTAGGTTTTTATCTCTCTTTTTTCTTTTTCTGTGGTTTCTTTTTTTTCCCCAGAAGAGCCAAATAACTCCCCAGCATTTCTGCTGTGCTAATGCTTCTTACCAGAGCAGGGTGTGAATAGACCTCAAAACGTGGAACTTAAGTTCTGATCCTCGTTCTGAAGAGGAACAGCAGTTCTGGCTCAGCATTAAGTTGTTCCTCTGCAGGGTGCTTTAGAGGAGGTAGCACGAAGCATTTGTAGCAGAAATCATGTGTAAATGTCATGTTCAGTTAAGGCACAAAAATCCAGGAAGACCCTTCAGTTACCTGCAGAACTTTTCTGGAGTGGAAAGAAGGAACTGTTACACAGCATTAAAGACATCTTCTGTGGGAATGCATTTTGGAGTGGAGTGGGAGTTGGGTTAAATGGGTTTGGACAAGCTCACTTCTTGTGGTTCCATCTGTGGTTTTAAAGGAAAGATTTAAGAGTGAGATCTATTTTTTTAACTATTTGTGAAAGAATGGACATTGTATTTAAAATTATGTATGCTGCTAACATCACTATCTGCTGGAACTGTGAAAATGAGCTCTGAGAGAGTCCCTTTTATTGCAAAATGCCTTTGTCCATACATGACATCATTCATCTACCACGTACCACTGGACGTGATTGGGGTGTGGTCTGACACTACTGGTGTTTGTCTCAGACTGGCAGCCCCCCCCTTGCTGTGTATCCCTGTTTGCTTTCTGCTGTTGAATAGCTGATTGAAGCCTTGGATGCAATCTGATAAACCCTCTTTTTGTGGTGTGTTCTTTTGAACCTGGAATCGGGGACTCTTCTGCAAAATCACTGTTGTCCAGAGAAGTAGTCCAAAGGCATATTAGTGCCAGCGTTCTAATCTACAGCAATATGAGTAATCCCTGAAAATTATTTTGCATAAATTTGCAGAGGCGGGAGGTGCTTTGGGGATGTTCTGCTCAGACTGTGATGTCCTCTCATTTAAATTTGTGGTAGAAAGGTAGCAGATTTTCTCATAATTTCTTGAAACGTCTGTCTTAAATCTGGTGGTGTTATGAAGAGAAAGACACTAGTCAGGACCATGAAGCTGATGGTAAGAGGTGGAGGTTTTGAGTTTCCATTCTTTTATTTCTGGAGGATAACCATAATGTTATGTATTTTTCCCTTGCAAAAGATTTGGAATGAACCAGGAAAGAAGATTTCTATGGTTTCCCTTTTGTTTGAACAGATGTAAAAGTATGCATTCTACAAGAGGAACAAGCTAGTCTCTTGAATAGAATTTCTCATCTTTCATTTTTGTAGGTGACTCTTTGGACTGTCAGGATACATAAGACCTTAGTGCCTTACTAAAAATAGCTAGGTTGTATGGAAAAAGAACTTGAGTCTTCTGGTTATGCTCAGTACTTTAGTTTATACACCCTTAGGTCTAGCATCAGTCAGTTTGAGGGAATACTTTTTAGATAAAAGGTTTCTATAATATTAAACTGCACAAAACACTTTCTAGTGATTTTTAGGAAGAAAAAAAGGCAAAAAAATAGAATGCTATTGAATAAAAACTAGTATTATGTGTTCAAAATATAAAAGACTGAGCATCTGTAGCTGAGGTTGCCTGTTGTTTTCAGTTAATTAAGACTACTAGAGTTGTTTGTAGCTTTCTCAAGTACAAGCTGGAAATTGGGCAGGAAATTTTCCATGCTGGTTATCTGCTTTGGACTGGTTATTTGGGCTGGAAAGATTTTCAGATGCAGCAAACCAGTTGGAAGTATTTCTGAGCAGGAATTTAGGAAAGAAAATGACCACTGTTGTCTCAGAGGCGGGGTCTCACCCATTCGTGACTGTCTTAGAGAGAAGGGTTGACATGTGGTGGTTGACCATTGCTGGGGCTGTGCCAGGACAGATGTTGCAGTGCTGTGCTTCAAAGCGGGCTCCTGAAAGGGTCTGGATTTAGCCTAAAGCTCCCAGTGGGAATAAGAAGGGAGTTACTGTTAATGCAGATCGTTCCAGCCATGCAGTTTGACTGCAGCCCTGCAGGCAGGTGTGGAGGCACGACTGGAGGGCAGGAAGAAGAGGAAGGGTCAGCAGTCTCTGGGCCAGCTGGGGTGGGAATCTCTCAAACAAGCTCTGCTGCTGAAGCCAGTCTTTCATCCAGCAGGGCTACCATGGTATGTTTTACTTGGAAGCATCTTGT
The DNA here is from genome assembly GCA_013397915.1 of Daphoenositta chrysoptera. Classification (NCBI taxonomy): domain Eukaryota; kingdom Metazoa; phylum Chordata; class Aves; order Passeriformes; genus Daphoenositta; species Daphoenositta chrysoptera. Next base: position 361,204 of record VZRO01008388.1, on the reverse strand, counting down.
TAAAGAGAATAAACTGTACTTAAAGGATGGTTTCTCAGTAGTTGAATCTCACCGCTGGCTCACTTTGTGAGCACATATGTGTGTGTTCTCTGATCTCGATCTGCCCCAGATGGATGCGAGCACAGAGCTCTCAGTTGTTTGGGGAAAATGCCTCTCCAAGGGTCCTAGGTCCTGTCTGCATGTAAAAAACCTACAGGAGGTAGCAGGAGGAATTTATAAGAAAAATAACAATAAAAAAACCCTATTTAGGAACAAGGAGCCTTTATAGATTACCCACTATGGGACCAGTACTATAAAAATGGTTGGTTAATTGTGTCAACAACTGCAAGTACCTGGGTTTGGGAGTAAGTAGAGGGAGGAGTGATGGGAAGAAAAACTGTGAAAAAAGAATTTTCCCTACCATACTGCATGACAGCAATGGATGGCATTTTTTTATAACTGACTTAAAACAGATGTAAAAACATCCCCTTTTGTTTGAGTTGATTATACAGTGCTGGTCAGTGAATTCAGTGAGGCCAAGCTTCCATGAAAGGTACTTGAGATGCAGCTGAAAAGACACGTAACTTCTAACTCTCTTCCCTCCATCCTATTTGTCAACTTTATGCTGCAGGGAACTGTGGTTTGCCAGTGACAGCGGTTTTCAGACCTGATGAATCCAGAAACCCTTGGATTTCTGCTGTTTAACAGAGGAAATGGTTAGGCTAGTAGAATTATTTCACTTTAAGTCATCAGGATAAATGCAGAAACATTGCCTGAGAGTTAGACCAAGAAAGAAAAAACACAAATACGTTGCTGTAAAGTTATCCAGTAACCTGTGTGATTACTCCCAGTAAATAACAACAACACGTGCTGTCATATAAAAAGTGGAAATGGATCTGGAATGGCTGGTTGAAGCAGACTTCTGTGCATCTGTCACATGGGCTAATAAGTAATTTGTCGTTGTTCTTGTGTTTATTAAGGGTGGCCTCATCAAAATGTCAATAAACACTGTTAGGAATATAGAGGGTCCATGTGGTTTTGGATGGATCAGATCCAGGGGTGTGTCTCCATCTTCTATGATTGTAACAAAGGGAGAAGGAATACTGAAGTACAAATAGAAGATTCCACAGTGCCTTTTGGATACTGACTTGAAGTACAGTTTCATGGTGAGGACATGACTTTTTGATGTAAATGCAGTGCAGGGAGGAACTGACCATCCCTGAGTTTCCTTGGAAAGTGCCAACCCACCCTGCAGCTCAGGTTTGCAGCAGCCACCACCCTGTAAAAGTGACTTGTTCAGATTTGTGCAGCTCAGCTTTTTGTCTTCAGTCACTTGCTGGTCGCTTCAAATTTATTTTTCCTAGTGACAGTAAAAGTACACAAATTTTTAAATATTAAAACTATGTCTGCTGTGATGCAGCCTATGGAATTTTCTTAGTCCTCTGATAGCTAATTTGTATTCCCATTAGAAATTGTGTCTCTTGTGCATTCTGTTTTTTTATTCAGCTGCATTACCCAGTAGTTGGGTAGCCTTTCCCTGAAAGTCTCAGAAGCACCAGGATTCTTGTTCACACTCTACTTCCTATGATGAGCTGTGTAAGGCAACATCTGTGCAGTACAGAGAGAGCCCCCAAAAGAATACGGGTTGTGTCTGCCTCCCTGCTTGTGTTGGCTTCCTTCTCTTCCCCTCCTGTTCTTAAGGTCTGTCGTTCTGCACAGTCTGCACTCTGCTTGTAAAACCGGGATCAGTCTCTGAGATACTCTGCAGTGACTGGTCCGTGACTGGGTAAGAATTAGTCAGGTTCGTTCTGCTGTTAGTAAAACTGGAGCAAGGTGGTGACTCTAGAGAGAGAGACCATGGAGCTGCTCTGTGTAGTGAAGAACTAGAGAGAAGCAGTAAGTGAAAGCAATATAAACAGAGCAGAGTAGGGAAGAGATTAACTGAGAGAATGCTGAAGGTCTGAAGTGGATGTGGAGACTGATGGATAAACCAAAACCTGTAGACAGGAGTGGTGAATTATGACTGAAAAAGTGTACAATATCCAGAAATGAAGGAACCTTGGTTATAGGTGACTTTCACCTGTAGTTATTCACACTTAGTCCAGGCCTGAAAACTCTCACTTTATGTCCAATGTCTTGCTTGGTTCTGGAGTGGATGTTGTACACTGGTCTTAGCTCACCAGAGCATTTTGTTCCTTCTGCAGTGAAAATGGGGAACTAAATATTAATTCAGTACTATGGCTGTGGAGGAGCAAATAAAAAAAAGGGGTATTTTCATTTTGTCCAGCAAATGTTGGGTGTTTGCCAAACACAATGCTAAAAGCAGGAGCCCTGGTGAGCAGGACCACACTGGGGGAGTCTTCTCCAGCAGTGGTGTCCTTGCAGGCTGTCCCTCCTTTCCTCTGCTTGTGGCTCTTGTGTCAGTCGAAACAGGAAGGCTGGAGAGCTCTTCTCTGAGGCTTGTCTTTACATTGTTCATTAGGGTACTTTCCTAAAAAGTAGGATTGGACTTTGGGACTTTAATCTTGCAGAACTTTAATTGCTCTTTGATTGAATGGCTCTGGTCATTAGTGCCGTTGTAATGGGCTAATGTTCTTTGAGGCTAAAAATGAACGGCTGTGGTGGGAGAACAGCCGTCTTTCCCCTGTGTCATGCTGTAGACAGACTGCTACTTCTCTTGTCAGCCTCTGATGTGACTTAATTAATTGTAGTGGAATTACTCCTGATCTATAATTAAGTGAGAAGGAAATTGAGCTGGACAGTGTGAGAAGTTCCCTGTGTTGTTGCTTGCAATTTTGAAGAGAAATGGAAAAGTTCACATTTCATTACTGCCAGTCTGTCACCTTGAACATGAAATCCTTCTAACTAAGCACTGTTTCAGAAAAAAGAAGTTATTGGGTATGGCATGTAGGTTCAAGGTTACTCTTTCTTTGGCCAGTTGCAAAGTTGAGTTCCCTTTTTTTTTAAATATGGGATCCTCACTGGTGGGAAGGTCATACAAAGACCTGCCCAGTGACATACCTTGTCTGCCTTCTGACTTTTGGATTTGCTTTGTCATATGGGGGCACCATGTTTCATGTGTGGCTGGAGCTGTTGTGGGTAAAGTTCTTCTTTTTATCAGACACTCAGCAGATCTTTTGCTACTTACCAGGAGTGTTACCCCACAAGAACCACCAGTGTGAGGGCTTCCATACCAGTGCAGCGAGGTGGTGATTGCATTAACTGTGGGGAACACAACCATTTCTGGTATCCCTGGTTGGATATGCAGCCTTTACACAGAAGTGCAGCTCTGACAGTGGAAGCCTCCCATTCACATTTGGAGTTAATTATAAAGAAGTGACTGGAGAGAAATTACAGAATATCTGCCATTCCTCAGGGCTTTCATGAAGCTTGTTGTCATCAAGAATATGCCAAAGGTAGTATTTCTCTGACTGTTCATTTTTCATGGAGGCTCCCTGTGTTAGTTTTACTGTTCTTCTTGGACATCTGTATTAATTTTCCAAGTTGTTTTGTAAATCTTATTTTAGTAGTCTCCTTTTTTGATAATATCAATAAGTTTTAGTACTCTTTTTCCCCAATTTGAGAACTGTAATGAAAATATTTTATCTCTGTGAGGAAAGAAAGTGCATTTGGCCAAAGATTAAATAAAAAGGTAACTTTGAGATAGGTGATATGAGTTAGAGCTTGAAGAAAAAGAAATACAAATGACCAAGTCTGCTGTGCCTATCCCAAAATACTTGATTTGTTCTGTATGAACTTAGCCTCTCCTTTTTTTTTTTAATTAAGTTTTTGGAATAATGAAGTAGCAGCCTTACTAACATTTCTCTTTAAGGTTAAAACTCCTTCAATAGAAAGGAAGTCGAGCTTTAACTGATCCTTAGCTTCTATTATTTAAATTAATTTTTAGCATGATTTTTGGTAATAGAACTTTTCCTTGTCTGAACTGTTGCCACACTGATCTTTTTGCACAAGCTGATACTAATTGTACTTGATATAAACTTAGAGAGAGAAAATAATTATCTGTATGTTGCATCTCCCAACACTCAGTTTTGGAAACAACAAAAATATTTTGTTGAAAATTCCTTGAAATTTAGGCTTTTTTGCTCAAAGATCAGCTGCAAGGGTTGCATCCAGGCTGGAGGGGAGAACTAGCAGAGGGGACAGATTGCATGATCAGTTCAGGATCTCAATCAGTTCTGGTACTCTAATTTCTGGGAAACATATGATAATTTATAACACCACTGAGTTGAAAGTATGAATTGTTTAAAATATATTAGCAATGTTTTTGAGAGTGCAGTTATTTGGAAAACTCTGTGTGTGTGTTTATCCAGATAGATAGATGTACTGTACTGTGCTCTTGTGAGACCCCACCTGGAGTACTGGGTTCAGCTTTGGGGTCCCCAACATAAGAACATGGACCTGTTGGAGTGAGTCTGGAGGAGACCACAAAGATGGTCAGGGGGCTGGAGCACCTCTCCTGTGGAGCCAGGCTGAGAGAGTGGGGGCTGTTCAGCCTGGAGAAGAGAAGACTCCAGGAAGACTGTAGACCACCTTCCAGTACTTGAAGGGGACCTGCAAGAGATCTGGAGAGGAAATTTTTACAAGGGCCTGTAGTGACAGGACAAGGGGGAATGGCTTTACACAGAAGGAGGGACAGTTTAGATCAGATAAAAGAAATAAGTTTTTTTACAATGAGGGTGGTAAAACTGGCAGAGGTTGCTAAGAAAGGTGGTGGATGCTCCAGCCCTTCAAGCATTCAAGGTCAGGTTGGATGGGATTCTGAGCAACATGGTCTGGCTGAAGATGTCCCTGTCCATGGCAGGACAGTTGGACCAGATGACCTCTAAAGGTCCCTTCCAATTCAAGCTATTCTATGAGCCTATGGTATATCCTTATCTAAAAGCTGTTCCTTACTTTTGGCTTGGATAAACACATTTTTGTCAGAGTGATGGGAAAATGGTATGTTTAAACATTCACTAGGTGCAAATTTTAAAATACATTTTCTGATAATAAAGAGTATTTTGGTAGTGTTTATATGCTGTCCCAGAAGTCTATTCCCATATTTTCTGTAGCTGTTATCAAATGTTTGAGATTGATGTGCTTGAGAAGGTGGTGAGGGTGCCATAGAGAAAAATAAACTTGTGATGAAGTGGTTAGAATTTAGTTTAAGCTTGGTAAAATTTGGGAAATCTGAGCATCCTGTCTAGTCATGTGAGAGAACAAATAAATAAATTTCCAGTTATCCTCAAGGCAGATCCTCAGCTGTTGTAAACTGTCACAAAGCAAATGATGTTAATAGAGATTTGATTATATTTCTCTAACTAGTTGAAAATCAGAGATGCTGCTGTGGTGTCTGATCTAATCCCTTTTTTATTAAGGAATTCTTAGTGTTTAAAAACTGGCAAATGAGCTCCAGATGAGCCTATCCTGTCACTGAAGTAGTGATTCTCACTTCACTTCTACCCTTTCTATACCCTATGCAGAAATACAACTTCTCTTCCTGTTGTTTTTCCATTGGTTTATCCTTCCAGATCACAATCAGCTGACTTGGTCCAGAATTGCTGCTCAAGGTCCATAAAAAGAGAGGACAGCTCTTTTGTAGAAGGGAAATAAAGAACAAAATCACATTTTGACAAATGTAGAAAAAGGATGCATTTTACTTGTTAGGAAAACATTAGATGCTACTTGTAAATGTGGAATTGTTTTTTTTTTTTTTAAGGATACTTAATGTTGTCGTTTACATTTTTATTTATTTCTCAACTTTTTTTGTCCAGGTAATTTGAGACAGCTTCTACATGGTTAAAACAGTCTAGACTGTAACTTAGACTTGGTACTGGCTAAAGATTCAGTTATGGAAGTTCATCTAGGTGACCTTATTTTTGTCAGAGTTTTTAGACTGCAAATGGCTAATTTTGACTTCTACACAATGTCATTTGCTGTTATTTCTAGATAATGATGAAACTATCATTTTGAAATGTTCTTCTAAACAGTATTAAATGCAAGAATTAAAAGAAGTAAGGAGAAGTATTGTATTAGAGTAATTCTCGATAAAAATTGATTCGGAGCAAAACCATCCTTAATGATAAGTGTCGTTTGAAGATGACCTGTGATTACAACCCACAGTTTTGCTGTCATTTAAGCTGGAGGGGACATTTGTTACTGCCTTGCTCAATTGATGAGATTGGATGGATGATTGAATGATGAGACTGCAAGCCAGGTCTTTAGCTTGTCAACTCATGCCTAATTCACAATGACAGTGTGCATGGAAGGCAGAAGTCTGTATCCTGTCATATTTAAGCTTCTAGTTACAGCCTTCTTTCTGTTTAATGCTGTGGATGCTCCAAAACAGACCAGAGAAGAAAAAGACGGCTGAGGACAGAAACTGGCAATTTTTGTAAATGACGCTTGCTTTTTTTGTTTCCCATTTCCTTCTTTCAGTATTGCTATGTAGAAATTATATATTAAGGACGTGTTATCCATTAACAAAAATATTTAGCTGTCTGGAAAAACAGTCTGTGTTTTTATAAAATACGTTTTCAGTTCACTGCCTGCATTTGCAGTTTCCAAAGCTTTTTGAATCTATTTCCCCTTTTTCTCGGGATTTTCACATTTCTTCTGTTCTTGCCCCTTCTCCCTCACTTGACTCTCCATGTCATAGATGTTTCTATCACTGGGAGCTGTGTTGGTATAACAGCAACAGTTAAATTATCATAATCAGTCCTAACTACTGACTAAATTGCAAGCAGTTCCATATACTAAAGCTGCTGAAATCTGTCTCGTAACTTCTGTTTCCTTATTGTATTGTAATGATTTTACCCCTGCTGCTTAGCAGAAGCCTGGTGACAGGAAAAGGAAAGTAGCTGTCTGGGCCTGTTTGTTAAATGAACATCAAAAAAATGCAAGTTGTTAAATGAACATCAGAAGAGGCAAACATGAAAATGATGTGATAAGAGAAAATAAAGCCTTACTAGTAGGTTAAAACAATTCAGATGGAACGCTGATCTTCTAGAAGCTGGTTATCATTTTAAGATACATGGTTTAGATTTTTGAAAGCTAGTGAAGAATTCAGATGCAATGGTTACCAGTGAATAACTTTTCATGTTTAGGTGATTTTAAAAATGAAGCCCTTTAAGATGAAGCCACTTAAGAGAAGGTATTCCATGTACATAAAACTACTTCTTTTCACCCATGCGGTTTGATTCCCTCTATTCCCAGTGATTGTCACAGCCTCATTGTCACAGGTGACTCTGTTGAGTTGGTTCACTCACTGTCTCTCAGTCAAATGGAGTTATTACCATTCTCCCAGCAGTCAGTGGCAATAGGTCGTAGGTTTTTCCTGTGATAGCATCTGCTGTGAAGCAAATACTAGAAAACAGTGTAAATTGTGTGACATTGACTAAGTCTGAGCCCTAACAAGTCGAGTGGGTACTGCCTGTGCAGATGCCCTGTCCATGTCTCAGAGGAGTGATTGATCCATGAGCACATGAGCTGCAAAGTGCCAGCTGGGGACTCAGACCCCTCGCAGCCTCAGCCTTGCTGTAATTCATTAGGCTGGCTCCACAGTTCTATTTTGCAGGGCGTGTTATGTAAACTGTGTATATTATTGGTCCTTTAGATTATTTGTGTTTTCTCCAGCTGGATGAGTAAGTATTATGCGGAAGATTTGGGAGCTTGCATAAGCTGCAGAACTTAGAAACGTGGTGAAGTATTGTGACATAGTGGATAGGGTTGTCACAGCACACTGTGCTCTCTGTGCCTGAAACTCCCTTAATGCAGCTACAAAGGGGAAGATTAGGCACATAATTGGTAAATTCCTTTTATTTTACTATTTTAGTAGACTGTGTAATTTTTCTTGTCTGTCTCAAAGAAGAGTTTAGCTCTGGATGCAACTGTAAATACATATTCCTGTCTTCCTTGGAGGGTGGAAGTTGCAACATGTGACACGTGACAGTCTCCACTAAGTCATGTGTGACATTCTATATGCATGTGTGACATTACCTATATATCGAATACCATAACCAAAATGATTTGACACATAGGTTTTAAGGAAGCGTAAATACACTTTTAATTAAAGGGATGCATGGAGTCAAATTAGGACATGCTGTCAAAACTGTAGAAATGTGGACAGTTAAAATGCGTTTGCATTCATCTTGTTTCACTCCAGATTAATAAAATGTACAAGTCATGAGATGGTGCTGTGACAGCCTTATTGGAAAAGGTCTTTGGGAGCAGAATAGGAGGAAGCATACAATATATGTGATGTACAATGCAGAATATTGGTAATATATGCATATCAAATAGTTAATATAGCATGTCAAGTGTAATACAGTGTAATGGGAGTGTTTTTTATGTGCTGAGATACAGTTGTATTAAAAATCTGCATAACAGGTGCACGTGGGAAAAATCTAGAGTTACTGCAGACAGTTTGACAAGTAGCTATATTTTTTTCCCCACAATTTTCTTTAAAAATATTTTTGGTTGAATATTTTGCTTTCTTTGCTTTTGCCTTTGTATTTAGCAATATTTAGTTAGAAGTGTACAATACACATGTGAACTGATTTGTTGTCAATGTTTCTATCCCAGAGTGCATTGTGTAGCTCTTGAATGTAGTCTGAGTTCTTTGTGGTAAAGTTGGTTCCTTTTAGAAGGTGTTCAAAGCACAGACTCCTACACATCTACAATGAGGACTCTTGAAAGAAAAGCTTGTTAAGTCATAGAATCATAGAATGGCTTGGGTTGGAAAGGACCTTGAAGGTCATCTAGTTCTGCCCCCCCTGCCGTGGGCAGGGACGCCTGTTGCTAGACCAGGTTGCTCAAAACCCCATCCAGCCTGGGCAAGACCTAGGAGGATTTAATTCTCATTAGGGCTGGCCTCAGTCTATAGGGCTGAGACCTTTGTTTCTGAAACAATTTTGGCCTTTTTGGGGTGGATTGACCCTGGCTGGATGCCAGGTGCCCACAGCGCTGCTTTACCCACTCCTCTCCTTGGCTGGAGAGGGGAGAGAAAATATGGTGAAAGGCTCATGGGTTGAGATAAGGGCAGGGAGCGGTGATTCAGCAACTACCCTCAGGGGCAAAACAGACCTGACTTGGGGGAAGTAATTTATTACCAATCAAATCAGAGAAGGGTAATGAGAAATAAAAACTGAATCTTAAACACTTCCACCCTTACCCCTCCTTTCTTCTAGGCTCAACTTCACTCCTGTATTCTCTACATCCTCCTCCTCCTCAGTGGTGCAGGAGGACAGGGGATGGGGGTTGTGGTTCGTTCATCAAATGTTATTTCTGCTGCTTCTTCCTCCTCAGAGGGAGGACTCCCCACACTCTTCCCCTGCTTCTCTGGTGTAGGCTCCTCTGTCCATGCATCCACAGGTCCTGCCAGGAGCCTACTTCAGGGTGGGCTTCCCACAGCTTCTCTTCTTCTTTTGGGCATCCACCTGCTCTGGGCTGCAGAGGTTCCACCACAGGCTGCAGGTAGCTCTTTGTTCCACCATGGTCCTCCATGGGCTGCAGGGGCACAGCTGTCTCACCATGGTCTGCCCCACGGGCTGCAGGGGAATCTCAGCTCTGGTGCCTGGATCAGCTCCTCCCCCTCGTTCTCCAATGACTTTGGCAACTGCAGGGATGCTTCTCTCATATTCTCACTCACTCTGGCTGAAATTGCACAGTTTTCCCCCCTTCTTTAATACACTGTCACAGAGGTGCTACACCATCACTGCTGAGCTTGGCCTTGGCCAGTGGTGGGTCTGTCTTGGAGCCAGCTGGCATTGGTTCTGTCAGACACAGGGGAAGCTTCTGTCAGCTTCTCAGAGAAACCACCCCTACAGCCCCTATGCTACCAAAATCTTGCCACAGAAATGCAAAACAAACCTTAAGAAAAATCAGTAGCTTTCAGCCTAATTGGGAACAGGATCATAAACTGGTTGGAGAAGAGATTCAATCTATGTGTAAAGATACCTTAATTTATATTCTTCATGCTTACTTTAGCAAGGATTAAATAGTTGTCTGTCTGAAAATCAGTGGTGATTTGTCCTTGTCTCCTGTGCATGTATAAGACAACACTAGAGTTACTTGTTGCATTATCACTATTCTTTGTGACCATAATACACACAGTGTACTTGAGACATCTAGGAAGTTTGAGGATTTTATGTAATCCATCTAGTGTACTGGTATATTTGCGAAACAGGAGTATTTTTGGCCATCTGTGCATTTCTATCAATGTGCATTCTGTTTGTATAGCACAGGGCCAAAAAACAGAATCTCAGAAAATTGATCCAGAAGTGTCTATTAATTTCCATAATTTTCAGGTGTATAAGCCACTCTGTGCTTCTGGAGGCATTTATTTGCTGTTTGAAACAATTTGCTGTGTAAATTTACATTTTGTAAAATAAAACCCATGTTTCTTACTTAGTATGACAACACTCAGAACACTCAAATCTTCCTTCCTGTGAGCTTCTCCACCTGGTTTGATTTCTAAATGTGAATATTCAGTGCTTTGGTACCTTCTTAGAAATAACAGGCAAGACTTCAAGGTAATAGGCACTTACAGTCCCTTTTTACTTGACAAATGAATGTATTTCTCCCTGTCCTGTCCATAGAATATTTCTTTTGCCTGTCAGGTTCAGATCTAGTGCTTCAGCTGCGTTCAGGTGGGCCAGAAGGGATGATACAAGGATTTGCTTCCCATTTTCTTTGCAGTGACAATGAAAGGCACTGGTAAGACTGGTCAAAACCTATTCAGTCGGGACAACTTGTGTCCTGCAGGTCTCTTGTGTAGCCAACTCTTATCCTTCTGTCTGTCCCACCCTGCTTCCATCATACTTCCTTGCAGGGTTCATTTTCTAGATTAAAAAACAAGTGCTATATTTTTTAATCTCTTAAATCCCTTTTCTGTTATTGTTTCATGGATGGGCTTAGCACTATTTCCTACAGATGCAATGAAACACCCTGTTGCAGCCTCCCCCTGTGGTCACTTGACAGCTCAATTTTGCATTCAAAACAGTGACCACCAATCTTCTCTTGCAGAAACCCTGCCATGATTGTTGCAGGGTTTCAAAGGCTGCCTGAGTTCTTGTTAACACAAGTGCATCACAGTTTCAAACTGTGCCTGTATATTTGAGTTACAGACATTTTTTCTGCAACTCAAGAGTCTCAAAGGGTAGTGAAGCAGCTTTCCAAACAAAACCAGCAACAAAACTTGACTGGATGATCCTGGTAGATAAAGTAATTGGTCTATCTGCACTTTGAAAAGTCCCACACAAGTTTGAAGGCAAAGGGTATTTCCTGCTTAGTCTTGCTGTTGAAGCTAGTAAAGAATGTGTATCTTATAGTGAGGTTGCTTTTTTGTGGCACATATTTGCCAAGATAACACAATTGTTTGACATTTATGTGAAATATTTAATCAGCCAATGTTTTTAGTTGAAAACGTTTTAAATTTGCATAGATACATTGCAGGTGAATGCTCTGGTGAGTGAAATGCATTATCAGTTTGCTCTACAAATCTGTTTCTAAAATTTTGAATTTTAAATATGTTTTAAGGATGAACCAAGAAGCAAGATCCTTTTTGGTTGTCTGGAACAGCCCTCCCTGTTCTTCTACACCTAGACTCTTCACACCATCTTCTTCCTCAGTGCCATTTCTTTTTTTAGCCCCATTGTTTGAGGATGGTTTGTTTTTCTCTCAAGTTGTGCTGTAAGTGCTTTGTGGCATATCCTCTTCTGTTTCTCCACAGCTTCCTACGTGTTCCTCTCCTTCCTCTGCTGGGGTATTCTGGTGGCAGCTCCCACTCATCACAGCTGCTGCCATTTTCCCTGTGAACTGCAGGAAAAAGCTGGAAGATACCAGTTTCAGGGCTACCCATGGAGCTTGCAAATTTTGGTCTCATACATATGATGAATGAGGTTTGAGTTCAAGATCAGAGGTAGGGACTTCTTGTGCTTGAGGTGAAAGACCAAAAGTTGTCACATGCAGAACAGTGCTTCCCATGGGGACTGGCCCCTGGGGTCAACTCTCATGCCCAGCTGGCTGGCCTGGAGTCTCTGGTGGAGTCGTGGGTGTCAGGGTCCTTTTATTCTGCTCTGGGGAATGGGCCTGGTCCCTGCTGTTGGAAGGCACTGGCCAGTTGTGCCACCACATCTGGCACTTGCATTCTGAAGGAGCCATCGTAGGGGTGTGGATGAGGGCTTGCCTTGGTTGTACTGCATCTGTGTTGTGGCCTGGTGTGTGGAACCATCCAGTGCAGCCGCTGTTTTGGCATGAGTAGAGCCCGGGATGGATAGCTCTGCTTCCCAGGGAGGCAGATATGTGAGTTCTAGGTTGTGTGGAAGTATCAGTCCTTGCGGAGAGAGGAGGGCCTGGAGATCCTGGAGCCCCAGGTCCTACTCACAGTTCCTCTCTACGAGGAAATTTACTTTGTGAAGAAAGGTTTCTCTTGCACAGTTTGAGCTTTTCCCTAGCATATGGGTAGGTAGGAAGAGTTTGCCAAATGTGTTATAGTTACATAAAACATGCAACATCTGACAGATACGAAAAGGGGTATAATAAATGATTCCTTTACACTCCCACTTTGAAAAAGCGAAACAAAACAGTAAACAAAGCCCATCAGATTTTCTTTCCCATTTATGATGTTCTTTATGTTAGTGTGGAAATTCTGGCAGTGAGCATGGGCTAACAGTGGCTGAATCTATGTGAGAGCTTTCTGCTAGACAAGTGCTGCACTATTTTGAATTGCAGTGTTCTTTCTGGTTTTATTCACTATTGCTATTAATACCTGTGTATATGTGGGAGATTATTTCCCATATCTCATCTCCATTTCCAGTCCTGCATCTGCTATGACCCAGAGATATGAGAGGCTGCTTGAAGCTTTTAGATTTTTTTTGTCTCTTTTCTCCCCTCTCTGTCATTCCCATTTTTAAAGTTGTACTAGTTTTCTGAAGGATAAAGTGAGGTTAAAAAAAGAGGTAGAGTTGTATTTAGGAGCTAGGGATTATTTTGCTTTACTGGAAATATTTAGCCAAGTTGGTGGTTTGGAAATATTTTCATGAGAACTGCTGAGCTAAAAGTTACTGGGACAAAATTCCATAAAAATAACTGTGAACTCCAGTTTATAACAAAGTCATTGTTGGCAGCCTTCCGTTTAAAAACTTTCCATAGCTGCAAGAAAGACAGACTTATGGATCAAAGTGATCTGAATTTTTTTTGGCAATTAAAAAAGTTAACATTTGGATTTGAACCCCACTGTGACTTGTTCATTTCCATTCATTTTTTACTCTGTATCCTTAATAAGAATGACACCGAGGAGCAGAGGATGGGAAGAGACACTTTTTTCTATTTAAAATTGGTTCCGCAGGATGGAAATTTGGCAACAGACACGGAAACTAAGCAAATCTGTTTACACAGCTCTCTGCCTCTCTGTATAATGAAACCAACAAAAAAGCTCAAATAGAGATTGTAAGGATGAAGCCACACTTTGTTGAAATTTTCCATTGTGCAGTTTTCTTGGTCTTTTTAGCTTGATGACAACATAGTTATTTGGTGTGAGGTGTAATGTAAATTGAGGGTCCTAGCACCCATCTTGTGTCCTGTGCTCTTCAGAGCTTCTGGACGCTCTTCACACTAATAAGCCAGGTACAAAGGGTCTGGAATTGGTGATATCAAAGAAGTTAAGGGTGTCACAAGTAGTGCTAGGATAAATGTTAGGAGAGAACTTTTATGAGAGGAGTCACTGCAGGTTTCAGACAATAATTTAAGGGTTGGGCTGTGGCTACTGTTAATGCAGGAACACATGGGAGTAAGTGGAATCAGTTTCCCATGGCTAACTCCTACAAATCATTGTCATGTCTTTTCAGAATGCAGGTGGGTGTATCCATGCCCTCTGTGGCAGGCTAGCAGGAAACAGCTGGGTTGGGAGTCTGGAAAGACACTATTCCCTGCACCATTAACTTAATGATCAGCAAAAATGGGACAATAGGGGGACGAATATTAGTCAATTAATCTACTAAAGAATAGTAGCAATTTTTGTGAGATCAAGGAGAAAACTTGGGTGAAGCTGTAAATTGCTGACTCAGAAAATTTTCTATTGCTATGTAGTTGCTGGCAGTCCTACACATCTGGGAGACAGCAGGAAAATATTTAAATTTTTAAAAAAATATTTGCTTTCTTTTTGATCCTCAGGTTAAAATTTGTTAGAAAATTGAATAAAGTCTTGTCTCCACTGAAGAGTTACGAGAGGAGAAATTGCTGTTGTTGTGCTTGTGCCACTTCTTAGTGATAGCTGTATATAAAGCAGAGAGAGATAGATGTTACTTTAAATTCCCTGGATATTTGGGTTCAAAATAAGCAAATGCTTATGGATTTTTTTTTTTAAAATCAAATGGCAGAAAATGACATTACTCTGTTCCCTTACATCTTGTCTGGAAAGATGTAGCATTTGTCAATAATAAGGAGACTATCTACTTCATGATGCAGTATTTACAAACATGATACCAAGATGAATACCAGCTCTGGGGGAAGAGTCAACTTTTCTTTTATGAAGGGAAATACCACCTTTCAATGTAATCGAAGCCCTCTGAGGGGGTGAATATGCAGGTGAATAAGAAAGACCTGCATGGCATTCAGAGGTATTTGACAACGTTCTGTGCCAGACAGAAGCCAGCAGCAGTGCATAAAGGAGGGTCATGTCATGGACAAATACGTGGGTAGGAGATGGGAGGAACAAGGTAGGAATAAGTGGTTCTCAGTCACCAGAGTAGTTGGACTGGTTGATGCATTCAACCCATAAATTGTGCACTGAAAAGGAGTTAGTTGATGAAGTGAGAAAGTGTGCTGATGATAGTAACTTGCTCATGGTAGTAAGGTTGGAGTGAACCATGAAGAACTGGAAGAGTGACCGACATGGCTGGTGGAGCTGAGTAGTGGAAAGGCAAGTAAAATTCAGTGCAGGTAAAGTGGTCTACAAAGGGAAAAAATAATGGTGATTCCACTAAAAATGGTGAGTTTTGAGCTGACTGCTACCATGTGTGAGTCAGTTGCCAGGTTATGATAAACAGCAGTGTAAAACAGGAGCTCATGACGCTGATCAGGAAAGCAAATCAAATACTAGGAAATATTAATAAAGGGATAGAGAATTAAAGAGATGGTGTCCTTTTTGCCACTGTGTATGTTCATGGCTCACCAGCATCTTGTATCATGTGCAGTTCAGGTCCCTCAGCTCAGAAACAGGATGGGAAAAATTTGGAAAAAATAGCATTTTTAAGAGATGTGGAAAGTCTTATGTCCACAGGAAACAAGGATTCTTTATCCTGAGAAGAAGAGACCTCGGAGGATATTCTTGAGGTCTTCAGTGTTGTGAATGGTGGGGAGAGGGTACACAGGTTTTATTGTTCACTGTCTCTTCCAACATGAGTCTTAGAGGAGGCATCAAGTAGAGCATAAGCAAACAGAAGTGGGTTTTCTAAAAACACTGTGCCAAAAAATACTGTATTTCCTGAAGTTTTACATGGGTCCATTTTCTGACTGTAAAGGCTCAAAAAATAGTAATTTTCCTGCCCTATAATTGTATGTGTGATGTAATGGATAGGTGCACTTTGAAATATTAGTGTCTTCCATGTTCTTTTGCAGTTTTGTGTAGCCTTGTATTTCCCACAGTACCTAATTATCACCAGCCTATAAGGAAAAGTGAGATACATTCATTTAGCTGAATTAAATGGCCTTCCAATACACATAAAATTATTGAAACCCTTTTTTTTAATGTGTGGGGAAATTTGTTTGGGTTTTCTAATTTAAATCTTTGAGCTTTCTTAATTTCTTAATAAGATAGAGTAATTAACTTGGATTTTAAAAAGGAGTCTTAGATTTAGTTGTAATAAATGTCTCCACCATTCCCTTTGGCCTCAGAAAATAACCCTCTCAACATGTTTGAGAACTTCAGTTGTGCACATAGGAGAAATACTCTAAATTACAGAGGTGTGGGTTAGTTGGCAGTTCTGGATTCTCACTAAGGCATTGTGCCTCTTTAGGCACACATGTTGTCAGTAAAGAAGGTGAAATTGTCCTTTATACCTCAAACATGGTGGGTTCTTTCCCGTAGCCAGCTTCTGAAATGGCCCTTCTTTAAGGTTTGATGCAAGAAAGCAGAGGAATAATGACAATACCAAGAGCTTTTACCTGCACCTTCCTGGGTCAGGTAAGCTCAGTTTCCTTCTTCCCAAAGTCACTGACCTCAGTAGCAGCAAACATTGTATTCATGTTCTAAATGCACGTGCTTGCACATCTTTTGTGCAAGTTGCATGTGTTTTATGCCTTCACCCCCCTCCATCCCCAGTGCCTGCACTGTATCCTGAACCTTCACTTGAGATGTTGACAGTCATCCTTGGCAGCCTCCCTTGGCAGGGAACCATGGGCTGGCCTCTGCTGCTTGGGCTGTCACATCCTTGCTCCTTGTACTGTATCTGCTCTGGGGATTTCCGTTTCCTGGACCAGCTGGAGAGCTTGGGTGTGCATGCATGAGCCTCCACTGCTCACTGAACCCTGACAAGGGGCGTGTGGTTTTACCCATCAATTCTCCTCACAGCACTAGGAGACCCTAAATTGTGTCTAGTGTGATGGACGCTGTCTCTTTTAGGAAAACGGTGGTATTATTTGCCTGTGAAAAGGGCCAGTACCCCTTTTGGTTATGCAGTGACTGGTGTGGTGTTTGTGTGATGGACTGGTGTGTAATGTTTGGCTTCTGAAACGAGAGACAAATCTGAGGATGGTCTTGAACACAGTTGCAGAGAAAGCACAAATATCAAAGTTTAATGGGAACCCAGGTTTCCTGATGGTAACTTGTTGTGCTAACAGCAGATTCATTTGTTTCCTAATTAATCAGAAGGAGTGTTCTTTTTATTTCAGCCATCTGGTGGAGAGCATGTTGTTTAGCTTCTTGCTACTGCAAATTGGAGCTACACAGGAAAAAGGATGTTTCAACTTCTGTTTTTGGCTTGTTTTTCAAGGTTGAGTCAGTATAGAGCACGTTAAAACATACTGTATTCAGTTGTAAAGTTCAGCTCTCAAGGACTGCAAAAATTTAACTTAAATTGTCCTTCCTGGAAAGACAGGGTGGTGATATTGATGATTAATTGCTTGTTATTACTTGTTTTATTCCGTGTAATGAATTGTTAAGACAAAAGCAAAATTTCCTTAGTGAACTGCAGAACTATTCTAGGATACCGAATTTGTTACCACTTTGTAGAGAACATTCAATGTCGCTTTTACATTTCTTCTTTGGATTAATGTCAAAAGCATATTGCCTGTCAAACAATTTGCCATTGAGTGTGCCATTAGCTTGCTAACTCCTCAAAAAGATTTTAAAACATTGCATTTTTTTTCCCTCCAGAAGTCCCCTTAGCGCAGCCTTTCTTTGGAAGCTATATTGTTCTTGTGGAATATTTTCTGAGGAGCAGTCTGTCCCTATGCAATGTTTACTGTATTTTTGCCTTGCAGCCAGCAGATTTTAGTACAAACTTGCCTGGGGGTGGCCTTGTCCTATTTTCCTCCTAGATGGTTCTGGCATTTATAGAGCTTGGGAGATCGTGCTTCTGAATTTTCCAGTCTGAGGAGCTCGGGCCAAAACAGCAGGGGAGATAGCAAACCTGTATGTTGTTTGGCTTACGGCAGCTGGGCCTGTTTTTCCTTTGACCTAAAGCAATGGCAGCTTTTCTTGGGTTTTGTGTGGAGGAGGGGGAAGTGAGGAAGAGGAAAGCTACTTGACGGAAACTGCTTTATCTCTGTGACTGGAAAAAGCAAGCCTTATCCCCGCCTCAACAATCTCTCTTTCTGCACCCCTAGCAAAGTTAACTCCAAGCTACTTTCACCTGGCATGTAGAGTTTTTCTTTGTTCGAATTACTTTATCAGAACTGATTATTCATAGGAAAAGAGACTGTGCATTGTTTTAATATTGCATTAACATTTTTGAAAAACAAACTTGTTTTATGTTGCAGTAGCACAGCCCTTGCAGAATTGACTTTATATTAGAGGACTGGCTGCTTTTTAGTGACATTTCATAGCTTCCCATCAACCTGTATTTTCTCCCTTACACTGTGGGCTCTGAAAAAAAATAGTCTTGCCAAGTATGGCCCAGAGTCTTCAATGGGGAATGAATTGTGATGAATGATTGTGGGAATATATGAAATGCCCTGCAGATGGGTGGCTCAGAGGACATAACAACTCTTCGAGTTTGGCCTTGTGCTTGAAGAGTCCTTCTTATCTTTAAACACTGTCTCTGTAGTCATACCCTCTAAGTGAGGTTTTCTGTGGAAATAAATTTCACTGTTGCTGCCTTTGAGGTGTCCCAGTCTTGTATTTATCAGCAGAAGTTTCAATTAAGTTTTGCATTTATGTAACAGAAAATGTAGTTGTGCCACAGAGTGAATTTATTCCTAGAGGAATGGGTTTGCATGTGATTGTTCAAATCCTGAGCTTTTGAATTCCAGGAGAATTGAGAGTTCCCTAAAAAGTTTGTGAGAACAACAGACAATGTTGAGGCTTAGTACATGCTTGAAGCGGAACACAAAAGAAAACAGCCTGTGTGTGCCAAGAATTTCCAAGGAACTCCTAGTGATGAAACCAATTTAAAAAGCATCATATTTCCAAAGATTGATAAGATTCCTGTTTGTATGTCTGCACTGGTGTGGGACAAATGGTGATGGATTCTGAGCCTCCTCAAGCTGAACATAAAGGGAAAGAAAAATTCTAATCTTTCTCCATGTTTCAATGTTTTCTCCATTTATTTTGCTCCATAGTTTTTCCTTACAGATATGCATGGATCTCCACGATGCCTGTTGTAGGAGAAACTCCTGTTTCTGCTGTAGTTCTGCAAGAGATGACAGTGCAGAAGCTGCATGGCTGCTCCTTCTGTGAGGAAGCTGTTGACCAGCTTCATAGTGCAAATTCTTATCCAAAATAAGAATTTTTAAAATTGGCAGCTTTGATGAATTTCCCTCCTTCCCCCTTGTCCCCATTTGCAACCCTATGAGTTGGTCAGTCTTATACTAAATCATGTTTCATCCCGAAGGGAAGATTATTTGGGCCAGTGTGTGGACATTAGAGCAGGAGCACGTTACCCTAAAGGTTTTTCGTTGGAATAAGAAGGGTTAGCAGAGAGTTGGTGCTGTAGAACCAGCATCACCAGTCTTTCTTGGCTGAAGAGTGTGAATGCCTCAGGCTGTCGGAGTGGGCCAGGAAGGAGCTGAGCCTTTCAAAAAATATTCTGGCATCAAAAACATTAGGTGTGTTACGTAGGCAAGTAGTCCAGATTTGCCTAGCTGTTCTATGTTTATTTTCCTCTCTTCTTTCCATTCAGCAAGTCCATGTTGCAGTAGGAGGCTTTCTTTCCTTCACAGTCTAATTTGTTACCAACATCCTCACCTTTGCAAGTTTCACTTTTTGTGCCTAAGGAGACAGTTTAAATTAGATACATTAAAAAAAAAATCCATTCTGAGGTGATAATTTACCTCATTTTCCTTTAATAATAACTTTTTTTCAGTAAGGTTATGAACTTATGAACTTTTCCTGCTTCTTGTTGCATTTTATTCTACAAATGTCAGTGGGCTGTAGTGAATCCTTGTTTCACGTCTTCCCTTTTTTTTCAATGATTGTCCAAATTCTGAAGGCAAAACACAAGGTCGATGTTCTCTCTTGGACTTTAGTACTGCTCCTCATCTCACTTTTGTCACTAAATGTAGTAATTCCTATAATTCGTCTTCTGATACTTAGTATTTCTCCTGTTGCCCTTCGGAATAGATTTCCTTTCAATGTTAATCTTACTCAGGGAGGCTGTAATCACTACTTACTAATTTTTCTCTTCTTTTAATGTTCTCAAGAATGTCTTCCTTAACATTAGGTAGCAGATCTGGTAGATTTTTTGCTGGTATTAATTGCTGCGTAACAAAGTGCCCTTGAAAGTCAGTTATGTAAATGAGCAGCCTTGAGCTGGCCATAAGAATGATGCTGGCTTGAGTTTTAATTTAATAATTGAGGAATTGGAACATAAAATGGTTCTTTAAATCTAAAATAGGATAGAGTCATATTCTTTATTAGACAAATTCTAATTGCATGAACTGTATCAGCAGTTTAACACTTAGTTTAGGTGATCACTTTGTGTGCAGGTGAGCACTTTAGATGGTCATTGTTAGATGGTTACTATTAGGAAAAAGCCTTGATTCGGTTGCCTTAGGTATTTTTAGTTGAGTATTCTCAAAGAAATTACTGGTTTGTTGTGGTTTAAAAATAGGAAGTGGAGTCTTTCTTGAAGTATATTCTTTACATCTGGGTTTTTTTTCCTTTGTTAAGTTAGCAATTGTAAAAGCCGCTGTAAAAGTTTCTTGTATTTTCCTGGAGATGTGTCATACTTGAATCTCTCAGCTTATTAAAACATCCCTGAGTTCTGGACAACAGAGGGCAGGTACCTCATGTCTGTTTGGGTAAAGGTTATTATTTATTGTTACATACAGTACATGCAAAAACCAGTGGATGCGAAGTTATTTGCAAATACAGGCTTGGCAAACCTCCTCTGGAATTCGGAAAGGGTTTTCCAGCTCGACTTAGTCATTTTTTCCCAAATGTCTTGGCATAACTGATCACTCAGGAGTGACATATGGTAGAAACATGCTCTAAGGGACAAGTCTCCCGGATGGCGCACAGCACCACACAAGATAGACAGATGGTGGCTTATTCAACCTTGGAAAAAGTTTAATCCTACATATTGGCACGTCGGCCTGGGTACTGAGAGAGAGGCACACACATGCCTGTGAAATCTGAGGCAAAGCTTTTGTGAGTTTGCTTGCTGTTACTGAAAGAACTAGAAGGATTGGGCTGATACTATACCCAACGAGTATCTGCAAAATTATGGGCTCAACATGCTATCCAGAAAAAATGAGGTTTCCTAGAAAAGTGGTAACACCAGAGGTAGCAGGACGATGCAGAGAATAAAATTTGGTGAACTTCTCACAGCTATTTCTAGACAAAAACATGCTTATTCAACAAAGCTGCTGAGTACTTGACTTATTCAGCAGTAGCTGTTGATTAATTTAAGTGTTTAGTAGGAGAAAAGGGTATTTTATATTTTTCATAGTTTTAGTTCTGTTTCAGGAGTTGCTACTGGCTTTGTCAAGTGTATTAGCACGTCACAGCAGAGAAACTGTAACCTTTCTCTTTGATAGGTTCTAACAAAAAGTTACAAATTCCGTGACGGTAAATTGAAATTTATAGCAGAAAATCCAAACTGTACATTGCAAGTTTTGTTTTTTTTTTTTAATAAGGAGAGGAAATCATGCTTTTCACTCTAATATCTTCATGTTTAATACAGTGAAGAGAGAGACAGAATATTTGACATGGAAAAATAAATCTGCTTTGAATTCTTTCTGGAAACCAAGTAGTGATTGTTTGATTGATTGATTGAACTTCTGGAGTCAGGGCCATTTTCTATAAGGATTTTGAAAATACTGACCCATTGAAAAGATAAAGTATTGCCTGGCAAACTGTTTTTCCCTCCACTTTCTTTTTCTTGTAGATCACACTCAATATTCACAACTAGAAGGAAAAGGAAGACTCTCCTGACTCTCTGGACTTCAAGGATATCATCATGTTGTATTGGATGAGTTTAAACTAGACAAGACTTCTTTCTAAAATACTTCAAGAAAGGTAAATGTAATTCAAACAAACCAATCTTTTTCCAGTAGAGGAATAGCTTGGTCAAATTAATCACATTCTAGTAACATTTCAACCATACTACACTGCAACATCGTTGTCTTTTGGATACATATTTTAGGTGTTGATGTGTTTGTATAGATACATATCCATATATATTTCTGTAGCTAAACCTTACTAGTAATTTTTAGATGTTAAAAGATTTTGATTTGTCAGCCCTTGTATATTTCGTGGAAATGTAGTGGTTTCAAGCAATTCTCTTAGATGAAAGAGGTGGGGAAGGAGGAGGAAAGAGAAGGGATTTGGCCACAGTAGCCAGCATATTGGTAATTACTTGCATGGGTGTGGAAGACCCAGTTAAGGTTTCTGTTCTGCCTAATGAATAAAATTCCTTGAAAATGAGATCCTAGCTAGTGAACTATAAAGTCAAATGACTCAAGCAGCATTGATTGACACATACATTTAAAATATGGTGTGGTTTGAGAGACCCAGAGGGAGCTGCAAAGAGAGAGACTAATTCAAAAACCTGTTGTTTAGGATATGCATTAAAGAAGTAAGAGATGTCAAATCCTTCTATTCAGCTGAGGGTGCTCTTGTGTAATATAAAGATCTGCTTATTTTTGGGCTAGTGTAAACAAAAATTTGCTCTTCCTGTGTGTATGAGTACCCTTGAGGTATTTTTTGTCACCCTTTTCTTTCTTTTGCTGCGTGTCATTGTGACAAATGCTGACCATAGATAGCCAAGCCTGAAGGCCCACAGTAATTGTTGCAGAACTAGTGTGCTCTTTCCATTTTATCTTTTTTATCTACTATAATTCATTACTATAGGACTAAATAAATAAAAATTTTAATAAGTCTATTTTGTGCCTAAGTGCACAGTCAGAAAAATCTGACAGACATCAATTTACTCTCTGTCTTGACCCTACAAGAGCTTCTCACACACTTTGCAGAAGCAGTGAGTATTTCTGTGGCTCATCCAGCCCTCTGTGACAGAGTCCTGCCTCAGTGTCAGGAAGCAAACACCATATATTTGTAAGAGAGAGAGCTAGAGTCTGATGAGATGATTAAAATTCTGCAGATCCACAGCTGACACCTTTTTGACCCAGATCTGAAGTTCAGACTTGGAAATACTTCAGTCCCTTGAAATTTTAGGTCATGCTTCATAGAATTGCTGTTTTCATAATTTATAGGCTAAGCGTGATCATATCATTGTTGAGTCGCTGAGCGTCAGTGTGTGTGAATCAGCCATCTGCTGTCAGGGCTGAGTCTTGTACCTCCCTGGCCAGTGACAGGGGAGGTCATTATACCATGACAAGACTCTGTCAGATGGGAATGGTTCAAGGTCACACCATGGCTGTCCCCAAAAAAAAAGCCACTTCTGCTTACTGGTAGCAATGACATTTAGAGGACTGAGATGGAGAATGAGGAGTTTTAATAGAGGAATGGAAACTTTGTGAAGACAGAGATGTGAAGGGTTTGCATGTTTGAGAGGAACAAAGGCTGGCTTTTGTAGCAGGGTTTTGAGTTATTTATGGAACCAGATGAGGAATAGAGAAACTGTCTACACAGGACATAAGCAGATCTGGAAGAGAAGCTGCATCAAGTCCTTAGGTCACTGACCTAAGAGTGGTAAGGAGGCAGATACAAAATGCATGTGGTCTCATTTTATTTTGTCTAGACTTGCATACTTTGTACACTTCCCAAGTGGAGAGTGATTTGGTATTTTGGAACTCGTACAAAGCTTCTGCGTGTTTTGCTTCAACCAGTGAATGTCCTGGAAACCCAGCATACCCTCAAGGTTAGATCCTTGTGTTAAACTTGCTGTAAAATTTGGGCAGGATGTGGGTTAGCACTAATGATGGGATCCCATGCCATCTTGGTCTGCCAGGTCCTGTTTCTTTGGAGATACAGTAATCAATACCAAAGAAAAGTGATGCAGAAAATAAGAAAATTATTTGACAGGAAATAACTGATTCAAACCATCAGAGACCAAAGATGGTTGAGAAAAGTCAGATACAACTGTATGTGAGGCAGTGGGGATTTTCCTATACTAGTTCCTGCAAATTGCTGCCGGGCTGTTGAGAGCTGAAGTTAAGATTGAGCTGAAACATTAAAAATTATGACTAAGATATCTTGCTGCACATCTCATGGAATACTTTAGGCTTTATTAGCTGCAGCTGATTCAAAAATGTACTCTCAACAGGTGTAGCCAAACAGGAGAAAAGAACAATTTAAAAATCCTCATTTATGCATTAATCCAGTGTTAGG
Organism: Daphoenositta chrysoptera; assembly: GCA_013397915.1. Taxonomy (NCBI): domain Eukaryota; kingdom Metazoa; phylum Chordata; class Aves; order Passeriformes; genus Daphoenositta; species Daphoenositta chrysoptera. The sequence goes on along the minus strand of VZRO01008388.1, from coordinate 337,272 downwards.
AAAATGCAAAGTTGTAATTGTGTTCCAAACTTCCTCTCCTTCTTGTTGGGAGAATTTTTTTTAGCTAGTAATTTCTAATTTAGTACTCAGTCTCCTTTCTTTCTCCTCCTCCCCAAAAAAATCTCCTCAGATCCTGATGGTTTAAAAATTATACTATGCAGAATTGATATAACTGTGTGTAGGTTGTGATGTGCATTGGAGGTGTGATGTACCTCTCTTAAAAGCAGGTAAAGCTGAAAATGGCTATGTTCACCTTTATGCTGTCTATCCCCCTTTGTTCTCTCTCCCTCCCCCTTCTGCTTGTGCTCACTTGCTCTCTCTTTAGTATAACACAGTTGAACAGCAGTGAAGTGTAAAATGTGCTTTTGCCAAGGTCAGTTTCTTGTGATTACTCGCCTGTGGCAACTTATGCCAGTTGCAACAGACTGAGTCTCAGCAGTCCACAAAGTCACACTGGTGCTTATGCAGAGGACACCCAGTGTAGGTTATAGTAACCGTAGTCTGGAATAGCCTGCGATGCTGCTGAATTTTAGCTGCTTTATTTAACTCTTCCGATCTAGCTTGTGCTTGCTTCAGTGGTTTGGAGTCTGTGCCATGAAGCGCTGGGTTGTCCTGGTTCTCCAGAGACCCTTGAGGAGGATTTGGGGTAGATTAAATTCTTGTTGTTAGAGGTTGTTTCTTTTCTTGTAGTGGATGGCTCAAATTTCAGAATTTCTCATAAATGAAGAGAAGATAAAGCATCATGAACACACGCATCTTCTAATTTTTTTTTTTTTGTGATTGGCTGCTTTTTAGGGAAAGTCATATAAAATACTGCCCTATTGACATTGACACAAGAGAAATTGTTTATCTGCATAGCAAGAAGTACTATCAAAAATTTTAAGAGGTAATTTTTAAGCAAGAATTTAAAAGATGACGAGACAGTCTTAAAAACATGTGCACACTCATAAGCATAGAATAACTTTTTGCTTAGAAGATAAAAATTATTTTGAATCCTGAGATAGGGGAATGAATGTGAGATTCCAGAACATTTGCTTTAGGAGATAAGATTTGCTGGATCCCATTTTGTTGTATACACTGGATTGGCTACCACCATGTGGTACCTAGTGGAAACAGAGGTAAGGGACCTCTACTTTCATTCTCCTTCCTCACATATGAGCAAACATATCCCTTTATGGAAAAATGTTGTATTTAGAACAGAAAAGCATGAACTTCCTGTATTGTTCACTTATTTGTACTACCAGCAATATACAGGATTTGGTTTTCATTCTGGAAATACTTACTTTTGGAAGAAGCATTTAGCTCTTGAGCTGTGTGATAGTGACTTTGAGGTTACCTGTCTGTCACGACTGACTACTAGTGAGGCAGTAATAAATCTTCATGGTCAACTGAAGGGCTAGAGCTGAACTTTGGTGACCTCAATGAAATTCAAAATTTAATTGCTTAAAATTTATTATGCATTTGATTAATTTTGAAAATATATGTTACTGTATTCTCTCTCATGTTTGCTTTGGAATGATTCCTGAGCCACAAGTAAAATAATGGCTCAGCAATTCAGTCTTGTCCTGTAAACACCCTTGCATAAAGCACACAGGATATTCCTGTTGTGCTCAGTGGAACTCCCCACAAAATAAGGTGAAGTGCTTAGTCCTGTGTTTGCAGTTTAGTCTTGCTTTCAGGCTTAAAAGGAGTGTTTTTCATCAAGGAATATGTTACTTGTTGCTTTTTTTGCCTACATGGAGGACAGTTAAATTAGTATTTTATTTCAAGACTGACATTTGCTTGTATGGTTTTCATAACTTACATGTTTCTGTTGCTAATCCAGCCCCTTCCCTTTCCTTTTAATAACATTTCTATTGCCCCGGCTCTCATGGAAGAATATGCTGTGAGAGCTGTGTTCAAGACTTTGTGAAGATTGAGCTGTCTACTCCCCTTGAAGCTGGAAATTCATGGTAGAAATGAGCAGTGTTTGGTGTGTTTGTGCTGTGGTATATAGGCCTGTAGTACTTGCAGTGATTAGTGTCTTCTAATTGTTAGGGCAACAGGGGAATTGAGTGTTCCATGTAGGAGCAAACAGCTGCACTAGAAGAAGCTGGTCTTCAGTCAGCTGAGAAATAAACAAATGGGTGTTCTTGGGTGAGGTAATACAGAAAAGTCGCATTGTCTGTGCTTCCCAGAACCTGTCACATTAACTTCCGTGTATCTTAAGGAACTGGAGGAAAAGAAAGAACTCTTTAGGCACCAAAATTTTTTTTTTAACATCCCTAATGATGTCCCTGCAGTGGGCAGCTCTGCTGCATGCTCTGAGGATTTCCTCATCAGTATGTTTAGCACGAGCAAGCAGTTGACAATTGAGATGGAAGAAATCTGCACAAACCCCTGAACCCATTCAAATCTCCATGCTGAGCTCCTAACTGATTTTTAAAAATTCATTAGAACTTCACTATTTCTCACGTTCTCACCTCCTGGATTCTGGGTTATAACAGAAATGCATTGCTGCACTCATTAAAGGTAGATGTTGTGGGAGGTTTTGGACAAGTGAAATTCCAGATTCCTGGAAATCTTGCAAGATTTGCAACCTAATTTTTCTTTTAACTCATGGGTAGAGATCTAAAAAGCTTGTTAAGGGATTTGTTCATGCAATTCCTACTAGTTTTAAAGTGAGTTCTCCAAGTCAGTATCCTGGTAAGCTTAAAAACATTTACTGAGCTAAGACAGATGTGCTGGAAATAAGCATTTAACATATGGGTAGAATCTTACTTTTATAATGCTCTTACAACTTTCTCTTTCTGAAGGCAATCACTACACTCTCATAGAAGTAGAGGAGTACCTAACTACCCATTGCTTTATTAATTTTGTTAGAAACAAACCAGGGAAATGAGCAGTGAATTTGTGTTGTGCAGCAAAACATTTCTCTTCTTTTTTTTTAACTCAGTATTTCTCCTGCTTTTCTTGGCAACAGTAAGAGTATCTCATATCATAAGTGTTCTGTTCACATTCCAGGAAGTATCTGAGGACCAAGAGCCAGGTAAAGAGAAGTCAATAAATTTAAACAGAGAAAACATTCTCAAGTTCCTTATAAAAGACGTTCATTCCAAATAAAGGTCTGTGTTAATCTGAGGGAGCAGTAACTGTAGCAGTTATCACACATACGTCCTTGGAAGACAAAGGAGAGACCAGCTGATAAATCATGGGGGTTTTATTATTTTCCCTTTTAATGGCAAGTTTATCGTTACGCTTCTAACAGCTTTTAATAAATGTCAATTTTACATTTCAGTTATGATAAGACAGCATGATTCTTATAGTTTCCTTCATCAGATGGGCAAAATTCAGTGATTAGAAAGTAGAATTAGGAGGCAGGGTCTCTTACAGTTTGTGACTTATGGCTTTGACACCTGAATCACTGCATGGACTAGGACAGTCTATAACATGACTTTAGCTTCCCCATGGGATATACTGACTATAATTTCCTGCCTCATGGGTACATATGAAGATTAACCTCATGGAGTGAGTGAAGTATTTATTAATAAATGGTAGTTATTGATATGTCACCTACTTGTTCGTAGCAGTTGACATTGCTAATATATTATTCCTGAGAGGAATGTAAATGAGCACATAAGCCAAAAGACACTCATTCAAGTAATTTTCATCATCCTATTCAAAAGCATGTGTATTCAGTAGTGTCCATCTTAGTACTTACTGTTTGGATGATTTAAAAATACTAAAGAAAAAATGCCATGAAATACGAAGGGAGAGCTCAAGGTCGTGCTCACTTATTCTGTCTTCACATCACAGTGACTGGAGTGCCTTTGATAATCTTCCTTTAAAGGCTTGCTAGCTGACAGTAAAGGGGAAGCAGCATTCATTTAAATCCAGCCACATTTTAGAAGTTTAGTCTTGTTGCATGTTATCTGCACTACAGGTATGATGTATGATTAAATTGTGAAATGTCCAACAGCAGCATGGCTTTTTAATTTTTTTTTTTTATTTTTCACAGTTTTCATAGCTGAGGTTAAAGATAAATAAAATATTTTGCCAGTCTGTTTCCAGTGTCAGAGCTGTTGTTTGGATTGTGATGAACACGTGGGAAAATGAATAGTGCTTTATATTTCCTTCAGTGGTCAGCTTGAAGGATGTGAGTGAACAGCAAGGTCATACAGGGTTTAGAAAGAGGGGTTTTTTTCGATCCTTTTACTATTTTATTACCTCCTTAATGAAAAAGACTCCCTGGGCTTTGTTTTTTGTTTCTTTATAGGCTTAGACCTCTGTATTTTTTCTACTAAACTTTAAATATTAAAAATATTCTTGTTGTAAATGTCCTTTGGGCCTAAAATGGAATTACTGCACAAAGCTGCTGTTTTTGGATGTGGGCTGGAAAGGAAGACATGAGATAAATATGCAGTGCAGAGGAGGGGGAATGCCCTTGAAAACCCAATTTGCTACAAAAGCTGTGGCCCAGAGGTCATTTTTGACACAGTGCTTATGATCTGAACTGTTGTCTGAAAGTAGTAGTGGTGATCCTTCTTGTTCCCCTTGGCTCCTCTGCCATCATCTCATTGGACTCATCTTTTTTTAGTGTTGTAGTCCAGTTTATCTAAATACTACATTTGAAAAAAAAAAAGAAAAGAGAGCAAATTAAGCAGCTTTACTGAATCTCATCTGCTTTGATAAATTTGATGCTGGCAGTGACTGACTTGAGCCACAATTAGTCTTCTGTTGTGGTTTCAGTCAGAAGGGTCCCGTTCCCTTTGCCCCAGTGGTGGACACAGAGCTTGTGCCCTGCAGCTGTGTAGAAGACAACTCAGGAATGTGGCCCAACACACTCAGTGTCCTCTGCAAGATTTCACTGCCTGCAGGAGCTGCTGAAGGTTACTGGTCGTGGCTTCAAACTCTTGTGGTGAACACACATAACAGAAATATTCAGAATGAAAAGACACAGTGAATTTAATGTTATGTTTTTGTAATGAGAGTTTGAGTTTCTGTCTTATGTTATTGATGGAGCTTTTTCTCTCTGAAGAATTAAACCCGAAGCAATGTCTTATGAATCATACTTTGTGTCCCACTTACAGACTAGCTTGACTCATCAGTGATTTTTCTTCTAGCATGATTTGGGGGGAATGCCATTTATTTTTTTCATATGTAGTTTCTAATTATTATTGACTGTGGGATAAAGACAGAGCTGAAGACAGTCCAGCTAAACACCTGATTTTATTTAGGTCTGTGCTTCTAAAGAGTCCTGTCATACAGTAAAGTATTACCTGATTGCTTAAGAAAAACAGGGGGACATGGCTTTCTGATCCTTCAATGTTAATATCAAACAAGAACAGTAACAAGTGAGTACTAAGAACTCATTATTATGCTCATAATTTCTTTGACCTAATATTTTCCTGATGTATAAGATATATTTAAAAAAAAAAAAAAAAAAGTAATCTCATGTCTGGAAAGTATCTCCTGTGAATAAAGCCCAAAACACAGAGCTTTTGATTTCTAGATTTTCTTTAAGCTACTGATGATCTCATGATAATATGCATTTGTATGCAGATTACACTGGTCATGTAACTCCTGCCATTCTTAATAATCCTTCTTTTATTGGGTAATGTTATTTTTAGTGTTACATTAATCTTGTGTATATAACCAGATGCACAATACTTTCAGTGCTAATTTTGTGGGAACTTGAAAAGCAAAACTTAACTTCTGTAGTGTTTTCTAAGTTTACAATTTATAGTAATCTAGACTTAATACATTGAAACACAATAAGAATAGTCTCTCTTATTAAGAGCAACTATATAGATTTTTTCTATCTTAAAGAGCTTTGTACTTACTTTTTTCCTGTAACCAATATCTAAATAGTCCTGATGTCTTTTGTAGAAGCTATAAAAGCTTTTAGTTAGTGTTCTCAAAGCCTTTTGGTTTTATTTGCATACATTTTTTAGCGTCAGTGACTGAATTCTTACATACAAACAGTAAATTGTTTAATCTGTTCGATATTCTCTAATCTCTCCTCCTCACTATACATTCCTTGAAAGAACTTGACTCAAGGGATTTGTTTCATGCAGTGTAGCACTTCTTCCCCAAATTATCTGTAAGATGCAGCTATACAAGGCATTCCCTTAAGAAATTAGAGTATGTATTTGTCTGCTGTATAGAAAGACTCAAAATCCCTATCTTCACTCCATGCCCAATCGGTAGGTACTTCATCCTTTAACTGAAATGGAATTCTGAACTGAAATACCTTTAATTAATAATATAAAGGTTGTTGGAGCAACTAGAGAAGACAGAAATGTGACAGGTGTGTAGGATATCCACATGCACAGCCTGTGGGTAAATGAATATATTGTAGGTAAGAAGCACAGATTCTCTCTGCAGGTATGTGAGGATCCAGACTCTTCTCCTGCATCCTGTTGGCACTTGGTCATTATCTATGGGGAATGAAATCCATGTGGCTAAATCAGAGTTCTTAAATTATTGGTATTAGTTTGAGCCAAATATTTCTTTCACATTACACAATGAATGGGAAAACTTTCGTGCCAAGGAAGGAACAGAATGGAATGATAAATGTGACAGTAATATCTATTATGGAGCTTTTCACTGACGTGTAAACTTCTCCGATATGACCAGCTCTTAATTGCAGGTAAGTTTTTCCTCCTTTCAAACAGACCATCCTTAATTCAAAAAGTAAAGAAAACCTTGCTCTCAAATTCCCCATTTCTGTTCTCTGCTGGAGGCATCCAGTTTTGTTGATAATGATCTAATCTGTTGCATAACCAGAGAATACTGAGCCTGCTGCCATAGCCTGCTTCTTTCTTGGCACTGTTGGAAGGCTTCAAAGAGAGACTGTGTGTGTGAGGCGACTGCTCTACCAGCAAGACCGAGGGGATCAAAGCCTACGTTTAGAAATGGAAAACAACAGAAAGAGAAGCGGTTACCACACAGTTGCAATCCTGAAACTGAAACCAGTCTCACAAGAATGAGCTATTTTGAAGCTGAGGATAATTTATTCCAAATTGTACAGAGCAGGAAAAAACTGTGGATTTTTAAGGAAAATACATCAAGATTTTACTTTGTAGTTTCTTGATATGGGGAAGATTATTGTTCAAAAAATGGATGTGTTGACAATTGCATGCAATTTAATTGATTTTGCATGATTTTATGCTGCATCACATTTTCGTCTTGGCTCCGCTAATGTTTTCAATTAGGAAGTTTTCAAATGAAATCAGTTGCAAAAATTCCTTCAAGAAAAAATAGGAAAGTTTTTGTCCTGGTTTCAGCTAGGGTAGAGAAATTCTTTGAAGGTTGGATAGTTGTTTCAAGATTGTATTTAATGATCTTGGGAAAAATACAGTGGCCTGTGGTGTGGGGTTTTTTTTTTGGTTTGTTTTCAATTTCATAATAAATGGAAAGAATTTCTCTCCACATTATCCCCCAATGTTTTGGATAAAAATTCCTGATTGTTCAGGAAATACCTAATCTATGAGCATCTAATTTATTTTTCAGTGATATTAATTAATCAAGATTATTATTCCTTGTGTTTTAAGTACAGGGTCAGATGTTATTTTATTTTCACTTGCAATCCTGAATATTTGTCTTTAATTCCATAGGAAAATGTTCATATTTACCTGTGCTAATTTAATAAGCCTTTGGAAATGTGGGAATCTGAGCTGTATGTTACTAGGAAAACTTGCTATAACGTACAGAATATTAAGCAAAAAGAAACCACGAGACTTTCAGAGTGCCGACTTAATGGAGTGTTCTTGGCCATAGTTCATTTGTCCCTATCATTTACTGTGCTTTTTACTATGGTTTTTATGGTAGGGAAAATGACAGTAACATGTTTTTTCATGCTCATCGACTCCCTACAGAAGGGAGGCAAAGGCAAGCTGGAGGTGCAGTAAGCTTACTCTCCCTCCTGTTCTTGTTACTGTGCAGTGTTCTGCAGGATGTGCCAGGTTAGTGGTAGTGGCTGTGCCTCTTATTCCTGTGGCAGCCTGGTGACTGGCACATGTGTGGTGTTTCTTTTATGCTGTGAATCCTAAGAAAAATGGCAAAGTACGATGTGATCACTCTTGATAGAGGTACACTTTATCAGGGTGCAACGCTGTAGTGCCTGACACTGTTCGCACACATAAATCTTTGAAATATTGATCAACTAGAATTTTGGCCTCCAGTGTTAGAAACACTCCCCTCTTCTTTAAAAGCAGACTCCTTACTGTGTATATTTACAAAAATTTGAGTTCTAATGATACCTTGTCCTGATGCATACAGGAGGCAGCTGTAGTTGTGATGGCAACTGCTTGGACTGTTTTGCCCTCTGTGGGGGTGTACCTTTCTTCATCCTTGTGGGGTGGGACAGGAGGAATGGTCAGTCAGATCAGACCCTTTTGGGACCTGAGCTGCAAAACTCTAGCTGCATTTTAAGGAAGAGGAGCAATCTGTATCTTTTGAAAGGTATGTGAGATGTATTTAGAAATTATCCTGAGGGTCACAGAAGGTATTTTCTTTATTCCAAACTACCCCAGACCCTTTCTAGGAAGCACCAGTCTTTGAAACTTCTCTTATAAAGTCTGTCTTTTTAACACGGACTAAACAACATGTTTTTCTCTCTTCCTTTGTGAAACAACTGGGTTGTTCTGACTGAAATTAAAGTACTTTAAAAATTTAGACAAGGCAGAGACTCAGCATGAAAAAATACTAACCAATTTTTAAAGCTTAGCAGTTTTAAGGGATGAACAGTTCTCTGATCCCTAATTGTAATGCTGAGAGTCAGCGGCATTTATCCTACCTCTTGCTGGAGAAGCACTACCACCAATTTACTAATTGCCACAATAATGTTGCCTGGTACATGTTAAATAGCTATTTAATCATTTGTTATATTTTTTGTCTGTCTTTCCTTACTAGTAAAATAGATGAGCAGCAGAGAAATTGTATATGCTTGGAGGATCCTCCTCTTGTCCTCTTTTTTGGGTCATTGAAATCTCTGCTTTTGAGAGGCTTTTGTACTTTGTTTTTATATTGCGGATATTTTTGACAGGGAGTCAATGCTCAGATTGCAGTTTTAGTTACTATGGAGAAGCTTTCCCACAGAAAAGCTTATGCTCTATTTTCTGAAGACTGAATTTGACCAGCTTCCTCTTAACTTGCAGTTCTGAAGTTCATTTTGTACCAGTTTTCTTTAGACTGAAAATTCTTTTGGCTCAGGCATGCTTCCTCTTAGCCTTTGCAATCTGTAGCGTCCTAATGGAAAAAGGAAAAGATGAGGATCAGGACAAAAGAGGAATACACCCTGAAAGTCTGCATATGAGAAGGAAAATGAATGTAGCTGTAGTCTGATTGTTGGGTTTTGTTGAAAGAGAGCTATGGCATGGCTGTCTTGGAAGTGAGTTTTTGGAGATTTCTGGTATGCACTGATGTATGTCTTTCAGTTCCTCCACTTTTGGGTATGGTTTCCTTACACAAGGTGCTAGATTGTGGGGGTCTCCTTTTTATGTTGTGCAGCAGGTAAGAGTTGTTTAAGTTAAAGTTTGTTTCCATGGGAAAATCTTCCTGGGTCTGGGCTGAATGGCAACAACACATGTACTTGGGCTCATAGGTAGTTGTGGGGTTTTTTTGGATACTTTCTGTAGTTTTTCTTTGTGTCTGCTATATCAAATACTGTTTGAAGAGGTAGCTACATTAAGGTGTAGTTCAAAGTGGCAGAAAACCTTATGAAGCTGAGAACTTAATCCAGAAATAGATTGTGAAAGGTTCTGAAAGCATTTTATTTTCACCTGCTCCGTCACCGTCTTTGCTGAATGAACACTTACTCTTAAGCCCACTGTTCTCAGACTGGTTAGATTGTGTGATTTTTATTTTTTTTTCACCTCCTCCAGCAGTAGGAAGGCATTACAGCAGCCTTTGAAAGGCCCAAAGGTTTGATAGAATTGTGCTGCAATGCGGGCTTTCCTCCTGATCCTGTGCAGTCACTGTGATGTGAAGGGTAGGAACCTTTTTCTCCTCATCCTTTTATTCCTTTCAAATCACCCATTAAATACCTGAGAGAAAGCAGGCTGTTGGGGAAAAAAGTTTTCTACATAATAAGAAAAGTTGGAGAAGAAAAGATTCAGAGAGGGACCAGCTTTCTAGGTTAAGCCTGGAGGAATATTCAGACTCCAGAAAGACTTCACAACGTAGGGCTCAACCTCAACATCTTTTCGAATTCCTAACTAAACTAAAGACAGATCGATTTCTCATCAATTATCTGTAAATGCAGAAGCATTTTAAGGGCGGTTTTGCTGGCTGTTGTCAGAGTCTGAAGACATAATTAATGCTTTCTGGTCCCATTTTTTTCAAGGTGCTATATGGGATGAGGAAGGACTAGACTCTCTATAGATGGTCTTAAGGTTTCAAAAATTGGGAGAGTAGCAATGTTATCAGATAACGCATGAGGAAAGAGAGACAAAAGAACTGCTGATCACACTGCAGCTAATCTTCAAAGATTAGGATTAGAACCAAAGTGGTTTTTTCTGTCTCCTCTTTTTCCTATCTGTGTAAATATAGACATATTTTCATTCTGGAATTTCAATACTGAAATCCTTAAGTTAAATCTGAAGTTCTTAAACCACAAAGAAATTGTTTCCTGAACAGATGACAGAGTAATCCTGAGGAGTGCTGGGTTTTGCTTCCTCTTCCTCTCTTTTGTGGCTCTGTCTCACTGAGGTTTGCAAGAAAAAGCTCATGAACTCTTCCAGCAGATAAAGGCTGAAGCTTCTTGTGTATAATCACAAGCAGGCTGACAGAGACACTTTGTCAAAGTGACAGTTATTGTGTATAAAAGATTAGTGATAGACAGGAAAGATTTTGTTATTAAGTCTTGCCCAAATCATGAACATTTTCTGTTGTGTGACCTTTTCTAGTTTAATTAGTGTAAATCTTAAAAGCACAGGGCATCATGATTACAGAAGACAAATGTTGTTCAGCTGTATTGCAGAGCTTATCCCCTGAATTTGGTATGAGGTCTGATGTTCCCTGCTGGATTGCAAAACTGAATTTGGCTCTTAACGAAGGATCATCTTGAAAAATCGAATTCACATCCATGTTTCTAATACCAGCCATACCTCTGGTATTTTTGCTACTGCTGTCAGCTTGTTATTTTTTGTGTAAAGGTCTTAGAAGCATCAACACTTCTATTAATGTTTATAAAGTAAGCAGGGGTTTGAATATGCATGGCTGAAAAAAACATTTCCTGTAGTTGTCCCAGCAAATTGCAGGCTCTCTTGAATATTTGGTCCTCAGGTAACTCCTATGAAAACGTGAACTATTTATTCATATCCACACATTTCTCACTTTGGTTCTGGGGAGAGGAAAAGCAGCAGGGACAAAATACTGAAGATTCATGATGTCATGAAGCGTAACTAACTCACTGTGTTGTGTTGTCATTTAATAACTTCTGATAAAGTTTGTATAGTTTTTGTTCTGTCTTTGGAAATGCAGTTTATTTGCTTATAAAGCAATGGCTCTATAATATTTTCAGATAGACTGTGATAACTTGGGATGTTCCAAACTCATCCTCTCTACTGTTTATTGAAGGTGTGTGTTAGACTACTGCATCCAGCTTTGCACTCCTACATAATGATAATTTCTGTTTTCTTTTCAAAATTCTGGACATGATTCTGGTTTTGTTGTTTATAATACGCATTTAAATATCTCCTGTTTTAATTGATGTAATTTTATGTCAAATCTTAATATAAAAGCTTAGAAAATATAGATAAGCACAGTTTCTGCATGTATTATTATTGCTTCTTAAGTGTTTTCTTAATAGTTTATCAGAATTATGGAGACTATTCTGATGGAAAAAGTATTTAGGATTTTATAACTGATTTAGAATTACGTTCACGTATTTGTACGACCTTCGAATCAGAAGAAGAGGCGTCATAAGCCATTTAAGAAGAAACTCTTGCTATTTAATACTGGTTTTATATTTATTATGCAAAGGACCTTGTGTAAACCTTATTTTACTTGCCTTCAGTACTAAGAAAATAACATTTTTGGTAGCATTTTAATTTAGTTGCTCCCTTCTGTACTTACAAAAGAGTTAGCTGTGGGAATGTGTTTGTAGGGTTTTTTTTTTTAATGACTTGCCATTGTGTAGTTGAATAAATAATTTGCATTTGAAATGTGAAAAAGTCAGCACCACTTAGGCTCCTTCACTCTTGCAAGCTGGTCTGCCTTTTTGTTTAAGCTAGTTTAGAAGAACATGTGTTTACACACATGTGAGGAAAGCCAATATCCAAAACATGACAAAAGAAAGGATTTCTTACATAAGTGGTTGGAAATATTTGAACTTGTTCCACAGTGGGTCAGCAGTGGTGTGGCGTGGTGAGATTTTTGAGGTTTAGCAGGCAAATCTTACAATGACGTCAGCTTAAAAAGATAATTTAAATATGAAATAATAGTGAATCTTTCCTGTTTACCTTCCATTTTGACCTCATTTTACAGCTCCTCAACCATACAGTTGATACAACGATTAGACTTGTCCAAGGCCATCCATATAGCATGATGGCATTCTTCTTTAGGAATGCTAAGAGGTCTCCCAGATGCAGGTGGGTAGAGGTATCAACATGACTAGACCCTTGCTACCTACACATGAAAAACAACTTTGTTGAGGCATCTGTGATGTTTTGGCAGCATAGATTTTTAGTTATGGCAGATGAATATTAAAGACAGCGAAAGCTTTCTGGTTTTCCTGTACAACGTGGCACACATATCAGGGAAGTTCTGCTTTGAACTTGAGTACAAAATGGAAATCCTGTAGCTGTCAGCTGTTTCCAGACACAGATCTGCACCTAGTGTGCTTTTAGTAATTTATTATTGTCTCATGAAAGTTGTTTCTTTTACCTGTTTTAGGTTGTATTTTATTCTGTGATGTCACTTTGTTATGACCTCATGAGTTTGATCTCCTTTCTAAGGAAAATTCACAGGACCTGGTAATTTGGCTTCAATTTTTTTTTTTTAAACACAACTCTCTTTGTAGCAGAGCACAGCTTGACTGATGACAGCCTAATGATAGAAAAGTTTGCTTTGAAATGGGGTTTGGTTTAGAACAGGAAGGACTGATGTGGTCTTGTAAGGGAAATGTGATGAAGGAGCAAGGAATATTTCTCCTGCATTGTTAGAAGACTTTATGCTTTCTCTAATTTTTCTTGGTTTTATCTGTCTGTTTTTCTCTGTATTACTGAAGATGTGTTTCATTTCATAAGTTCAGAGTGGTGGTTTTGTATTAAATTCAGTTCAGTGCATATTGATTAGCATTTTTTGTTATTTGGAAGAAATTGCAGTCTTGCAGAACTGCAAAATGTAATTTGAGATTTTTCTGAACTTGGAACTTTTCCTCATTTTAATAGTTGTTTTTGATTTTTGGGCAGCTCATCAGTTGAATGCGTTTGTGTGAACACTGTGTATCTTCCGTATCTTATATGTGCTGTTGTGTGGATCATGTTCTCCTCACTAACAAACAAGTGATGTAATTGGAATAGGAAATATTAACAATAATGTCAATTACCACAAAAATGCCAAGAGTTTTCATTGGAAGAGACACAAAAACTTGTGCTTCAAGGCTTAGCAAGCATCTAAGACACAGATCGGCGAAGTGAAAGTTTTTATACGTGTGCAGACTGATGGGCCTTAATTTGTTTCTGAAACATACAGTTATGGCTGTTGTCTGAAGTTATTTGATTAAATAAACCGTAAGTGTCTAAGTATAGCAGGATCTAAAGAATCCCAAAGGATTGAATATGGCAGTTGCTCTGTTTTTATGATATTATTACCCTTTGCCCCCTTGTTTATCACCTATGAAATTGATCACATTTTCAGTGATATTAAATTATTATTGCAGGCTTAGACTCTAGATGCAAATTAAACTTTTGATTAAATCTTCATTGATTTCATGTGATGTATGAATTTCAGTCAAAGTATATGAAACTAGTATTTGATAATGCCATTCCTGTAATGTACTAGTGACTACACGGGAAGTTTTGCTGCCCTTCTGGTGATTGAAGAAGCAAGGTTTTCTTCCCTTGGTATGCAATAAACCTTGTGAGATGCATTCTGCCTGGAGAGCATTACAGCTTAAATAAGGAATAACTGTGGAACTGTAATTAAATACAAATTACAGTGCTAAAGCACACTCAACAAATTATCACTTGATAGAGTTTTCATGATTCTGAGGAGGCTCTTTGAGATGTAGGTAAATTTGAATGCTCTTGCTTTAATTCTACACTTCTGTTATAAAAACTTCCTCTGTTGCCAGCTTTTTAGTTTTTATTTACTTGTGCTTTAGACTTACTTGCTTTTCAAAAGAAAGGTTTTTTGGTTTTTTTTCCCCCCCTTAATCCAAAGCTCAGAGAAACTCTTGCTTATGTGTTTTTTTACCATTTCTTAAGTGAAGCCTTGGTCATCAGGGCATGACTTGTTTTATTAAACTGTAGCTGCTGGGCCGTTCTTGGGGGCTCACTGGGCTTGCACTCACTGGTGAAGTGTTCCAGGCTGTAATAGCAGCCTTTGCCATGCACTGACAGTGTGTGACATTAACAGTATTTATAAAAAAGTGACTCCAAGGAACAACCTTGGAAGATGAAGAATTTGTGTTTCAGCATAAGGTCTTTGTTCTAAAATTTCTAATTATAATGTTGGGGATTAAATTAAGGAGAGAGATACCGTTAAAATACAGGACTAAAAAAAAATTTTATACAATGTTTTGGTTTCATATTGTTTAAATTTTCAGTTAAAGCTGGCTTATAACCAGTCTTCTTGCTTAAACTGAAATAAGCACATTTAGTGAAAAATGAACTTCAAATTTCAAAGAGCTTACAAAGGAGAATTCTAAATAATTCTGGTGGTACACTAATATTATATATTGAACTGTTTACTGATTGCCAGAGAGATGTTTTTATTTTCCTTTTCTTTTGGAAAACAAAGTATTTGTATGAGCTATGACAGACGGCTGCCAAACTTCTTGTCCTCTGAAAAATTCTAGTAAACTGAGATCAGTCTGGCTGGGATTTTGTGGTGGGGGTGTAGCTGTTTGGCAGTAATTTGACCAAAGGAGATTGTTAGTGGTGGTGGGGTGGCTTTCATACATGCAGAGGGTTGTTTCTAGTGGTCGTTCTTCCTTTCCATCTTCTTGATGGAATGTGAAATACTAGGTTTGGATTTCATCTTAATACAGTTGAAGTTTGGTCTTGTTAATCATGAGGCCCAAAGTTTGTATCTGTTGGAATTCTCTGGAAAAATGATGCATCTTTCAAAGCTGTTTTTTTCTAAAATACTACTCTAATTTAAAGAATTCACGTCAAACTTGTAGATCAAAGACAGAGTGTATAGAAGCACATTGCTATATTATTATGTACTAGGGGAAATATAGCACAAGGAATTTATATTTAAAAGGGACTTCTAAGAAAAAAAAAAGTACAGATCTGATTATCTTGGAGGGGCAGGCAATGAGAATTGCTTGTCTCCAGCCTGAACTTAAGATACTGTAATACTAATTAAGAAAATAGACTGGATGATAAATTTATTTTCATTTCAAATGTTGAATCTTCTGCTTTCTCTTTTCCTATGTTATGCCCAGGATTTATCCTTCTAGTGATTAAAAATATTCCAGTGTGGGTAGTAGAACTGTAAGTTTGATGTCATATCTTGCAGTATTGCCTAGCAAAATTTTATTTCATTTATCAAAACTGTTTAAATGATGCTGAATATATGTGTGTTTTCTTTCATCATTCCTTGATTATTGTTCTCTGGTCTTCTTCAGTGCATTACTTGAAAGTAATTTTAATATATTATAAATATTCTAATTAATGCATCCTTTTAATGACTCCAGGCCTAGATATATTTTTCTTAGTAAATGTATTTTAGTTATACAAGCATTTGTAACTATTTTTCCTCTAGATCTCTGTAGCTACCTGAAATGTCATATGATGTCTTTGAGCTCTTTCCTATTCAGTGACTACAGGACACTTGTGGTTTTGTGCTTAGAGCCATTCCAACTATCAACTTTCTCGACAGCAATTGAAATAAATCCACTTCAAACTAGGATGAAGTTGCTCGCAGCTTTGTCTGGTTAAATATGAAGGAATTCTTTTAAATTTTTAAAAATTCCTACTGGACTTAGAAAAGGATGAACTGTATGGTGGCTGTGTTTGATCTTTTTGTTTTCATTTTAGTTA
Source organism: Daphoenositta chrysoptera (assembly GCA_013397915.1). NCBI lineage: Eukaryota > Metazoa > Chordata > Aves > Passeriformes > Daphoenositta > Daphoenositta chrysoptera. The sequence goes on along the minus strand of VZRO01008388.1, from coordinate 321,073 downwards.
GTAAGCGTTATTTTTTTCCCCAACGTTTCCTCAAAATGTTTTCCAATCCTGTTCTCCTGTGAGGTTGGTGATGTCCTGTTCTTAGCTTGCTGTCTTGAGCTTTGACTTGAGTTGCTGGATGAATAACTGCTGAACTGAGAACACTGCAGACACAGCTTTTAGAAAATACATACTTCTAAAATTCAGTCTCTTCCCCATTGATAAAATCATGATGGATTTGATTAGGAGAATAATTTATTTTTATATTATTTGATTAGGTTTTTTCCTCTGTGTCCCAGTCTCCCCTCTCCTGCTAAGGAGAGGACCTGTAAAGTAAAACAGTAGTAGGGGGTAACACAGACAAAATACTTGTAATTGTAACTTTTCTTTAGGCTACAGCACTTTTTTCTGTATATGGTGCTTGAAGTTCATCAGGTGCAAACCTACAGCTCAAATATGGACTGGAATTTGAGTGGAAAATAGCATACCTTTCACTGAAGTGGAAGCCTGTTTATAGTGTGGACTAACCTTAATTTAGTACTGCTTTGGCCAGTCAGTTTTCTATGGGCAAAACGACTGCCCTGTTAGCAGTAGAAGAGAATGTGTGTTGAAAAGCTGAAGGAAAAAAGCTAATAATTTCCTGCGTCTGACCTCACAGAGAAACCTCTTCCTTCCCCCAAGCCAACCATGATAAAATACCATAAATTTTCTCCACATGTTCTAGCTGTGCTTAAGCAGACGAAATGGAAGATTTGAAGCTGTAACAAGATACTTTTTGTCCTGAAGAGTGGGACTGAATTTCAGCTTGTGCTTTTCTGAATGTTTTCTTTTGGCTAGACATTCAAATTGTATTTGACTTTTTTTTCTCCACAGGATATCTGCTAGTGAAGGGTAACGTTGTTAGATGTACGGTTCAGCATTTAATTTTTTGGCTCAATGACCCATAGCTCCCTTTGTTGATGTTTTGGGGGGGAGTAGATTAGTGTTAGTGGCATGTCTTATGTATGAGATAAACTTCTTCATCACTTAGTGCTCAAGCCTAAAGACAAAGATGCAGAACAAAGAAAACGGAACATTAGCTTGCAATATTTATTTTGAAATTGATTTACGCAGATTAAAGTTGGTTTCTCTATGTAACATTAGCCAAAATTTTATAATATAAAGATGATTCTTTATGACTGCAGAATTGAGTGAAATGAATCATACTATGGTAGTGTGATATAAAAATGCCTTTAAGAAAAGTTAGATTTTTTAATATGAGGGTTGGTTCTAAAAATGTTAAACTAAATGGGTAAATTCTTGGTGCAAATTCTTTGGGAAGCATAGTTACACTTGGGATGCAGTAAGTTTGCCTCTGTTTGTAAGATGAAATTCTTCTGCCTTGTTTAGCATCTACTATTTAGGAAGAACCTCTAGGGTTCCTACTACTACATATTCCTGAAAAAGTCGCTTAGAGATCCAAAAGTGTGTCTCAATATTGTAACCATTAAACCAAATTTCTTATCCTAATACTTTAAAGAATGCCTGTTGTCCTGCCTTTTTAAGCAGTGAGCTGTGTTGTGTCTTGGAGTTAACAAAAGCATGTCAGTGAAGTCAAAACCAGTCTTTCCTCAGGAGTGCCTCCAGTGTGTTTCAGAAGGTGGTGAAGGTAGTCAGACATTGGCAAAAGTGCTCAGACCCAAGGGCTTGTAGCCCAAGTTTCTGCTCATTTGCTGTGTTTCATAAAAAAGGAAAGAGAAAAGACAATTTTTCTTTACAAAAATTTGAAAGTTATATTTTAAAGCAGCTCAAAATGTTTTTAATAATAATGAGCTAGGTCTGAGTCCAGTTTTACACCCCAAGCTCTTGTGCCACAAAAGGGTTTAGAGTAACTGAAGGTTGCTGTTTGCGATTTGAGCAATGCGGGGAATTTTTGCATTGCGGGAATCCCCTGCTCAGGTGACCAGGATTCAGGGGCCACCAGAAACACTGAGTGCAGAGCTGGTTGTTGATTAAGGTAGAGAAATCTCTTACAGACTGCTCTGCCATCTTTCTGTGTGACTTCAGATCAGTTCATCGGCTCCTTCTTTTGCTGGGTCGTGTCTGTATGCGCAGGGTTATGTTACCCTTTGGACCAGATTCCCTCTCTTTGTATACCTGTGCTGACTGATTTCACCAGGGTTACTTCTGGTCAGTACAGGTGTAAGGTGAGAAGCAAGGTTTCTGTTTACATTGTCAAAGACAGTTGATTTCTTTTTAAATTTCAGCATTCATCTTGTATATAGGATATAGACGAGTATTTTCTTAACTTGGAAGGTAAGAAGGAAAAACTTAAGATGATGAACTCTTCAGAATATAAGACTATGAGCAGGTCAAAGATTAACATATTAACAGGTAAGCTGATCTGGAAATTAGTCTCTTCCCTATACAGTGCTAGGTTTTACATGCTTATGAATTTTGGATATGCAGAGGAGCTCCTGGATGTCAGTGAGAATGTCAGTAGTGTTGTTTCACACTTCAACTCTGTCCTACAAGGAAAGGCCATTGCAGTCTGCAGTGTTCCTCCTCTGGATATGCTAATGCACTGTGAAAGTGCACATCATGCCTGGATGGGCCCTGCTGATAAAACACCGCCTGGAGATCTCGCAAAGTGCTAATGTGTCAAAGCGCCCGCGAGCAGAGGGTGAATAATACTGCTTTGTAAAGGTCACGTCTGCTGAAGTTAACTACTGCGTCCTTCTCGCGTGGGGCTGGACTCCACTCTGGAAAGTTCTGTTCTTTGCAGTCTCAAAATCCACAGCTTAGTGGGTAGAAGCAATAGGGCTCTTAAAGTGTTTTAAATTAGACAGTGGGAAAGAAAAGCAAACGTTTAAAGCTTTAAAGCCTTATTTAACTGGCTCTTTGAGTTAGGATGGTTGTCTGATTTCAAGTCTTGCCTACTGCAGTGTTCCCTAAAGTGTATTACCTGTTCTGGGAATTGCCTTGTTCTCATTCCAGGCTTCCTGTGTTTCTTTACCTTCTAATGAGAAAAACTCTTCCACTTCTTGCAATGATTCCTGGTGGTTACATAGGACCATTTGCCAAGCAAAGTTAGTAGTTATTCTCACTTGTGGATGAACACATTTAAAAAAAAACCAAAACAAAAAACCGACTACCTTATAATTTTTTTAATGTTACATTTTACAGTAGCATTTGACTCTCCGCTCTTATTTAAAGCCTTATGCCTTTTTTTCCTCTAAGGCTTTTAATATTTAATATCATTCATAAAATATTGTGAGCATGGCGTATAATTTGTGTGTGTAACATTAAATAATAAAATAGTTGCAACTAAACTATAATTTCAATTATGCTCTTGCACTTTTATTTGGGACCTGGTTATTCTTAAACACTTCCCATAAAACATGTATTTGTAACGCTTACACATGTTAATATTGCTAAAAAAAAATCTTCAAATAACTTTTAGCTGTAACACAATATATCAGACTTGCCAACTATTTCTAGTGTCTTGCAGGACATTCGTGTTCATAGATAACCTCTCATCCTGGACTTACTTGTTTACAAAAGTGTATGTCCATCATGCAGACTGTGTGGTTTCAGACCTAAATTTCACAATTCTGGATGATCTGGCATTTTTTCTACTGTGAGGAAGAGATGTTTCCTAATTAGTGAGGAAAAGGTTTATCTCTTCACTATAGTTATGGGACTGCAGTCTGAAGTGAAGCTCCTTTTGTTTCCTGTTTTGTTTCTTCATGAATAACTGTTCCTTCACCCCACTTGGTTAGTTTAGAAGTTCTGTTTCACCAGAATGATCTGTTCTCTAAATGTTTGCTTAAAACGGAAAAGCATTCTGAGTCCGCTTTTATGAGTATGTTTAAGTAATGTTCGTTCTTCTGTTCAACCAGTGTTTTCATTGCTAGGCTTTTAAAGGATAGATGAGAGTTCATCTTTCAAGCAAATACTTCGCTGGTTGTTTCTATGCACCGTGGTTGTTGCTTATTTAAGTTAGGCAAGCCACTGCCCAGTGTCAGAGTGTTTTGTTTGGCTTTGATTTTTCCATTCCTGATGTCTGTTGAAGACTGGTAGGTTGGATAATTCCAAGTTTGGTATCTTACCTTTACATTTTCTTGTCTGTTTCCCTTTGAGGCTCTGGTTGTGGTCACTGCTGCTGCTTCACTATTGAAAGTAAGTTTATTCTCAAACACTTACAAAGAAGGTCCCGGATTATTCAGGTACTGTGCAAACTGCAAGGCGCCTGGCTTCCTATAGGACAGTCCTTCCTTGTGTATGTAAGTAAAGTGTAAGGATCTCCCTCCACAGAAGAGAATTGTTAAGGTTGGGAAAGATCTCTAAGATCATCTAATTCAACCATTAACCCAGCACTGACAAGTCCACCACTAAACCATATCCCTAAGCATCTACATGTTCTTTGAATACTTCCTGGCATGGTGATTCAACAGCTTCCCTGGGGAGCCTGTTCCAGTGCCTGACCACCCTTTCAGTGAAGAAATTTTTCCTAATATCCAGTCTAAACCTCCTGTAGTGCAACTGCTTAACCTTGCAGCACCTTGCAGTTCTGTTAGGTCTGTACTAAACAAGGTAATTCTCGTGATATTTGTCTAGCTTCAGCTGCCAAATGCTGTTTCCAATGCACTTTCTTGCTCTGTCTTTGAAGTCTTCTGTTATTAGAAAACCCAGTGGAAGAGCCACCAGCATCTCCAGTACTCTTATTGTTCACTGCTCTAAAATATCACTTCTCTGGCATTTTTGGGGACCAGTGCTGGGTCATGGATAGCTTTGGCCTCATCCAGCCTCAACCCTTCTGAAGGGTCCAGACTCTGAAGGCAAGGGAAAGGCTTGGTTTTGTCAGCTTTTTAAATTTTCTTTTTTGTATAAGAATAAAACTTAAAAATCAAACAGAATCAACCTCCCTCCCTCTCCTAGGACAAGTCTCATTGAGTGCACTGAGGCATAAATACAGATAATTCACATTACTCATTGCTTGGTACACCAAGATTGGTGTATCACGCATGACTATGTTTGACCATAGCTTTTAATCACATGACAATTCGTTGAACATGGCATTTTAAAATGTTTACAAATTGAGAACAGCAGAAAAATAAAACCTGACATTGGTTTATAGTAAAAGTAAATAAAGTATCTTCCTAACAGTATCGAACGTGGCTAGGTATAAATTTTTTTTTCTGAAATTCTTGTTGAATGCTTAATTGGAAAACTCAATAAATCATAGCACTTTGTTTCACTTCTGTTGCTCAGTGTTTGAAGAATGCTGTCTAATGGGAATAAATTTGATTTAAAACACAAAGACTTAAAAAAATGGTATGGACTTGATAACAGTCAGGACAAAGATCCTAAAAATGGTTTGAATTTACAGAATTAAATTGCAAATAAAATCTAAAGTAGTGTGGGTAAACATGAGGTGAAGTTAACATGATGGGTGTACACTTGACTAGATAGCAAGTCCAAAAAAGAATGTTTGGGTGTAGTGGAAGTAAGACACTTCTACCTAGCATAGGCCATTTGGTCAGCTTGAATGTAGTCCAGGAAAACTTTACTTCTGCAGTAATTGACTGATTCAGGCTCTTAATTGATCTCCCATACTATCAAGCTAAGCTATTTGATTCTTTCACCTGTGTGGGTGTTGTTTTTTTTTCCCTGGCATTTCAGCAGCTTCCTCTTTTCATTCCAGTGTTTTTGTAATACAGCAAAGATTATGTGCACACCTGGTAAATCATCTTCCCTCTTCTCTAAGTACTAGGACTGGGAGTTCTTAGGGAAATGCAGTACATCTCTATTTGATTTTGTTAAACAAAAGCCAACCTCAGTATTAACTTTTCCAGGCATTTTCCTGAATTAGCCACAGAAAACACCTTCAGTAATTTTCTTCTAGCAGTGCAGGCTGGGCAGTTGGATCGGCAGAAGGTCAGGCAAGAATGTGTCACTTAATAATCAGGTTTATAGTCATGCACAAGTATCACAGGAATGATTTTTTAAATGAATGGGCAAGCAATTAACAATTACAATTGATACCTTGTTGTATTGATACCTTGTTAATTATCAGCTGTACATCTTTCAAGGAAAACACCATGCTAATTGATAGCCACCTTTTGTTTATAATGATTAATAATACAAAATTAATTGTCTGCAGTGGGTATAGAAAGAGATGATCTATGTTAATAAATTATAAATGAAACCTTTAGATTTGGTAAGTCTGACAGTGATCTCTAGAAATAATTTCTGAAAGGAACATCTTTTTGAGTAATAATTTTTTCCTAAACATTACTGTTGGAAATTGACTGATGCTGAAGATGTTGACCATTTTTACGTTCTCTTTACTGGTGTTTGTGCTGCCTTTTTTTTTTTTTCCCCTTTTTCTCTCTTAGCTAAATGTAGACTTCTCCAGTGGTTTTTTGGGTGAAAAGTAGGGTGGAGATTGGGGGTGGTGGAGGAAAGAAACATAATTTTGAGGAAGTATTTTATTTCTAGACTGAACATTGTTTTGTCTCATATGTTAAGCTGCTGCACCTACTTTTCCCATCCTTTTTCTTCCTGGAGGGCTCTGCTTGAGGCCAAGACAACTTCCCTGACGAGCCCTCACCACTGACCTCTGAGCTACCACTCACACCTAGAGGTTTAAATATGTCCTGCCTGTGGAAGGTTGTATTTGTCTCCTCACAGTTTTTTTCAAGCTTCCTTGCTTTCTTAGGTGTGGGGAAGTTCTGGCAACATGTAGACAGTAGCAGGTGATGGATTTATGAAGCATCTCACTCAAAAGTAGCAGGAGTTTGATGATGCTGCATAAGCCAGAAAGGAAATTCCTGGGTTACAGAGGCACAGATTCTTTCAATTGAAAGGAGTGCACACCTCAGCAGAGAGCCTTAAGGACTAGACTTTTTTAATCAAAGAAATTTTAAAAAAAGGACTTTTTTTTTGACAGGTGTCCCTTGTGTCTCTGGCAGAATGTGTTTTCGTGCCTTCCTTTTTGTGCCTGTGAAGGAAAAGAGAGTTGATGTGCATCTGCCTGCTGTTTTCAAGATCCACATTGTCATTAAGGAAGGGCAAGGAGAAAAATGTGCCCCTTTTTGTCCACTTTGGGTGCTGTTTTGGTGCTGCTTGACTTGGGGATCCCTTTAATGATGATACACTAATATGTTAAAGAGGAATGTCCTCATATCTCCTTTGAATGGAAAGGTTGTTGTACTTGATTTGTTGGCTGTAGTTGTAAGCTCTCCGGAGTAATGACCCTTCTTATGTGGTTTGTAAAGTGCTGTGTTTACTCTTGATGTCCTGCATATTGCTGTTAAAAATAATACAGGGGGTAATGTAGCAGCACTTACCTCTTTTACCTCTTATTCTTTTTCTATATGCAATGTAATAAAATTCTACAATTATGATTGAAGAAGATATGGAGATAATGTAGTCTAAATGCTGTTGTTTCCAAGGAATTAGAAACCATTTTCCAGACCTTTTAAGTAATATACATTCTTTTTTTTTTCTGATTCTGTGAAGATGGATATGTAAAGTTGGGTTTGAAAAATTCTGCTTTTATATAGATATTAAGTTAATTTTGAGGATGTTTAAAAATATTTAGTTAACATATCTATAGAGGCCAGTAATGTTTCAGCACATGCTCTTTAAAAGCTCTGTCATAGTTTGCTTCAGGTATTTATGAACATAGGAAATAAAATTAGATTGATTGCAATTAAATAAAAAATAAAGTATCTTAAAATTTGATCCAAGTTTAGTTTTTTTTTCCAGAAAAATCATGAAAATAATGTTAATTTTTCCCATTTCAAAACTTAGATACTGGTTTTTGCAGTGTTTTTGGTAGTATTTAGTGTTTTTTTAAGACTTCAAATTGCATACTCACTGCTCTAGATGATATATTTAATTTTCACTGGAAAGGTGGGATGTGTACAGCCTTGCTGATCCAGAGAAAAGATGGAAAATGATTCTGAGGCACCCTGATAATTTTATTTTTTTCTAAAGTGTCACGATTTTGGGAATTGCAACCTGTGCCTTTTAAAAGATGGAGTTTTGTGATACACGGGGTACCATGTATTGAACAGAGACTGATATTGAATGTCTGCTGCTGTTCTGTAGTAACGAATCCCCTTATGAATGGCTGTGGAAAGTTTAAAGGTTATTATCTCGTGTTTGTTTACTTTGTAAAGATAAGATTTCAGAGAAAATCGAAGGGTACTGTCTGAAATTCCCAGTCACTGCAGTTCCATGGAGAGCATCGATCCCTTCCTAGAGGTTGCCAGGGACTCATTGTCTCCCTGTTCATTATAGGCTGCTGCTGAAATCTCCAATATTTCACATTTGCGATTTTTTTATTGTTGTTTTGGCAGTTTGTCAGAATTAAATGGCTTAACCAAATCAATAAGCTGTCTTGCTCGGTAACATCTGCATTTTGCATGTCAAGATATTTTGCATTTTGAATGCAGTCACAATGGAATGATCCACAATGATTGCAAAAAGAGCGTTTTGGCCCTCCAAAGCCCTCTGACTGTAAGGAAACTTTCCGGAAAATAAACTTTGCTCAGTTATGCAATCACAGCTTCCACTGAGATCGGTGGTGATTGCACACATGTGCCCCTGGGTAGGAGTCTGTCGGTAAAGAATAGACACAGCAAGGTCAGAGACAGAATATAAGCTAAAATGATAATGAATTTTACTCAGTTTAGAACAACTGCTTGTGTGTTTGTTTGTGTTTATTGGTGAGACAATTAATTGCATAGTAAGGAATAAATAAACAACTTCCTCTGCTGTGATGGCCTCTCTTTCCATGGGGTGACTAAGCTTTTCTCACCAATTTAAGTTGTGGTGATATGTGGCTTTAGATACATGTTTATCATTAGCTAACATAACACAGCTGTTAAGACAAGGTTTATTGCCATACTTGTTCTGCATGCTAAGCACATTCTGTGTACATGTCAAACAAAATGCCAATTTAATCGGCCCCCTCAGAGTTTCCGAAGGAGTGATGATGAAAGTTTGGCAAGTTTACTTGCACCGTTCTGTATAAAATCTGCACGGCCATTATCTCCAGACACTTGCAATATGAAAAATGCCAATGGTGTTTTTACATACTTAAGAGACTAATAAGCTACAGATGTCAAAACTGTAAAGTTGAATTATCTTGAGCATGTATGAATATGGCAATACAGTTTTTTTAAATTTGTATGGAGTTATTCTTAAGCCGTGTTTTAGTACCCAGAGCTGTTTGTAACATTTCTGAATGACCACGGATTTAATGAAACTATTGTCTAAATTGAGAACCCATGCTATAAGGAAAAGTGAAAATTCCTTGATAAAAGTAGGAGTCATTAATTTGTTCTCAGTTTGTTTTGAGCAAGAATGTAAAGGGAAGTAAACAAAAGGAAAATGGCTTGGTTTAGACAGTTGTCTCTACATCATTGCCTGACACCCCTAATAAACATCATTGGCACATTCAAGTTGCCAGACATATCATTCAGTGGTGAAAACTGTCTGTCTGTCTATCTTTTGCAGAATAGATGGAGCCTAGTGCAAATGGTCAGGATGTTTCCCTACTTCTGTCTCTGCAGAAAATCAGTTTATTTTTTGCTTCATTTAACTATTCAGCCTCTGCAGCCACACTAGTATAGGAGCTATAGCTTTTCACAAAATAAAGCTTCCTGCTTTCTAAGCCACATCTAAAGTATTTAATAATACACTTTATAATTTTCGTTTTTACTTCACATCAGATGACAGTTTGAAGAGCTCAGGCTGAGGGAAAGGGAAATTCAGGCTAATGTTTTTCACAGAGTCTATTTTGGGCATCAGCTCTGGGTGCCAAGCTTCAGAGAGAGGCTTTGACTTAAAGAGAAATCCTGTGCTGTTACCTTGTGCTCACTCAGGTTTGAACTACAGGATTCAGCACCTCTGTCAGGCTTTAAATCTTTCAGACCAAGTACCCCAATTTAGTTACTCTTTTTGATAAACTGACTTACATGGGCTGCCAGAGGTCAAATGAACCCACCCAGAATCAGACAAGAAAAAGACTTGTCTGAATGCCCAGTTTTGTGCTTAACTTTCAAGACTGTCTTCTTGGGCCTCTCAGAAAATAGCTTCTTTAATGACAAGCCAGGAAATCTTTTAACCAGACCTGAACTAAACGTTTATGTCCCCCTTTTTAATGCTTTCCAGACTAACAGTAATCTTTAAATACTTTTTTTCCTAAATGGATTTCTTAAATTTACTGCCTTTCATTTTTTTTTTCCTCTCATTTATTCAACACAAGTTAGTATTTGAAAAATAAGGGGTAAAATGCGGAGTACTTAAAAAACATGGATAACTTTGTAGTCATGATTACATGTTAATGCCAATGTATCTCCAATCAATTAAGTGTTTCTATCATAAGTGAGGAATAATTCAGTCAGGACTACTGAGTTCACAGGACTGCTGATGTACTTCCATGGTACACCCGTGAAGTGGATGATACTTTCATGAAGCCGAATGCAAGTGTTTCCATTACAAGGTAATGGAGAGCAGTGACTGATCAGCATGCTTATTTTTCACGTTTTTTCTTTGTTAAACCCTGATCAGATAATTGCTCAAGGAAGTTGCAATGCCAGCAAAACCCAGCTACGTTATTCTCAAGGGAAAGGTAGCTTATTGATATTTCAAATGTCAGTCCTCCAAGTGTATGAAACTATTTTCTTCTGCACACAACATTTCTGCTCGCTGTTAGGAATTAACTACCTCCTCACCTGTCCTGGAAATTATTGATTTCAACGTACCTAAGCACAGCAGCCAAGTGATGCAAAGCCTTTACCCAGTTTTGTTCTCTCATCCCTGCCATAAATGTTACCAGGATTTCTGTGCTTATTGTAAAGATTTTCTATGAAAATGAAGTAACACAACTTAGGCACAGTTGGAAAAAGGTTAATTTGTTTTCAATTGCTAGATGCTTTTCCATTCACATGAGACTAAATTCTTTGTTCCTGACAAGTTACAACTGAAAATTAGTTGGACTGGGGGTGGCTATTAAAACAAAGAGACTGAAAACAAAAAAAAAGAAAAGAAAAAAAGAAAAAAATAGAAAAGAAAAAGAATTAACTTCAAATTACTGGATTTAGCAGAGTTGAGATGACAGTGTCCCATTAAGACCACAGTGTGAAACAAAACCTTGTTTAAGCAGCTGCAGGAAGCTTGCACTTCCCTGTAGTCTGTTTTAGCTTTAAAATCTTTGTACTTGTTTGCTGGCAGCTTTTTTTGTTGTGGTCATGATAAGGAGACATGACCTGGGAAGTGGGGACATTACTAGCAAATAGATAGCAAGATTAAAAGAGAAAAGAATGTTTTATGCTTAAACTAATGGGTATGCGACTGTGTGTTGTGTTGTAAGCTTGAATTCTGACAGCGGGTAACAGTCAAGTACAGTTTTATTACTGCAGTCTGAAAATGTGAAATGTGGGTGCTTTTAGTTACCTGGCACCATTTGTTTTGATGAAGAAGCCAGTTGTTTGCTCTTGCTGTTTGCTGCAGGAATAGAGAACTGATGTTTTAGCAGGGAGAAAAATAACAGGAGGGAATGTGGAAAATTATTTTAGGTATTGCTGTATGTGGTAGCATGAGTGTTTGAGGACAGTATTATTCAAGCAGTTGGCTGGTTAGATGTTGGCTGTGATGATTTTCTTCTCACAAACAACTTCTCTTGAAGCCCTTTAATCACATCACCCATAGGTATCCACAAGTTTTTTATGCAGAAATATTTACAGAGATGAATGCTTTATGATTGCCTTTAAGAATATCTTTCACAGCCAAGAAATATCATGCTTTCAGGTTTATGGTGTGATTTTTGGGGCTGTCCTGTGCAGGGCCAGGAGCTGGACTGGATGATCCTTTTGGGTCCCTTCCAACTCAGGATATTCTCTGATATTATGATTCTGTAAGCATATTTGCTAGTGGATATCATTCTGTGCTCGTGTTTCTATGCCACTTGTACATTAATACAAGTGATTTTGCCAATAGTAGTTGTGTGAAGTTATAGGCAGCCAGTTCTATATTGCCACACAACACATTCCTCTAAAAAAAGGCTTTTCTAGAGAAAGGTCTTAATCTTGTCTGGGGAGGGGATAAAAATCTCTTCTGCAGAACATGGTGATTCATCTTGCTGTGCTCAGTGAGGCAGGCCTGCTACTAGGAAGTTGCTGAGCTGCTGAAAGTTCTCTGCTTAAGCTTTCAGCTCCGAAAAATACTTCTCTCCTCCTTGATTGGGGTATTGTTGTTCTTAGTCATCAGAGCTCAGGATCTCACCGTGCACCTCTGCCATGTGTGTAAGAACGCAACTTAGTGCTGGGGAAAATCTAGATGAGACATAGGTTTTGTTTAAGCGTTGGGAAGCTGTTAGTCATTCCTACCACCACTGACTGCAAAGTATCATAAAATAGTATCCATTTCTTTCGAAACCTCTCTCCCATGCTTATAAATTTCCCCTGTTGACTTACAGCAAAAAGCAGCTGTTGAAGACTTCAAAGATTTTTTTCCTCTGGTAGCCTGGTGTCAGTTCAAGGAGGAGATGATCTTTTCAGCAGGCGAAAGAGGCTGCTAAAAGCTTGTGGGGATTCTCTGCTTGGCAGCTCCTGCCACGGGCACTGGAGGTTTCCTTCTTGCATATCAGCTGAAGAAAGTTGAAGAATGAGTGGATTTGTGCAGGTGCATTTAGAGATGACCTATCAGAAACCTAAGGTTAAAAAAGAAAGGTTTCTAGCAGGGCCATGTGATCTTTTTGTGGGTCAGTGTACAATGACTGTGTAAGCCCCAGGATCTTCATTTCAACACGAGGCAGTATCTAATAACATGTTACAACACCTCATGACCCTGGGCAATGGGGCAAGCATTACAGCCACAGCTGTGATGTTTTTGTCCTTCATTGTGTAGCTAGTCAAGACTTACGTCGACTGCAACACTTAGTGATAGATGCAGTGTGCAAGTAGATGGTCTCTGTGTCTTCAGGAGATTGAACTCTACCGCCTTTCTTGGGCAGACCAGAGACAGAGTCTTCAACATAATGTCTAAATTAGATCTTAGATCCTCAAAACAGTTGCTTTCATGACACAAACTTCATCCGAAGGGAATGTCTTCGCAGACTTGATGGGAACAAGGGCCATTCTGCTTCTTCACTTGTCCTCTCATGCAGCGTAAAGCACCTCATGTGGTTTAGAGAAATTAAAATACGAGGCAAACCATTATTGGGCACATGAAGATGTTGAACTAAGGTTTTATGATGAAGATGTGTCAGGTGGCTCAATCCCTTTCAGTTTCTAATCAGTGCAGTTGTTACTGAGCACATCTGAGTCAGGACAGCCTGTGGCTCAGAGTTTGGTGCTGGTCTTTCATGGGCCTACCAGGAAGGGAGGATATGGGATTATGGTACCTGGTAGGAGTTGTAGGGAATTGTCATGTCAGACACTCTTCAGTGAGAGAAGAAGCAACAGCCCTTCTCGGGATTGTGATTTCCATAGGTCAGCTCTGACAAGAATGCCACAAGCTGCCTTCTATTTTTGGGCTTTACCTAGTAATGGTGAATGCTTGAAATCTTACATTTGATGTCTGAAAGCTCAAGAGGAGGACCTTCTCAGGATTTGCGTTCTGCTTCAGGTTTCTGTTATTTCAGTGGTGACCCCAAAAAGCCATCATTGTATAAGCAGAGACCAGACACCTGCTCTACATCTGTTCCTTCTTTTCATCTGCCTTCTGAAGCTCTTCTCATGTTGTTATGGTTATCTTTCTTTTGTGTTCCTTGCCAGAAAATTTTTGGTTCTCAGTTGTCATTTCAGGAGACAAAAGAATAGCAAAAAATCTTCTATGACAACCAAGGTAATGTTAGCTGTGGCTTTTGATGGTATTACTTCTACTGCAGAGCATCTTACAGCCTCAGGCATTTGGATAACTTTGACTTTTCTCCTGAGTTCTCTAACTATTTTTATATTCTGCTGGAGGATCAGAGAGGCAGATGGGCCAAGACCGTATCCTCCTAAGGTCTGATTTAGCTGCAATTTATGAAACAGAAATGTATTTTTTGTTTTCTTCCTCACCCCCAACTCTTTCAATAGCTTTAATATTAGAAAGAAAAAAAGTAGTAACATGTTCAGAGGATTCAGTGCTTAGAGCTTTCTTTGCAAAATGTTTATTGAAAGTATCAAAGATGCAATTATCTTTGGTATTTTAAGTATATCTTTGAAATTTAACTTCAAAAGTGTCAAGATTCATTGCTTTTTAATCCATAATACAGTTGAAAATCTAGTAGCATTCGTCTGTGTGGAAAGCAGAAAGTCTCTTCTGACTTGATGGTGGCTAGTAAAAAGTGATGCAAACCACTGTGACGTTCTCTAAAAGTCTTGAGACTTCAGTTCCTCTGTAGTTCTCTCTGATTTACCTTAGCCCTGGGAATTTAGTGAGTATTAGATGGGGGTTTAATGCAGTAAAAATTAACCGTATGAAGGTGCTTGTGTTTCTGGGATAGAGCCTGGATTGTTCTGTGTTTGACAGAGTAGATGCTCTGCAAGTAACTGCTCTGTTTTCTGACAGTAGTTTTTTGAGCAGACATATATTGAGTGAATTCAGTGCAAGACAGAATCCCACTGAACTTCTGAAAAATACTGTTGGATAAAGCAAAGATGGTTTTGTAGATCTTTTGCCTCAATAAAAATGAGTGAGATAAAATAAGTATAGTATTACTTTAAATGAGATAATCTGCAACAGTGTCTTTAGTTAAGTATGTCTGTGAGCCTACATTTCAAATTGAAGAAGTAATGAAGCTGAAGGAAGTGTATGCTTGTCCATTGGGTTTTGAATGGCAAATATGTCTGAAAGGTGTGAGGTTCTGTGATGCCAGGATTATTTTAAAGAAAAAAAAAATAAAGTGTCCTGCGACTGACCTCTTGTGCAATCATCAGTTTGCCACATGGATCAGGAGTGCCAGCCAGCTGGATGGGAAATGTTTCTGAAGTGTTTTGGGGTTTGAAAACTCAGAGTTATGAGTGTTGTCTTTCAGAGGTCTTTCAGTTTAAAACTAAAAAAAATGGGACCATACACAATGGCAGAGTGAGAGCAGTGGTGTGGTATTGTTTTTATGCTAGCATATGAAAATGAATATGAGAATGGAAATCTCATTATTCCAGTAGTTTCTGAATGTTGGAAGTTAATCAGTGTCTGTGAAGGGGAGAAGAAAGAAACTAATGTGGGTTCTACAGCTCTCCATTTTTATCTCATGTAAGAATAGCAGCCATGAAAAAATCCAAATTTCTGGAAAAGAAGGAATCTTTATTGTAGAGAGCCTCTAGCAGCTGAACAAAGGAAACACCCGGTAGGCTGTATAAGGATGGTTAATAAAACCAATGTATATGTATTTATCTAAAATGGTCAGAATGAGGTCCTTCCCTTGTATCAGGCAATGCACACTGTTCCAGACCTGGGTTTTAGTTGCATGTATCTTTGCTTTGGTAGCTATGACTTCCAGTGACTACAGTGACCCACGAAACTTCTTCCGAGGCAGGGTGTTGTCCAGTTGAAAAGACAGGAGTCAGCTGAACAGGATTTTACATGCCTATTAGTCCTGCCAAAACCCACATTAGCGCAGACATCCTGGGGGCTGCAGGATGTGAGCCTTTCATGACTGGATCTTCAAGCATGTCCCTTTATCCATCTGAAAAATTATTTGTTGCAGTTCTTGATTGGGTATTTTTGCTGGCTGTAAGCAAAGCAGTGGAGCATGACATGGGCACCAGAGACTATCCTGCCTTCCCGTAAGTGCTAACCAGTGCTCCTATGTGTCTGTTTCCTTGCATCCAACATTCTAACACCTGGATAAGTAACCTCTTTATGATTATTAGACAAGTAACACTAGTTTTCTTTTGTATGAAACTGTAGTTATTACAGAAATGAGTCACAGTACCACAAGTGGCAGTGCTCAAAAGCTTTTCAAACATTAGACCTTATATAGTGAAAAGGAAAAAGCCTGGTTCAGAACCTAAAGAGGGAGAGCAGTACCAAAACAGTGATAAGCTAAACAAAAAATTAGGAAAGACAGGTTGGAAGATAAGTGTAGGAAAGGCACATGAATCACCGAGTTGATGAGAATGGCAAATTCTGTGTCATAGCAAATGCCTGCTCCATGAACAAAAGAATTAACAAGGTAGTAAATGTTGTAAACACATCTTATATAAGACTCAGTGTTTCATGTTAAAGAAAAGATTATTATGATTGCTGTAATGATGTTTTCATGAAGAATAAAGAGATTTTTGAATAAAAACTTTGTCCAGTGCTTTAGTGCCACAAGAAGAGACTTGATTGAAAAAATGCATTTAATTTTGGAGTAAGAATTTGAGTCATCCTTTGAAAAAATTACTATGGTGATTGCAAATTAAGCGTACAGAGTATTTGGGTTATTTATAAAGTTGAAGAGACAGGTCACTCCAAACTGTAGAGAATAATAAAGAAAATAAAGTGCTATAATATTAATTTTCCAGGTGTAAACACTGTAGTGTGTGATAAGAAGAAGCTGCATGATGAGATTAAGCCTTATAAAGCTCTTCAATAACTAGTGCAACCAGTAGGAAAAGCTACTGTTTACTGTTAGAGCATTTTCATTAATATATATTAAAATACTTGTTGTTTCCAGGTGGATGAATCTGTCTTGCATTAGCTGAGACACTTGTCGCAGTTTACCAAATTCTGTGTAAGCATAAGTAAACAAACCCAATCAGTCAAGATCACTGCATCACAAAATATGCTTTATTTTGGCAAGTCTACCTCGTTTTAATTGCATATGGTCTCAAACTTGAACCCTAGGTCTAAAAACCTTAGGAGAAATTTGAATTGGAGTTTCGACTTCACAGATTTTATTTTCTTACTTAGAAAATGCTTCCAGACTTTGGCCTGCACCACATATTTATTCATGAGAAACAAGCCTTTTATATTAGGTGTTATATAAACACGTGTCAAAGACCCAGCATTATTTTTTATTGAGCTCAAATAACATGTGCAGTTTGGAGTCAGTTTTTTTATTTACTGATTGGTGCTGGCATGCTGATCCCCAAGCTGAATAGGCAAGAGAGGGTCTGCACTGAGGGGAGCACACAAGCTTCCAACAAAGGGAAAAATGGCCGAAAAATACTCTTCTGCCTTCTTTCTCTTTCTTTTCTTCTCAGCCTTGCTGGTTGAAAGAGATTGTATATGAGGTGCTTTCTTTAACAAGTAATTCCTTTGGGGTAAGTATCCTTGTTTGGTGGTATGGCAAGGGAGCTCAGAGTCTCAAGGAACCTGTGGCCCTTGACAGTGCTGGGGGGAGTTCACCAAGGGCATGTGCAAGGGCATGTGACAGTAAGGGCATCCTTCCTGAGGTACTTGCTGCTTTAAAGCCCTTCCAGTCTTTGGTTCCTGGTGGGAATGCAGGGCTCGTTGACCTTTCATTTCGGTGGAGTTCCTGTTTTATACTCTAAGCATCTGGAACTCTGCCATAGTCTTGAATAGGAATGATTGCCTTCATAAGCAGATTTTGCAAATACAGGTCCTAGCCAGCATTGTAGACATTTTTCCTCAAAGAACAAGTAAAAAGTGCTAAAGCTGCACCTGGAATTTGAAAAAGAGACTGAATCTGATGTAGAATTTCCTGGTGGAATATGGCTTGAAAATCCTGAGAATTTGGGCCCAATTTGTAGCAAACCCAGAAATTGCTCAGGAGAGATCGCTGTCAGTACTTATAAATCCAGCTCTCATAGTGCTTATCGTTTGCCATTTTTTCCCCATTTATTTCTGATTCTTTTTCCCAATCTGAAGTAGACCAATGGAATTTATTTCTGATTCTTTTTCCCAATCTGAAGTAGACCAATGGAATTTATGCTGCTATAGTGCTTTCTGTACTAATTCTGCAAAGCTAGTTAAACTTTTCTGTCTTATCATAATGTTGATGGCATTGATAATAAGTATAAATGAGGAAGCAGATGTGAGTTTTGAAACATCAGGTTAGAGAAATCGCAGTGTAAACATGTAATACACTGGATTAATCAAATGGTTTTCCAGTGTGATAGATTTTTTGTGCTGATTGCATTAACCTGTCTTCCAAATGTAGGTGGGATACCCTGGCTCCTGTCTTTGTAGTAGACTTACATGGTTTTACATGATCAGTTACTTGTTAACTTTTTACTCAGGAGGCAGTAATTGTAATGTTACTCCTTTAAAGGCTGTCTCTGATCTCCTTTTCTGAGAGCATTTAGCACTATTTTTTTGTACTGTCTTTTCAGGTAATGTGCTTTTCTAAAAGGCAGTTGGAAAATTTTTCCTGGTTTCCCATTTATCACTTGTGCTGTAGTTGCCAGGAAATTAGATGGCTACTATGGACTTGTGTAACGCATAATTTTTTTCCTTGGCTTTCTGTTGTATGATGATGTTTCATATTCAAATACTAAAGAGAGGAAAATAATTCCAGGCTTTTTAAGATCACCCTTCTGCTCACTGGAAAGAGAAAGGGAAAATCTTCTGCATGCATAAAAGTGAATAGAGAATTTTCAGCACACCAAGTTCATATTTTCTAATGTTTGCTTTTTAATCCTCAGTGAATTCCTGATTCAGAGTTTAGTGATGGGGAAGAACTTCTGTGTGTGTTATTAAAGATAAATTATATTTCTGTTCCTGGGAAGGAGGTATTCAGTAGCCTGTTAAAAACTGACATTTCCTCTGCCACGTAGATTTGGTTGGTTTGTTTAATAGAGCACTTAAGTGACTTTTTATGCATTGGGATTTTCTCCAACATTGAAGATGATTTTGTTCAATTGGATTTTTAAACATTTGAAAATTGGAATAAGAAAGGCAGCATTGTTTAGGGCCCTGGCTGGGATTTTAAAAACAGGAACAACTCGTAGCATTCCTTATTAAATTTAATTAATTGCTGCTTGTGGGCAATATGGCTGAGTTATTGTTGCAGTGAGACCAATAACTAACATAATTTGGAGTTCTATATGTTCAGACCTTGGTTAGAGCTTTGCCTAAGAGTAGCTTGATTATTTAATTTTAAAAAAAAAGCTTTTATTTCAGAAGGATATTGAAGAGCACCCCACTTGTGGATTTGTAAAGCTAAATCTTCATAAGAATTTAGGTTTTTTAGCAATTTAAAAAATCTTTACTATTTGGTACCTGCTTAGTAGTGAGATACATGCCATTAATTTGATCTCGGTCTGTTTTCTGTTGCACAGATGTTTGCATTACAAAAATCATTATTGTCTACCGGTAATCAGTGCTCCTATTGGAAAAGCCAGTATAGGAGCAGGGAACTAAATGGGTGTCTGAAGCCTCATCTTATTCCACAGATAGTCTTTCCAGCTGAGCAATAAAGGGGGCTGTGTGAGGAAAGGCATCTTTGGTGCATCTGAGATGTCTGTTCCATGGCTAAAGGGAATTCTCCAGCCTGGCCGTTCACTCGCTCAGCACCAAGCCTTTATGCAGTGAATAATTATTTTTAATGAATAGCAAGGGGAGTTAAATCCTTATGACTTAGTTATTTCTCAAGTGAACTCAAAGTCTGTTTCCATAGTGAATATGAAGTTGTAATTTGTGATAGGAGTTTGAAGTATTGTGGTTGTGCATACCTTTTTATGCTCAGATGAAATACGCCAAATGTTTTAGAAAGGTTTGCATTTGATTATGAGAAAATAGGAATTAGTTGTGATCCTTGGCTGAAAACGAAAGTAAATATACACAGTGCTACCCTAAGTCTTAATGTATTTAACTATCCGTGCTTGGAAAATGCATAAAATGGAAGATCTACTGATTTCTTCAAGCTCTGTCCTCATTGTATAAGGCAAAATGCTCTTGGGTTTACCAATGAAATTATGAAATGAATGTGGGTCCCCTAGGTACAATTCTGCTCAGAGTGAAGTTATTAGTAAAATTCCCATTGAATGAGGTGAGGGCAGAATTTCACTGACACATGGGACACTTAAAATCCAGTGCAAGGTTAAAAAATAAACCAAGCCCCTAATTCATATTTGAAAAGTATATCGTATATCTGTCTTATAAACTTTACATCCTTATTAAAATAAAATGTATTTACTCATCTTCAAACTAAGTCACATCTCTCTTCAGACAATAGTAAGTTAAATCAGAGTGAGTTTTATAGAAATGAATGCTCACTGTGTTCAATTACCAATTGTTTTTATTGATGATGCACTAATAAACACCCCTCCAGTTTGACAACCTTTCTGTGTCCATTTACTTTTCCTTTAAAAGGATATAATCAGTCTCTTGGCACAAAGTATTAAAAGTGTTAATCCTAAATAGATGAACTCTTCATATTATCCCCATTCAAGTAACCACATTTTGTAAAACAAAGGCGCCTTTCTGTGTTTAGTCTTAAAGCGACTTGGCAACATAGATTTTTGGTTTTAGTTCATGCTATATGATGACTCATACAAAGACTTTTAAAACCAAAGTGGAGGTGCTGCCTTCATTGTTTTCTTGTTTTGATGAAGGCAGAGCTATCAGCTCTCACACTTGGTATAGAGGGGTTTTCAAGGAGTGATACCCAACCCATCATTAAGACTGCAGCACTGAAACAAATCCCTTACAGCTTGTTCCTAAGGTCTTAACTTAAACACTCCCTGGGACAAAATGCAAGCCCTGCCACCAGTTGGCCCTGGCAAGGCAGGGAGGAGTAGTTTGCTTGTGGGACCTTCACCTTCACAGTCACCACTACCCGAGGGAGAAGTGCTTCGAGCCTGAAAATCATTAATCCTTATCGCTCTTAAGGAGGACAGAGCAGTGGGGAGTGCTGTGTCCAGCTGGGACTGAGTTACTAGTATAGCTGGAACACATGCTGGGAAAGGAGCTACTGTCCCAAAAGTGATCCCAGTGGTATCTGGACCAAATCTGCAGAGACACCTCTGTGAGTCCATGAAGAGGAGTGAAGGGCACAAACCCGCTCTGTGGATGGTGGGGGTGGAAGGAGGCCCTGACTCCCTGTCCCCTCTGCTGTGTGCACAGCTGATGCGAGGGCAGGGCGAGAAAGTCCTCACGGATTTTCCCTCTGTTTTCTCAATGAAAGGCTTAAAACCATTTCTCATCCCATAAGGAGAAACTAGAGAGGCTGAAGCTTTCTGAGGGAAATGCAGCAGCTTGATCAGCTAACAAGGTTAGAAAGCAATGCTCATTATGATCATTTCTGCTGTTCATTGCTGCTTGGGGAAATAGCTCTTACTGGGGATTGTCCTGTAGTTTTTGATAAAAGGCATTTTCCGTGGCTGTTACAAACCATTTTGGCTTGGTTCTTTCTCTCCATTCTTGCCTTACCTTCTTCTCTGCTACTCACTTCTTTCATAATTTATCTAAAACAGCTTTCCACAAACCCTGAGAGATCATACCCTTCAAAGCTGAATTGTATTTCTTAACTCTCCTACTCTGCCTGGAGAGCTGTCAGGAGGTGGTTTTACATTTGGAGCAAAGATGGCTTGTTTCACCTCAGCAAGTATTTTTAGTTAAGCGTTTTTCCTCTAGGCGATTTCAGATGGTCTCTACTGGATCTTTAGTAACATACTCACTAGTATGTTTTATTTTGTTATTTGTAGTTTTGCTATAATTTGGAGATAGCCAGAGGCTGTACCTTCTGTAAGAAAAATATTTTCATCCTCCTTAACATGAAGGAACTTGCTCCGTTAACTGCATTTGACTTAATGTTGAGAGCTTAAACACTAACCTGAAAGCTGTTAATCAGACCTCTGGTTTAAAACAACAAGGGCACGATTAACAAGTCAAATTTGGTAGCAATTTGGTTGGTGGTAGCATTAGGTAGCTGGCAACTGCATTTAGTACAGTCTGCTATTAAATGTTTGGTTATGACTTTCCTGGTTGATAAATTGATTTATTTGAGATTCTTTAGTTTTTATCCCTCACATTTGCTAAGAATTACTTAACTATGAATTCTAAAAGCCTGATCGATCAGTCTGTTAAAAATATGCCTAATAAGGTAGGGTTTTTTTTTTCTGTGTGCTAAAATGTATTTTTGGCCTTATGTTAGGAGTAAAGAGGGCTAGCAAGGCAACTTCTGCATTTCAGCATCCTCCTATTTTCTGTTTCTGGCAGACCATAAGAGGTTGAATAAATACTTTTGCTCCAGCCCATGTCCTACCCACACTCCCTTCTCCTGATTTGGCTGGAATGGGCAGTGCAGTACCAGGCAGAGTCACTGTGTGTGACTGCCTTTGGTCGGTTTTTCACCTATTCTTTAGGTGAAACTCTGTCTGCTATAGCAGAGCTCTCTTATGACTAACCTCGTGAGAAGACAGCTTGAGGAGACAGAAAAGTATTTAGCCATTCTTTTGACAACCTGCGGAGATCCTGTTTCCCTCACTTTTTCTAACTAGAACAAATTCACATGTTGAAATTTGTTGCCTTTGGTTAGTGGACTCTGCAGTAATTTTGTTGTCATGCCGACACCACGGAATCATGACAACATCTATGTCTGCCTTCAACCCTACAAGCAGGCAGAAGCTGTCAAGCCTGCATTGTCTCCTACTCCTGTTCTGGGAGAGTGGAAGATACAGATCCTGCAAGGTGGTTGGTAACCACGGTGGTCTTGGTGATAGCTCCTGAAAGTGCTCTGAGGGTACTCTGGAGATTGTTTTACATTCTCATCCATTGGGAGCAAAGAACTACCCTCTTAGCACATTAAATTAGTTTTTAAAAATCTTTTGCATAGCCCTGTAACAGATTACATTAGTGTTACAATACGTTAGTGTTGTTCCTTGTATGTTTTTTTTATCTGGGAAACATCTTTGGGAAAGCCTCCTCCTGTGAGATTTGAAGATCTCCTTGAATGTCCCAACTAGACAGGAACAGGCTTTTAAACTCAGAGATTTCAAATCTTTCACATACATATTTTACAGATACAAGGAAATGCATCAGATTTAATTGTAAACAGATCATGGACTCTCGCTGCGTGTTTGGATGGGTTGTGTGTGTTCTTATAAGAATAATGTCTTGGTAACTACCTTGCTTACTGCCTAAGGATTTACACTCATATTCTTGGCATTCCTTTTTCTGTATTATTAATGAAAGTTTTAGCTATTAGGGGAAATATTTCTTGTAGAAGTTTCCCAGGGAAGCTTTTACTAATCTTCAGGCTTCCAAAAGTGTGAAGGGAATGTGTGTGAACTATACACATGCACATGGTGTAGAACAACTATGTGTAATCTAACTACTGCTCTTTATTAAATATTTGCTATTGTATGATTGTTTTCAGCTGCATATCATTTCAAATGTCTTTAACTTTTGGACTAAAGTTTTCCATGCTGGTTGCTTGCATTCCGGTGTGTTTTATTTTAGTCAAAATGGCACCATGGTTTACAATAACGGGATTAATATAAAGCATGTTTTGTATTTGTGAAAAGGAAATACTCAGGCAAACTTTTCTTGAGAAGCTTAAGGCCCTTGCTTATTTAGAAATTGGGCAGAAATTTGGTTTTTGCTTCCTAACTTTCCATGCTACCAATAAATACTAGGAAAGCGTTCCTTGTCTTACCTAAGTGTATCCACATCTAACTGATGCAATAAAGAGCTCTGTTAAAAGCCCCTGAGGGGGTACATGGTTCTCCTGTCAAAGCAGGGTTTGAACAGGGTTGTTAAGTAAGATTGAGGCTGTATTCTGAGGATGAGGAAAAAAGCAGTATCAGACATTCATATTTAATTTCTGAAAGCATTTTTATCCTGGACTCTGAGAAAAGCAAAAATTGTGTAAAATAAATGCTGTGCTGGGGAGTACTGGGAAGACATAATCAATATGAAGAGGTCTGAGCTTCTGGACTGCTGGGCTCCAGAACTGCAGGACTTGGGTTGTCTTGAATTCTGCTGCAACACCTCTCAGTTTGATTAGCTTAGTGCATGTTCCCAAATAGACTGGGGATGACATGGTCATTTTTAGGAACATGATTTGAACGTTTTAATAATGTTCTCTGTACTGTGTCTTCAAGAGTTTGATCAGAAAGAGAAATGTTTCATCACACGTTTATCAACGTGAGACTGATGTGACTTCACTGTTTGAGAGTATCAGAGCCCATGGAGAAATTTTGCAAGCTTTATCAGAGTCAATCTAGAGAAAAGGACACTTTTTAAGCTTTTGTTTATATTTCTTGATTGTGTATGTATTATTTTTAGTCACATTTTAGATAAATTAAAGAGATTAATATTTCTTAATTTTTTTGAATCAATTAACTGCACTCTCTTGAGTATGCAAGGATCTGGGTAGAAATAGAGGAAAAATTTCTTTGCATTTACCTACCTCTAAAATGATTTTCTAGTTATAAAAGAGTTAATATTCTGGCAGCTAAATGGAGAATATTAATTACACATAATCATACTGAAGCAATCATTTATTTGCTTAGGGAGTTGGGTTTTAGAACTAATTGAGTAAATAAATTCTGTTCAAAGAAGTTCTATGAAGAAATAGAAGTTTAAATAATGCTTTTTACTGTTTAAGAAAAAATTATAAATGTTATATGCCTTTGATAGTCCAGCAAACGTGCGTGTGCTTTCTGTCCCTTCTTGCACCTCTCTTGGGAGAAATCCAATATGGTTAATGTGTTGGGATGCAGCACTAAGGAAAAAAACAAAACATGAAAGAGTGTTGACAGCCAGTATTTGTTAACAAAGTGAAGCATGATTTGAAAAATGCTTTGCATGCTTGATTTGCTTGAAATAGTTTGTTTGCAGATTTAGGCCAAGATCTGACTGTTGGGCATCCTACAGGAATACACCAGCCATGCACAGCTTCAGACATTAGGAAAATTCTGCCAAAAGCATTGCAGTGTTGCTTCTGAAGTGCTGTAGTCATCACGTGAGGGCTTGACTAAGTGCCTCGTGCCGTGTTACAGGTTGTGCTCCACATCTCGGTGGACATCTTTGGGGAGGGCTCCAGAAACATCAGGTCCCCACTGGTGATACCCCCATGGATCCTTCCTGGTGGGAGCTGGGTGAGCCAACACTGGGTCTCACCTGTGTTTGCCGTGTGGGCACTGGGGCCCAGGAAGGGCTCACTAGCACAGCCTGGCTACACCGGCCTCGGGAAAGCCGACACGGAATTGACTCCAGGCAACGTGGTTGTTTGGCCCTCAGGGGCTGAACCGAGCCATCGCAGCCGTGGGCCTTTGTAGTGTTACTGCTGTGTTCGTGCATTCACCTGCACAGAGATTTTGTTAGAGAAACGGGAAAGGACCGGAGGGGTTGTTGTGGTACTGGTGAAAGCTGCTGGTATCGGTCTGGCCTCTGCTGCCTGTGTGCTTCTCCATGTCTGTCTTCAAACCCCTCAAATGACTGAGTCCAGATCAGGTTCAGCTTTACTTATGGGATAAAGATTCATGTAAGCTCTAAAGTATTTAAGTAGCCAGAGTACCGTATGAAACACTGGAGTTTCTTTAAAAGCTGAAACGTTCCCTTGTTTGCCAGCTGCCACTTCCAGTATTGTTTTCTTAGTTTCTAGTAGTATTTCTAGTAGCCCCTGATTTTAGTGCAGTCTATTTAGTCTATTTAGTCTATTTTAGTGCAGTTTGGATTTAGTAGTGCAGTCAAGCTCTGGTGCCTGACAACTTCAGAGGAGATTCTTTCTAATAAATGGGCTCTTAAAGCACTATGGAAAATGAACTAGCAGCAGTTCTGTGAAAGAGACCTCAAGAACCACCACCACCTTTGTCATTCACTGAAAAAGTCAATTCTTTGGCCGAGGAAAATTTTTTAAGAAAAAAACCCCAAACTTGACCGTAATGAGCTGACATAGGCAGTATAGTAATAGTGATAAACTTTATAAAGCAAGTGTCTCTTATTAATGTGCTGCAAAGCACTCTAGAGATTCTCAGTGCTCAAATTAAGCTATAAAAGATAATAGAAGAGCTTATAAAGTTTCTGCACAGTGAATGATTTCATGACAATGGCTTTGTTTGTTTTCATGATGTGAGCAGAGGGCATTTGCCCAGCATCTTCAGCATTCCCAAGGGGAATAGGTGCAGCAGTTACATTTTATGGTTTCATTGTCATTATAGAGGTGCTTTTCTGTGCAGCTGTATTATAATGTACTTCAGAGAGTGTAAGTAAGATTTGAATTTAAAAACTTCAGTAAGGAAACAAAACTGGAAGTTTACTTCTGCTATGATTGAGCTGGTTGCAGAAATAAATACATTTACTTACATTTGCATAATACATTTGAAAAATAGTTTAGGGCTGTGACTTATTAGTGACATCCATAATTGTAATGCAGTTTTCTGTGGACCGCATGACTATTATAAGTAGTCATGTTTTACCGATGAACTCATCTGAGAAGTCAAGAACCACTTGGAAGTAGAGACAGATTTACCCTTCTCCATCTCAGATGATCTTTTTGCTTTCCCAAAACCAAGTATAAGCAAATGGTTTTTGGCAGTGGTGTAGCTGCCACCTTGTGCTGTCCCCACCTAGCCTTAACACCCATGGGCATGCTTTCCTAAGCAGCAGGTGTAACAGTGAAGTAGGGAATTTTTTATCCAGCTAGCTGGACTAACAGAGAAAAATCTGAATTTTGTAAGTTAGATTTGAGGTACTGCTAATGGATTTTAATTTGAATGCTGTGTTTCCTGCTATTTTTGTAGGTCTCCTTTGCCTCTATTCCATTCACTTTCACGACAAAATTGATTTACTAATTGCAGCAAAACCACCTGGAGGAGGACTGCCTCGTATTCTTGTGAGGTGATTTTTTTTTTAGTGTCAATTAGTTTTCTCTTTAAGCAGAAAAACGTCTGCATTGATGCCATGAAGTACTCTGAAAGAGCATTTTCTGCAGCATGGTTTGCATCCAGGGCTTTGTGCAAAGACATTTACACACAAGTGTGTACACAAATACACTGACAATTTTCAGAGACATTCTGCATAGCACTTATAATGACGAGAGGTTGCTGCAAGTTGCTGACATAAAAAAAGGCTGCAAGAAAGCTCCTCTGAATTGGGAGACGGAATGCATTTTCATTCATTAAGACGGAGAAAATAACTTTTTTTTCCTGAAGTCACCAGTTGTCAGACTGTTCATTTGCAGTGGTTTTTTTCTTTTTTAATTTAGCAGATTTGTCTGGTTTTTTGAAGGAAGGATTAAAATAAAAGGAGGAAACTAGATCCCTTTCTCACTTGTAGGGGTGGAGGTTTATGCCAGCTGTGAGTGCTGCTAACTTCCCTATAAAATGCTCATGCGTTGCCCAACTTCTCTCGTTTGTTTCAATTAAAATTTGGCATTGTCAGTTCGGATTTGTTATAAGTGCAGTTTGGTGGTTTATATTATGCAGCTGAGTATGGAAGGCAAAGCATATGTGTGCAGAAGAGGCATTGAGTTGGAAACTGGAATTGAACTACATTCAGTTTTTGCCAATGCTGCTTTTAAGTTTGTGCTATTTTAATAGTTTCCCAAAGTGATTGTGTTACTAAAAAAGTACCCCTCTGAACTGGAGTTTTTGATGTTTGCTTCGGGCTACAATGTAAATTTGGTTTGGTATTTGTTAAAAATCCACATAGCTCTCTCTGCAAATGCATATTAGATAAATTTTTTCCTTGTGAGTTCTGTATGATTTTCATAAAAAAGCCCAGAGCATTTTCTGAACTCTAAAATAAATGTGGAGGTTTAATCATGTCATGAAGTCTCAACAGATAGAAAATAGGGTTTACATCGATGTATTTTGATGTATAACATGATGCAAACAGTAGCAAAACCTTTGACTTTTAAAATTGTGAAGATATATGTCACTAAAATTGGCCCATCACCAATCCGTAATGTGTACTGAATTAACATACTGGGGTCGGTCGGTTTGGTTTTAGTTCTGTCATCATGGCAGGGAGCAGATATTAACACATCATTTTGGTTGCTTTTCCTTGCATCTTGTTTAAGAACAAAGAACACCAACAAACAAAAGACAAGTAATTTTAAGCTAGAAGAGATAAGAAGACTCAGAAAAACATCTAGATAAATCGGGATCAGTCTTGCTAGCTTATGCATGTACCGGGTAGCAACCTACTCCTTCCAAAAAATAGGACTCAGAAAATTAAATCTTCTTAAGTAGATCATAGGAAGACAGACCTGATGCAGTTCCTCTGGGGTTGTCCCCTCAGTGACAGTAGCCCTTAATGTTTGTCTGCTGTCCCAGAAGATAGGAGGGCAGGCAGGGGTCCCCAGGGCATGAGGTATACACCTTTCAGCCAGAGGTGGGGTGATGCCGTCAAGTCTGTGCGTCACTGCCCAATCGAAAATTCCGGTTTACCTGTGGGTTCTCGGATGACCATCGTCCTTCAGAAAGGCTTTTTGACACCTTTGTGTTCCCTTAGCTCGAGGGTGTGAAGAAATACTGCATAGCCTTACAGAAAGCGAGTGCCATTTGCAGGATCCGCATACAGCCCCATGGATTTTGCATTTAAAAAGAATGCAAGGCACAGATATTTAGTTTGATGGTAATTAACTTTGAACAGTGTACTGAAGTATCTGGCACATTTAGAAGTGTTTTAAAATCAAGGTTTCAATTTGTTTCTGAGAAATTTTGTAGTTAACCCAGTTTCTGCTCTTGATGCATGAGTGACTGGGTACCATATGATGAACTGTGTTATATAAGATGCTCAAATTGTTGATCCAAAATTCTAGCTATTTAACTTTTCTGGGATCTTAGTGTTTCTTGTTTTATTTTTGTCCTGTTTTCTCTTTTCAGTATTTGAAGTGTTGATACGAAGCCCTTTTCTGCCAGCGCTGTTAGCAGAAAGAACTTATGTATACCCATCTGCCTGTTCCTTGGGCATGGGAATGGCTTGCACTATCAGGAGCTTTTAACTATGTGGTAGATTATTACAAGGAGGGATTTTCCTGCTTTCCCCTCTGTTTCCTCTAAGTGGGCTTGTTTCTTACAGCAGGATATAGTGCAATAAGAATAATCAGCATCATTGATTCCAGCTGCTTCCTCAACAGAAAACTACATTTTATTTGGATGAGCTTTGCTGTCTCCTGAATAGTTTGAGAGGAAAACAAGCTTCTCCCTTTCTGTGAATCTTTCCCGCCCAGATGTTCAGTTCTTTATTGTATTTTATTAATAAGTCCAACGGTTTCTTAGCTGTAGGGCTGCAATGCAGCAAGCAGATGCTCCTGTTAGAGCAAATTCCATGATATTGGAAGCTTAATTATCAAAGGCACAAAGTCAGACTCCCATGACATTTTCCACTTGTTTTAAAGCGGGGGGTGGTGGGGTGGAAAGCAAAAAAGTATTCTTTGTTTTTATGGTAAGACTGATGACAGGTTAACAGCTTGGAAAGCAAAGCTGCAACTCCATGACTGAGCGAGGAAGATAATGATTGTTCATCTGCAGAGATCATTATTTTCTTCTAATACAAGACTGCAGTGTTTCCATTTGTGGCTGTGAAGTTTTAATTACAGTTCGTAATTATTTATAAATTACGACTAGGCCCTTCCTATAGGAATCTACCTTTATTGCAGAGGGTTGTGGTGGTGGGGGAGAGGACTGAGAGGACAGGCATGCTTGAAATACTACACATGTAATCTCATGGACATTTGAAAGTAAAAGTTGTGGGTTTATACTTAAAAGGATATTGTAAAATACGAAGCTAAGGATGCATGCACATATGCATGGATGGTATGAGAACAGTTAAATGGGATGTTTGCTTGAGAAAAACAAACCAGCCCAATTTTCCTTCATAAAAATAACAATTTTTGAGTTGTTTGGTCAACCTTCCCTCCCTGTTACTAAAGAAGGTGCTGTCAGTGTTGTGATAGTAACACACTTCTTCAGGTCCATGCAGTTACAGGCCTCAGTTGCATCCAGACACTGTACCTGAGCATAGCAAGAATGATTTTGTTATACAACAAGGGTATGTTAAGATATATCTATTGTTAAAAAATATTGGTAGAAAATAGATAGGGCACTAGCCTACACAAACACAAATACAAATATGGTGTTCTTAATGAGTTGTCTGGTTTTGCCAGTTAGGATTAGGAATGCTTCATGAATTAAAGCTGAAGTGAGTGAGTGAGCAAAAATTCTCTTATATTTGTGCTAAGCAAGAACTTCTCAACTTGGGGAATTTCACAGATTTAACTGGTAACAGCATTGCTTCCCATGCCTTTATGCAGTTTGTTTATGTAAAAAGCTGTCCTCCAAGCACAGGAAAAAAGAACCTCTTTGCTTTTTGTATGTTGAGTAATGAAGGATTGGAGAGAATGAACTGTGTGCTTTTCTGGGACATGAGATTTAGCTGATCACCTCAGGATACTGCTCCCCAGATGTGCTTTTCCTGTGAATTTTTGTGCATTTTGTGAGTAGTTTTCCAACAGATTTTTTTGAAGAAGGCCAGACTTAAAGCAGAGTATGTATTGTTGGTATTACCTGGAAATAAAGAATCATTTACCCCTAACTTAGTTAAAAGTGTTTCTTTGGCATGATTTTACAGTGCTAATAGAGTTGGTTGGATTTTGGAGGAATGATATACTCTCTTGAGAGCAAAATCAAATTAATCAAAGCTCTGCTTTAGAATTTTCTGTCTGTTTTACCAGTAACACTTCTGTTCCCTAAGCATTTTATAGCTCCTTAACCCACAGGTAGAAGTTATATGTTCTTTAGTGATCGGATCCGAAGCCCAGAGAGATCAGGTAACATGCCAGAAATATGAAGTCCAATGTACCAAGTCCAAGAAAAATACAAGAAATGCTAACCCGTTATTTTGTTCATTTTCTCATTTATATGTTGAAATTTGGAGTAAAATTGTGTTGTTAGCTGTAGCTAAGACTTGCTGAGGCAATTACTTATGTCCCATTGACTGTGGGGCTCAAAAGTATACACATTTAAAATGCAAAAAGAGCACTTTCTTCAGTGTTATCTGGATTATTGAGTACTAAGGCAGAGTTCATTTTCCTTAGTCTGGCATGGGCAAAACCACCATGGACATTGCTTGGATATGACTTCTGATACATATTAATCTCATTTTTATCTAGTGTCGTTCAGGGGATAACATTCAAGTGGGTGGTCTGGAAAGCAGAGCAGTGGGAGACCATGTTGAAACAATGGTTTGGATCTCTGGATTGTTCTATTAAATTCAGAGCTGAGCCATAATATAAGGATGGACATACAATTTAAACATACCAGTTTTGTTAGAAAATGGTCAAAATGGAGACATGGTCTCAATGGAGGCAAACAGGATTTTAAAACTCTTATTACTTCATGTAGATTGTTGTAGTTTAGTGTGAAAATCAAAACTGGTAAAGTATGCATCAGCAAACCTCAGGATTTTTCGGTCATCTATAATCTGGTGCCTGGTTCTATAGGAGTTTTAGTTATTTGTTATAACAAGGATCCCTTCTGAATATAGCCATTCATCTTTTTAAGTTTTCTATGGTACTGGAAGTAAAGTGGATCTGTGCAGTCAGAAATAGCTGCACACCTTTTTTAGGCTAGGAGAGGCATACACACGAGACTGCATTGCACAGACTGCAGTTACATTGCAGAATGCCCATGTCTCCTGTGCTGCTCCAAGTAGTGCTGGGAACACCCTGCAGCTGATGTGCTCAGTGCTGTCAACATTTTCTTCAAACTGTGTTTTTCTTGTCTGGATAATGTTCCATTTGCTTTTCTTCACGCAGCATGCAGATGATGTTGGCTCCTGAGACACTGCCAATAAACCAAATGAAGTTTTGTGGCATGGCTTGATTCACAGGAAGCTAGAACTAGCTTTGTGTAGCAATGTACATAAAATACTAGTGGACTTTTCTCTTTCTTTCCTTGTCCTCCTGAACAGCAGCTGCTCACAGCAGATGGACATTAATTGCACTGACTGATACAGCATTCCAGAAAGTTAGGACATTCTTATCAGTGCTTCTTCAAATAATATGGTGTCAGTTTATGCTAATTCAATTGTATAATTCATGCTTTACTCTTTAGCAGAAGAGGATTTTCTTTGGTCATGGCCCAGGTGCACAGGACGCCATGTCAGTCTTGAGACTGGCTGAGCACACTCACTTCCCCAAGTCATGCACAGCAAACCCAGGTGCTGTGCAGGTGGTAGTTTTATACTCCAAGGCAGTAGTTTCATTCTCCAGCAGCTTCCTTGCCCCTTGAGCGTCTCTTCAGCATCAGTGCATTTTGTCATTACAGTTAGAGCTCTTCTTCTCGTCATTTTGTATTTGTCAAAATGAGCAATGTTTTGTGCTTTTTCAATTGTACCAAGTGTTTTGACAGAAATTGGAATAATTTTGGATAACTCCTGTTAACCCCAGAATTTTTAGATTCCTGTATATGTTTACTTCCATGATCCCTTGTACTGTGGGAGGACTCTGCCATTCTGTGTCCGTAAGATGCTTGAGATTTTCACATGAGAGTTGCTATCATCTACATTTTCTTTCCAGAACAGTCAGAGTGCAGATATTTCTGCCTTCAGAAACATTGTGCAGTTTGGCTAGATCCACACAAGCCTGACTTTTATAAGCCAAGTAGGTATGTGTGTCTGTATCTTTATTGTGTATAATAGGAGTTTTGGCTGCTCTAATCAATGCAGTGGGAGAAGCTGGTATCATCTGTGCACCCTTTCTTCGATGGATGTGATGCCCTTGCCCAGAAGATGCTGTCAGTGGAGAGGGGAAACCTGCCATTGGATCTTCTGGGGATGATGGGCATGTATGACATAATTGTAATTTGCTCCAGAAGAGAAGCACTGCCTGTTTGCTTTTATTATGTGAGAGAAATGCACGAAGATGGCAAATAACCATGTGCTCCTGTTACACCTAAAAGCCTAAATAAAGAGCTTGGGCAGCTTGTGTTGGCTGATGAAAAGCCAGGAACCTGGGAAATGGAGAGCTTGTAAACAACATACAGTGCGTGTGTCAGTGTGGTGGGTTCTCAGGATGAGGTGAAAGGGAGCCAGAAGAAACATTTTGTTGAAGCTGCAATGGGTTTCTGTGGGAGTGGAGGAGAGAAATGTGTCTCATCTTATGCTCGACTCCACACTGATGATGGTCTAACAGCAGATCAGCAGTGGCCATGTTGTGTTCTCCTGAGGTGTCCCCTCCTTGCTCACACATCCATCGTGGCCCAGCAGGGTTAAATGAGTAACTTCCTTATCCTACTGCTGCTTGTCAGGGTGCTCAGGTTCTGCAGCTGTGACTCACAGCCACAGTTTTTCCAGTGGTGTGCAGGGCTGCTAAATGCTCTTTGGATTGTAGCTGGATATTGGATACTCAAAGCCTTGAGAGATGCAGAATTCCCAGGGTTTCTGTCGATTGCTCATTTCTCAAACAAGTCACAGAAACACCAGTCAAAAACTTGTCATCTTTTTTTCAATCTGCTTAGTAATTTTTGCTTTTACCAGCCTTCTGCAAATTCTAATAGTGACCCTTTTTTCCTCTGGAAAAATATTGAGACTGGATTCTGCTCTTACTACCTTTTTGTTATTTTGGCAAATAAAATTCAGAGCTCAGGTTTTTCTATGACTGGTCAAGTTCATAGAACAGCATGATAAATTATTCTTCTTGACAGATTCTGGTAATTACAGTTTTATTAAGTTCCAAAAATAAACAATGCAGTCTTCTTATTTGCTCTGTGTAACACAGCTTGTACAATTTCTCCCAATAATTATCTCATCCAAATCCAGTAGCTTGTCATGGAGATCTTAGTAAAGTTTTCCACTGACTGCATTCTGTCAGCAGAGCTAAGGTAAAATGTATGGCTCCTTAGTTTGTTTGCAGGGATAGAAAATAGAGGACTCAAATTAATTATTTCACTTAACAAGATTAATGGAAGGGAATGTATGTTTGTTTGTGTTACCAGTTATTTATAGGATTTCTTCCTATGTGAAAGGGCTTCCACGGGAAGTGGTCACAGCACTAAGCCTGCCTGAGTTCAAGAAGTGTTGGGACAGTGCTCTCGGACACATGGTGTGACCCTTGGGAATGGTGCTGTGCAGGGCCAGGAGTTGGACTCGATAATTCTTCTTCCAACTCAGCATATTCTGTGATTCTATTTTCTGTATGGTTACCAGAGGCTATTTACTTCAGCGTGAAGCTACTAGACAGACCAATTTCTTACCATTGCTTCAGTTTGTTGCTTCACTCCAGAAAGAAATAAACAGGAGGAGGAAGAGGAGGAGGGGGAGTGTCTGTACTGAAACATTCATCCTTTTTCTTTTAAACTGGATCGTTTCTGCAATGGTTTTTTGCAGTGTGTGCTGGTGTCTGGGATATATTTTGCTTTATAGAACATTTTCTTAACAGGCTAGAAAAAACACTGCTGGGGTTAGTGCTATACGCCATCTTCTCAAGGTCTGTTTCCTGCTTCAGCTAATAAAGAAAGACCACACCTTACTTTGGTTGTCCTCCATTTGCCCCAATGCAGGGAGTGCTGTAACAGAAACGAAGTAAGAAGCTTGGACACAATTTCCTGAAAAGCTTAAGAGTATCTGAAAATATCTGTAGGAATATAAATGTGTGTAATGTAACTTAACATACAAACTCAGTTTTTGTGTCAGTGAAATGCACCAAAAAAGTAAAATACAGCAGTTGTTTAAAAAGTCACCAACAACCTACGCAAATATTGAAGACTGAAAGTAAAAACAAATTATATGTATGTATGTGTGTGTGAGAGAGAGAAAGAAAGATGTGCTTAGATAAACATATTTCGAACATCTGGTTTTCTGCTTGATTTGTGTATGGTCTCCTGTAAAAGTCCCCTTGAGTTTTTTAAGTGGTCTTTGAGTTATGGAGCACAGCACATTTCCCAAGAACCAGGATTTGCTTAGCACTGGTGCAATGATATCTTAGAAGGAAGACAAATTATAGTTAGGAGTAAATAAAATAAATGAGGATCACAGAGTAAAACATAGGTCTTGCCACTTAAAAAGATGAGGTATAATTGGTAGATATTAATTTATCTAGTTTAGAATCTCTATGAGAAGCAAAACCAAAGCCTGGAAAACACGGTAAATCCTAAAGGAGCTGGAGAGGTGAACTATATGTGTGCACAAGGGCTTCATTTTAAATGGCTTTAGCAAAGTTTAAAAGATACTTTGAAAACCCCAGTTTTATGAAAACAAAACGTTGTCAGTGTTTTTCTAGCCAGAAACTTCTTAAAGATATATCCAAGTCTGTGCTGCTTTAATGTATGGGACGTGTAGGCCTTACTTCAGCAGAGTGTTTAACCATGTGGCTAGTTCAGTACTTGTCTGGATTTCAGTCAGAAGACTTTTTTCCTTGGAGATGTGCTTAAATCTCCCATTGTGCTTAAATCTCCTGGAGTCCTGCTGCCAGCTCAGCCCACTGTGCTTCTGTGCTCCTTTCATCCGTGGTGCAGGCAGCCTCCGAGCTCCCGCTGGGGTCTGCCCCTGTCGGCACCTGCCTTCTGCAGGGACCACAGTGAGAGCGGGGCTGGGTAGCTCCAGCTCTCTCCCCTTTTACACTCGTTCACCTGAAAGCAAGAAATCCAAGCATGAGTCCTCCCTTGATTAATTTAATTTAAAGCACAGCTCACAAGCTGTTCAGTAACTTTCTTAAAAATGTAAATGCGTGGGCTTCCTGTACAGATATTCCTGTTAGGAAAAGTGTTAAACACCTTAGTGAAATGCTGTCCTTTAGCATCCTAAAGGATGCCGAGGGCTATCACAGGAAACGCTTCCCATGGCCGTAGCCCTTCTGGCAACATACCGAGTGAGTTCTTAATGCCTGTGTGGGAACCAAAGCATGGGGCCAGAGAAACAGACTTTATATAGTGAAAGGAAATGGAAAAATCCCCCCTCCAAACAAAAAAACCCAATTTGCAGCATTCACATGTCAGCCGGTGCTTTTGAGTTTTTCAAGATGTTACAGAAATATCAGTCTTGGAAAAAGCAGTATTTCACTTCTTCTTTCAGAGCAAGTTCCTCCAGTCTTGTCCTGGCTGATGATTGCATAATACTTCATAAAATACAGATATTAATGCAGAATTTAATTATACTCTCTGCTTACTTTTCTCTCTTGGATTCTTTTTTACAGTGACCCTTTTGCATCTTTGAATGTTTAGAAAAGGGAAATAACAGGTTTAGTAGATAAATATACTGTGAGAACATGTAAGTCACATAAGGTGTTGAATAGTCAAAATATTTTCAGTTTGCAATTTAGGTGAGGTTCATATGACGGTGTCTTTCCCAGGACCAAATCTGAGAAAAGTGGAGAGGATGAAAACAAATGGATTTGATTTTTCTGCTAGGTATTCTATCGTGTAAGTGCATAGTAGCTGAAAATCTGTATAGCACAGCTACATATTTATACCATACAATGGTTTGCTTTTGTTTGCTTCGACTCTTGTAACACTGCAGTAGATGAATGAAAGCAGAAGTAGAAGCAGAGTTCTTGTTGCTATTGGAAAGGAGGCAACAGATGGAGCAAAGAGAAAATCTCTAGTCTTTCTAGTCCACATTTTTTCTTGTCATCTAATTGGTTCCCACTGGGGTCTCTGCAGGCTGTGAAAAAAATGCATCAAAGATCACACCTTGTTATAGTTCTATCAGTATTGTTTATTTTCTACTCTCTTTTTCAGAGATGTATTTTCACTTTTTGGGCCCTTAAGCAGGTTGGTTCAGCATTTCTGCACCACGCTGGAACAAAAGGATAAACACATGGCTTCACTGGAGTTGGCTGAGCCATACTGAAACGTGTCAGCAAAGGTCCTGACCCTTTCTATGCATGCAAACATGCCAGTCTGTTGGGAAACAAACACCAACCTCCTCCCTTTAAACATAGGCTCAGCTTTAATGGAAAATTTCTGGATCATGTGAAGTACAATAGAAAGGTCATAGCTCTATATGCTGTTTTAAGTGGAATTTGCAGTTTTCCTGATTTGCTGTGGTATCATTTAGGCCGCTTTGTCATCTTCACCTGGATGAATTTGTAATATGAGAAGCCTGAAATCATGCAAATGTGACTAATTAAAGTCTGCCTAATAAAAATGATCATTAAATAGCCCATGTAACTGTACCCTAGAAGTGTTTTGTGAGTACTGAACTTGGTTTTGAATTGTGACAAGGCCCAGCAAACGCTGAGCACTGCACAGGCTTGCCCCAGAAGCCTGCTCCAGTTCCTTACATCCTGCCAGCCACCTCCGAGTTCGTTATCTGGCACGGGAGAAGAGCACTTTTGCAGTGAGAGAAAATGCTCGCTTAGGGCAATCAAGAGACAGCAGCATCTACTTTTGCACGAGTCCTTAAGGAGGGACTTAAACCTGATGCAGGTCACTATCCTTTAATGTTAAGGTCTAAATGAACTCTCTAAATGTTTCAGTGTCCTGCAATGTTGTGAAAATTGCATCTTTCTATCTGAAGAAGCAGCGGTTCTTCAGACACAAGGAAAGTGCCGGTGTTGCAGCATTTCTTCAGCACTCTTGGGTTCTTAACTAGTTCAGTAGAACTGTTGAAGATGTGGAGAATAATTATTCTTTTAATAAAATATTAATTTTCAGTAAAGTGAAAATATTTTATTCTTTTAAGAATTAGAAGTTTATTGTGTCTAATACATAGATATAACATTAGGAGAATTTCCCTGGATGCTAAGATATTACTGCACATCTCTTGAGTGTCTGTAAGATGAGAAATAAGAATGTTGAAAATAGAGGCATTAAAATTTTGGATTTATAAACCAAAATCAAAAGTTATAAGACTGAAAATGTGAATGCAAATATGGACCTGCTCTTATAAATATAGAGGAAACTCAGGCCTCTAGAGAAAAAGCTTGGGAAATGAGTGCAGCATCCACCTATAGTCATTATAGAATAATTAGCACAATGTTAAGACCCAAAAGAACTATGTGCTGCTGTGTATGTATATTATACTTGCTCAGTTGTATATATTTTAGAATAAAATAACCTCATATGAAATGGTTTTTAGTTGCATAGAGCACTTCAAAGGGCTGAAAAAACATCTCAAGGACCTATATAATATTCAGGAATAATGGGTTTTTAAA
The DNA here is from genome assembly GCA_013397915.1 of Daphoenositta chrysoptera. Classification (NCBI taxonomy): domain Eukaryota; kingdom Metazoa; phylum Chordata; class Aves; order Passeriformes; genus Daphoenositta; species Daphoenositta chrysoptera. Next base: position 283,110 of record VZRO01008388.1, on the reverse strand, counting down.
CACAGTTCTAAAATTTTTTTTGCAGTGTTTTCTGATAAAAGATACTACAGATAATTTTTTTTTTCTTTCTCCCTTTTAATTTCCACTTTCTTCTCTATTAGGTTGAGATGTTTGGGCAAGAAATGGGGAAAACATCTTAAATCTGTTCTGTAACCTTATTTGATTTGAATACAAATTACTAGATTTGAATACAAGTAACTAATCAGTCATTCCTGTGCCGTGTGTTGAGACAAAAACATGTGTTCTTCAGTAACAGTGGCATAACAAAATCAGGGGAAAAAAGCAATACCATTAAAATTCATCTTTGCTAGCAGCTAGCTTTCATTCACTGTATTCCAAGGAAAATGACATTCATCAGGTGTCAGGCTCACTTGGTTTCAGTGGCACACTTGAGATCCTTTTCGTCCCCCAAGGTGGGTCCCTAACGAAGCTCTCAAGGCCTGGCTGACTGTACACCAAGCAGCATGAGAATCTTCTCTGCAGTTTTGGACTCCCTGGGATATGCAGACTTGTGCTTCAGGTGTAAGGTCATCTCTAGATCTTGCAGGTCAGGGTGAAGCGGGGCAGGGGAGCAAGCGGTGCATGATTCCCAGCTGCTCCCTGAGCTGGGTCTCGCACCGTTCTCCAAGGCAGCGGCTGCTGGGACTGCCATGCTCTGGTATGGGGTGCTCCAGCAGGTGGACCTTGGGTCCAAGCCAGTACTGCAAGCCCTGGCTCGATTCATCATCTGCAATCCATTAGGAGGTCGTAAGATCATCACAGATACAATTTCAACCTGCGTGTGCCACTGAGCTGGGAGATAGTGAGCCAAGCATCATTGGATGAGGGAACAGGATGGCTGGGGAGTGAGTGGAATCTCCTCCAAATCCTCTTTTCTTTCTTCCTTGTTTTCTAAAATAGTGTTTTCCTTAAACATGTCCCTGTCTGCTGTTCGCCTTCACCCCATCAAAGTAATTGTATCCCAGTTTATAAAAGCTGGACGTGGAACAACTGTAGTTTTCAGTGAGCTGCAAGTATCCATGCTATGTAGAAGTAGCAGTATCGAGAAAAATGTAACCAGCTTTCTGTTGTGTAGCCTGTGGGTGTTTGTAACCTCACTGAATGTCTAAAGGCATCTGAATTGTGTCATCTGTGTTACGATTGAGATTTTTCAAAGATAATCGACAGCAAGACATACAGAGTTTGATAATCAACAGGAAGAAATACAAAGGTTTTTAACCACAGAAGACTGTAAGAATGGCGTATATAGTGCTGGCACACAGCTCTCTCTTTTCCTGATCCAGAAAAGGAGAGAAGCAGCTATATGAAATGCTAGTAATTTCACTACGGTTTTGAATAGACTAGACTTGAGAGCCTTGAGTATTTTTCCTTTTCTCTTTTAACTGCAATTTTGTTATTGTATTGCTGCCCCCATCTCTGCTAAATATGGCTTTTGAAATGTAAATCATATCATGTTCTCAGAGATGCATATGACACCCTCAGCACTGTTCCTCTTTGCACTTCAAAGAGCTGTGTGGTCACACTTTGCATCTCAGCAAAATCGCAAGATTTGCCTTCTGAAGATCTCCTTTAATGTGTACAATCAATCCCTGATAATGTATTTTGGGTTTTTGTTCCCTGGAGTCTGTTAATTTTAGTGTTGCTACAGGTCATCAGGAAACATAATCTCTTCTTTTTTAATTTCTCAGTGAGCGTGCCTGAAGGGAGAGGAACACAAGAGAGGAGAGACAATTGAACATCACCATTGGCCGAGACCTGAAAAAATGGTGCTGGATGAACACAGGATTAGAACTTAATTGTAAAAGGGAAAGGAAGTCTTGACAGGCGTTTTGCTTCATTTTCACATTCATCATGGCACAGATCCTCTGGCTGGCTGGTTGATGGGACTCTCCAAGACTTCTGCTTAGGTTCAGTGCAGATCCCTTCTGCCTACACATCGAAAGACCTGGGAACAGGTGGGAACTGGATGGTGCCAAATACAGGAATGGAAAGAGAAATGGACTCTGACGAGCTACGATGGAAGTGACTTGACAGCAACAAGCTCAGCAGTTGTCTCCAGTAAGGACAGGTTGAGACGGGAATCTCAAGCTTCTCTGGAAGAGCAGTATGCAGGAAGCTGGTTTTCAGGCCACAAATGCTTTCACAGGTAAGGATTTCTATTCTAGTTCCACTCATAGTCTTGGGACACTTTTCTGGAATTTAGAAAATAAATTGAATAGGTCATGACTGTCATTAGCATCTTGTAGTATTTTCAGTTTAAATAGTATTTTAAAAGAATTCACTTGACCAGTTCAACACTTGTATTAGCAGTGACGAACACAGTTATTCACGTTTCCAGCCTTCAGAAATGGATGGCCATGAGCCTTGGGGAAGGTTCATCTCAGCTTTCCTCATTAAAGTACTCATTAACAGCTTAACCATGAGTGGTCTCTTGGGTCAGTATAAAATGTAGTCTGTAAAGTGGCTCTTGTGCTCAACACAGGAGTTTGGTGAGGCTGCAGGAAGGACATGGTTCGTATCAGGAGCCTTCTCAGCAACATGTCAGTGTTGAGCCTTATCTCGTCTGCCAGAGCACATCTCTGGGCAGGACTTGCCAGGTACCCTCTCTTTGTACTCCCCCTGCACCACTGACCTGCTGCAATGCTTGAACTGGCTAAACTGCAGGGTTTAAATGGTAACTGTTTCACCTCAGTCTGGTGTATTTCTTTGTAGATGGATTGAAAATCATGTAATGAGAAAGAGGATGCCACAGTGATGTGACTTTCTGAGGAAAGCTCCCTCTAGTGTAAAGTCTGCTGGAGTTCATACAGTGCTTTCCCTGTCTGGGATGGTTTCTGGTTTGAGAGGCAGGAGGAGGAAAACAGGATGGGCAGATCTTGCTGCTTTGTTTCCATGTCTGCCAGCCAGCTGAGATGCAATGAGAAATGCATAGAAAATCAACTGGATATTGCTCTTGTTTAAGTATGTCTAGATAATGGATTAGTACCACAGTGTAAACTAGTTATGAGCCAGACATTTATTTTTCTAATATAAAATGTTTGCCTTTAGAAGGAGTTTTGGCTGCAGTGGGGTGTGATTCTGTGTCCAGCTGTCTGCACCAGCACGGCAGTTTGGAGTGGTGGTGCAGCTCTGAACTGTCTCTGTTGCCTTGCATTGCTGTGATTTACAGCATGCATCAGTGAGATGCGTCCTGAAGGAGAGGAAACAGGAAGCTCTCCTCCACATGTGCTCCAGTGGTGATGGGAGATGGGAAGTCTGGGACAGCTGCAGGGTGCTCCTTCCTCTGTCTAGCCAGCAGCACACTCCTAAAGATCCCCACTGCTGTTCTTGTCCTGTTTGTCCTCGCTGCTCTCTACCAGTCCTCAGCTCTTTCCTAGGAGTTTTTGTCACTCTTTTGCTTTCCACCAAAATTCCAACTGTGAGGATATCTACTCTCTTCCTTACCTGGGCTCTCTCCTTTGCAGGAAACCGTATTACTTCTAACACCCTTGCAATATTGTATTATTTTCTCTCCAGTTTTACACTCTTCTGCCACTGTGTCTGCTATCCCTCAGCTCCCACAAGTTGGCACTGTGACCAGGGTGCTTGGGCAGGGATGTGTTGGAAAGCTGGTAGCCTCATGACTGCTGCTGGATGGAAAAGACCTGGCAAATAGTGCTGCATTCAATTCAGAGATGAAACTGGGGTCCCTGGAAGCCCAGGACAACAGTCAGACTGTGGTGGCAACCCAGCAGATTCAGATCTATTCTGGAGACTTAATGGCATGAAGGTTGCTTGTTCTCCTGTAAGAAATTATTATATTCCTTTGGAATTGCCCTTAGGTAAAGGTGTTAATAAACATATTCAAATCTTGGCAACTGTACTAAAGAATTATTAAACATTAAGGTGCACCATACATTCAGGAGACTTGTTAAGGAAACAGGTTGAATTATATTTTCTTTGTGTGAGGAGGAAACTTCCAATTTGTATCAAATTGATATCCGTATTTGCTTTGTAGAGATCTTTCTTGTTCCTTGTTAGATTTATATGATGTACTCAGCAATAATAAACAGTGGGTAGGTGTGTATTTCTCGGAGAAATCTGCTGGACTGTGTTATGCTAATTTAAGAGTTGCAATAAAAGCGTAATGGCAGGTGCATATGGTTGCTCCTCTGATCCTTGCTGTAGTGCTCCTTTTGTTTTATTGGAGTGTCAGTTTAGCTGTAGGAGAGAACAATATGTGCTAGCAGCAGAGAGGGCATGGCCACATGAGAAGGGAGATAATTTGTACAAAAAAGCTTTGAGATCTGAAGCCTGTGTGGTGTCAACACTGAATCTAGATGTTCTAAGTGATTGCAGCTATTGCACCAATCAGAGAAATCATTTCAATTTACAGCTGACCAGATGCTGGCAAAAGAAGCCTGAGAGGACAGTGCCTCTGTGTAGCCACCTTCAGAGTATTTCCTAAACCTCCTTTTCACTTTGCTAACTGCTGTGACCTGGAAAGGCTTACAGTTATGGCTAGGAGATATTTTGATCCTGTCTGTATGCTCATTTTACTGGGACTGATGCCAAAGACTCCCTTTTTTTGCAGATGGCTCTTGTCCCAAGAGATGGGCTCACCCAATCATTGTATTACCAAACAATAGCAAATGTTTAGAATCCTTTCATTTTATGGGCTAAATACGAAATTCAGTAGATCATGTGAGTATAATAGGTTCAGGATTACAGAATGTAGAAAGAGCAGTAGAAGGGAGGTGCTCCTAGGCTTGATTAGGAAAGAGATGGCTGAGCCTGTGATGGTAAAATGTAATTTGAGTGGTAGCAATCAGGAAAGAGTGAGCCTATCATTCTTCAGAAGGTGAGAAGAGAGAATTTGAGAATAAAAGCAATAGAATGCAAGAAAGTAGATTGCGTTGAGCTCATAGAACTGTTAGGTCATGTTTCTTGGGATACAAACCTGAGAAATTCTGGCAATTTTTAAAGGAAATAACTTTTTCCTAGTCACAATGAAGAGTATTAAAAGCCCCATAGCATTGGGCATTCCAGTAAAAAAGCGTGACAAGAGACAAAATTGTATGATATGATAATTAAGGACTCATACAAGAGGTGAAAACTTGATATGTTACTGGAGATGAGTCTAAAAGAAGTTGAGAAAAATGCGAGGGTCAAATCAGGTAGGCCAGTTCACAGAACAAGGTACAACTAATAAAGGGCATGGTACCAAAGAAACATACTACATTCTCAGTAGTAATAAGAGGAAGACCGAGTTTCTGGGCTACTAGTTGAGAGGGAATTGCAAAACTTGTAGTAATGTAGTAGTTAATGTAATTTTTTGCATAATTCTTTGCCTAAAAGTGTGATCTGTTAGCAAATGGCAGGAAAAGAACTGCCACCTTGAGAAAGGTAAGAATTCCAACTAGAGCAGGAAAAGAACAGATTATAAGCTAATGAGATAGGATAATGGGTGTTGTAGAACAAGCTGGAGCTTATTAAATTATCTCTTCAACACAGGGTGAAATAGCTGAAGCAATGTCTTTACAATTAGTGGCTACACTGGAGAACATTTGGAGAACAGTTTAAGTTCACAAAATCTGTGGAAGGGCAAATGCTGCACCTACATGTAAACTTTATTGGGTCGTTCCCTGTTCCCTGTGGAGTAGCTAGCTTATCTTAAATTCTTGGGGAAAAAAGTTTGAATCAAATAGTCAACTGAATTTTTTAATAATTAGCCTGTAGATAATAATATGATAAATTAATTTGCATGGGTTTTTTCCCCCAGAAGGTACCTTGTCAGTGGCGTTTAATTTTCCCGTAAGTAGAGAAATAATATATTTTGATTTTGGAAGTCTTTCACGTTTTCATAAACAAGGTGGCACAATGGGCTACAAGGTGGGTACACAGTTGGCTGGAAAGCTGTTCTCAGAATAATTACTAGTGATTCACAGTCAAACTAGAAGGATCTGTCAAGTGGGATTCTGCCCTGGATTGCAAGAAAATATTCAATATTTTAATTAATGATTTAGATGAGAGAATCTGCATGCAAAATTTCCAGATGACACCAACCAGGGGAAGGATGTAAACCCTTTGAGCACAGGATTAGAATTCAAAATTAATGTGGTATAGTGGAGAACTGATCTGAAATAAATATGATGCAGTTCATCAAGGACAAGTTCTAAATTGTGGTTCGACAGGAATAATCAGCTGTGCAAATCAAAATGCAGAATAACTGGTGAGACACCAGGTCTGCAGAAAACAGATGGGCAATTGCAAGGGTTCAGGAAATGGCTATGAATCAACAATACTATGCCATGAATATTATGCTAGAATATATGGACAGGAGACTGCCTGCAAAATAATTTTTCCACTCTACTTGGCATTTGTGTGGCTGGTGTACTATTTCTGCTCTGAACAGCACTCTGTGGGCCCATTGGAAGCATACAAAGAAGAGCAGAATGGATGACCAGAGGTCTAGACAACATGACCCTTGGGAACTAAAAAAAGGGTCTTTTTCAGAGTACAGCAGTAACTCTCAAACTTTCTGAAGATTTTTTCCTAAGTTCCCAGAAACAGTGCGGATTTGTGTCAGGGCATGTCTGATGCACTGAGCTACATGACAAGATGTGTCTGTGGTGCAGCAGTGCTTTGGTGTGATGATCAGAAGGACCTCCTAGCTTGCACACGAAGTTCTCCACCTTCTGCATGGGCCACTCTCAGTGCCATGCCAGTGCTGGGGTGACAGTGGTGGGGATTCTGGACAGCCGAGGTCTGTTTTTAAAATCAGCCACTTCCTCCACTAGTGTGTGTTTTGAGTGCTGGTTTAGGAAAACAGTGTGATTCTGAAGTCAGCTCTCCATCACTGGGGAATGTGTGGCACAGGGACATCCAGGATGATCAAAGGAGAAGGGGAACACTATGGGATGGATTAGGAATCAGTGTATGAAGCGTCCTGACCTTGCAAGGTCACCTTAGGTTCATCAGGATGTTATTAACTCCATCTCAGCACAAGCTCTGTCAGACCTGGGCTGACTCAGAGGCATTCCTGCCCTGTGACCCTCAGCACTGCTAGAGGGATTATTAGCTCTGGCACTATGGAAACCAGAATAAATAGTAAGAGGTTGCTCTGTGCAGTGGGCCCCTGCCCTTCAGTCTAGCACTGACTTTTCCTGTCATCTCCTGATCCCATTCTGTCATAGCTGCATATCTTCTCCCTCACACCTTTCCCTGTGAAAGTGATGGCACCCTCAAATCTTTCCATAATCCCTCGCAGCCTTATGTCTCAAAGTCATTGTCACTGAAGTTTGACCTTGGGCCATATCCAGAGAGACCAGGTTACTCCTAAGGAGCAACTCTTCAGCTTGGTTGGTACTCCCACAGGCCCTGCTTTAGCAGGGAAACAGAATTCATCTGTTAGAAGATCCTCATGCTCATAGAAACATGACTTGATGGAGCTTCTCCAGTGTCCCCACCTCTTTCCTGTATTTCCTGGCATACAGGACTTCTGCTGCTTTTCTTGTCCTGTGTTTCATGCTGTCCCAACCTCTCTTTGCCTCTTCTCCCAGTGCTCACAACCACTTTCTCTGTATTGAGGCTCCTTTATCCCTCCCCATTTGTACATTTGGTTTCACTTCCCTTCCAAATTCCCTAGCCTTCCTGTAATCTTCCTGCTTTTCACTGCTTTCCTTCACCTTATTTTGTTTCCAGACCTCTCCCACTTCCAGACCAACTAACTACAACCTAATTCCAGGTTGTGTAAGAGCCTCTCCCCCTCTTTTCTAGATTCAACCTTTCCTCTCTTCATCCACCCTTCTCTGGGGTACCTTTCCCCACTTCACATCTCTTCCACAGTGCCTTCTGCTGGTTTGGGTGGAACCTTTCTTTGCAGGAAGGCAATCTGAGAGGCTGCCATCCAGTTTGGCTTCCCTCCCTGCATCTTGTTATGCTTAACTGCTGGCATTTTGGGTGGAGATGTCTCTGGCACAGGGGTGGTAGTGCCAGAATAGGGAGGCTCCTTGAGGGGATTACAGGGGAGACCAGATAAATTGCTCCAGCGGGTTGCATATGACCTAGTTGGCCATTATGCATTTAGGGAATGGGAGAGTGAGGGAAGATGTGATAACCATTTAAAAATATATGGAAATTTCATGTAAAGAGTAAAGTAATAGAAACTGTTTTCCAGTTCTGCTGGGGATAGTCAAGCTTACTGTAGTGGAGAGATTGAGGTTAGACATTAGGAAAATCTTTGTAATGGTAAGGATAGTTAAGGACTGCAGCCGATTGCCTAGGGAGGTTGCAAAGTCTCTGTCACTGAAGGTTTTTAAGAACAAGTTAGACAAATATCTGTCAGGAATAGTTTATGTATAGTTGATTTTGCCCTGGGGCAGGGGAATGGACTTCATGAGAGCACTTCCAACCTTACTTTTCTGTGATGCTATTATTGCTGGTTCCCTGGATAATAAATGTACATTTTTAAAGTTAGTAACCCACCTGTACCACTCTATCATCTCAGTGTTTAAGTAGATTCTGTTGAGCTCTTGGAATAATTGATAAAAAATAGATTAGGAGCGTGGGTGTTGAAAGTATTAACTCTCCTTTTGCTGGAGTATTATTCTATTGCTTTCCTTATAGCTTGGCCTTCTTTAGACATCTTATTTTGGGGGGGTGTAGCATATGTTTCTATGTCTGTGCAACTTGTATAGAAATATTGTAATGTTACAGAAATACTGCATCCATTATTCTGTTTCACAGTATGCAAATATTTTAAGAAACACTTTTGCCACTCTTAGATAGTAAGCATATTTAAAAGGTAATTTTTAAGGATAGCCAAAAATAGGGCAAAGTCAAATCAACAATCCCCTGAGGTTGTTTTCTGTATTGTGGGTAAAACTGATATGTAACTGGTGTATCTGCTGCTGAAGGTAGCCTTCTTCCTCAGAATTATAATTGAGGCTCGATGTAAAATAGAAAAACAGGTTTGAAACATCTTCTATTAAGTATATAGTGTAATTAATATTGAAAACAGTTGAAAATTCATTTATACATTAATACAGATCTCCCACATTGCTGCTACGATTATTTGCATGATTTTCAAGTACAGATAAACATTTAATTTAAAAATGCAGCTTGAATATGTAGCAGAGAATTCCCACCCCCCTCTGTTCCAGTTTTGTTTTCATCTGCTTCATGAAACTGGTCTGGCCTTACTAAAATCTCTGCAATTTTCTTAAGAATTGCATTCTTATTTTATGAATTTTCAAGGTTACTGTGTCACTCGCAGACAACTTTTACTGTCTCTTAGTTCTTGGGAGAAACAGATTGGTTTTAGCAATGCCCCTTACTCAGCACACGGATAGTAACAGATCACATTCCATTGTATTCCTCAGATACTTTATTTAGGGTAAGCAATTTTTGGAGTACAGACAGTATTTGCAGCAAAAATACATGGAAGAAGATATAACCTTAGTCTCTAAGAGTTTGCCATCTAAATACATTACATTCAGTAGCATTCAGCAGTACTGTTTTAAGTATAGTATTGCATTGTTTGGAAGTCTCCCGGGTTAAAAACTTCAATAGAATTAGAGAAAGGTGTGAGACTGAAAATGAGTTTGAGAGCACTGCTGCCACCTGAGAGTGATAGCTTTTGGTCACAATCTAGTTCTTCCATTGTCCTCATGATCAGTGATTAGAACAACATTTTCTGCTTTAGATTTTTCTTCAAACCTAGAAAGTTGGCTTTTAAGTTTTGATACCAAACTTTATGTAGGTGAAACATTGTGTTTTCTTCTTTGTTTCCTTTCACCTCAAGAAAATGTGGAGTAGTTCTCAAAACGTCTGTTTGGAGGACTGTTTAATCTGCAACTGGCCAGGTACTGCCTTTGCTGCTTGAACTGTGGCAGTACTTATGGAAATAGAGGGGTATGTCACACAGGCCAAGGATTTCCAATTTTAAATGCTTCTCCTTTCAAATTTGTATTTAACTGGGGGTGCAAGACATCCTTTACTGTTTGCTTGTTTCAGTGAAGTACTACATCCTTTTTCACTTGCTAAGGGGAACAATTTGGGTGGCAGTCACTACCAGAAGGTGGCCTTGCCATGTGAAGACACCTGGAGCTCAATGAATGGCAGTCAAAGAAAGGCAGAAAAGCCAGAGGAAGTGCAGTGGTGTGGTGCCCACTGAAGCAACTTGAGGGTCACTGGAAAAGGATCCTCCACAGACCTGGAGTTGCTGACTACTGCATCATACACCACCATTCATATCAAGCAACATCCTTCTTATTCTGATCTGGGAATATTTTAAACAATTGTTTTAAATTAAATTTTCATTCATATTTGATTTAATTTAAATTCTATTTAGATGTCCTTTAATTTTCAGTCTAGGTGTAGTTTTGGGTACATGTGCATGGGCTGCTTGTTCTTCTGACAATCCAGAATCAAATGAAAAGCAGTGGATTGGGCACAGCAGGGCAAAACAAGGTTCAAATGGAGAGAATTGAGAGAAACATCATGGCCAGTGCTATTACTAAAATTATTTTATGAAGCAGTGTATTGTTGGAAATGACGAACTTCTTCCCAAAGTGGGAGGAAATGCTCCAGCATGTTCAGGGAGGAAGTTAAGCCTGGATCCTCACCTTTGATAACCATTTTTAGCAGATGATATTCAGCTGTAGCATCGCCATTTGCAAAGCTGACGGTTCTTTGGAAATGCCCATCTGCCATTTCTCATTTCTTAATAGTACATGTCACGGTGCCTTCATGTGCTACAACTTAATCAGCCAAATGGCCAGTTCCAGACTGACTATGACAATAAATTTAGCTGTAAATATGCTATGTTTCAGTGTTTAATCATAATAAAAAGGCAGACCTTTTGAAAGGACAAAATGCATGCATAGTCCCTCAAGTAAAACTCAGAAAATAAAAAATGGTGAAATTTGATTGTTAAATTGGCAGTGTATGCTTTCTGTTAATTCCTTGTAATTAATTAGGTAGGCTGCCTGGTGTTTGGTTGTTTGTTTGTTTTTTTTTTTTTGTGGTGTTTTGTTGTTGTATGATTTCAGTTTTGGTTGGTTGGTTTTGTTTTAAAGGGAAAAGAGGCAGTCTGGCTGTGCCCATGTGTCGCTGTTGTCCCGGGGATGGCGGACAAACGATATAGACTTATGTTCAGGAAATAATGGAATTATTTATTAATTTACAGACTTGTTTATATCTCTTAGTTCACTTGAATGGCATAGGGCCTTTGGTCATTGACCATCCACCTCACTAACATGATTGGTGAAACCCTACAACACCCATTTGAAAACATTCTCAGGCAGTATCAGGACACTTGCAAAATAGTTTACAAAAACTCTCTTATCTGTTTATGAGTAGCACCGTGTGAAAGCAAGGACCTTCTCAGGGACACCATCAGAATGCTGGAAAATATCTGCAACCAGCTATCAGCGTCCACACCCATGGCTGGCTGAGAGTATTTTTACTCCTGAAAAGGCCTTTTACCTTTTGCTGCTGGTGATCTCCAGCAGTGGGAGCAGGGCTGCCTCCTTGTCTCGGAGCACCAGTGTGAGGCAGGCTGGAAATACATCTTGTTGCAGACTTCAAAGTGCTAAAAGAGGAAGCCTAAACCCCAAATCAATGCAAAGCTACTGAAGTACTTGACTGTGCCTTTTTGGAAGCTGAAGAGGTACAGTGGCCAAATGGAAGCATAAGTGTTGTTACAAAAAAAAAAAAAAAAAATTCATGTAAAAATGATGCAGGACATTCCCATGCACTTGTCTTGAGGTGAAGGTGAAGTTTTAGTCTAATATTTTGCTGTTTGTTTTTTCTGGAATGTGAAACAGACCCATGTGACTTGATATTCTCTCAATTTTCTTTTACCATAAAATAAATAGTATGGATTAATGTAATTTTTCTTTGCTTTATGCTATAGTAATGCCTTTACAAACCAGAGACTGCAGTCTGGGTAAACAGTGAAGTGAAAGTATTTGACATTACAGGATAAATGTGGTGGAAAAGCCTAAAAGTTACTGAGAAGAAAGTAATACCCTATATAATGATTAAATGCTACATTTACTCCTCTGATATTTACAACCTTTTGCTTTTTAGCCAAAGAGGCCAGGAGGCATGGGTATTAACTTCCTTGCTAGGCCTTTTTTTGTTGCTGTTTGGTTTGGGTTTTATGGGTGGACACAGTCCTTCCTCTGAGCCTTTCCATGAACACGTGTTCCGGTGCCTGTATCGGCTACGTCTCTCATCCTGGAGCTTGGCTTTCTTAACAGAACCACTTCATTAGGGAGCAACATGGATCCACCCAGGCATGCACCCCATGCCGTGCCCCACCCAGGTTTTCTCCCTGGGGGCTGCCCAACCTCTGCTCCAAGCCCTTTCTAGAGGGATATTCACACCCTGTTTAATTTCTACTCAGCCCTCGGCAACAGTGAATAACCAAAATGTTCAGTTTCTAGTAAGATCATTGCTTGCTAATATGGTGTAGCCTTCAAGCCCTTCCAGCCCCTTACAGACACCCAAAGACACTCTTTTCCCTGTAAGAATAAGTCACAACACTCTGATACAGCTGTAATAACACTGCTGCTTTCTGAGACCCGTCTTTTCCAAGGCTGTGACTGTCCCGATTTCTCAACCAAGGGCGCTTCAAGGATTTCCCAACCAAGGTAGGCTTTGACAGGATCTGGAGCCCAGAGACTTAGAGTTTGATAGCAAACCAAAATTCCTCTGCATCATACTTGAATCCTTTCCACTATAATTTATTGTGATCATACAACTATCATTTGCCTATAAAACATACCCAGGAGTTTGGCCTGCTGAATCCTTAAACTTTGAAAGCCATGAAGATGAGTTTCCCAGGGATTTAAGCAGATGTATCGGTGCATGGATGGCAAGCCAGGACACTCTCCCTGTTCTTCACATCCACAGGTCTGTATCCATGCTCCCTCATGCCAGGATTAGCAATGTGTTAGCAATGGAGAACAGACTAAGCAGGATGTCTTTCATATATTGTGGAGTTTGATTTTTTTCTTTAAAATTTCTATCTGGTTGTGTTCTTAGCTTTCTCACTTTCTTCACTAGAAAGTCACTCCCTTCTGATTCAAGGGCGAGAATAGAGGAAGCTTTGTTTGAGGAGTGAGGAGTTAGCAATGAAGAGTTTTCATGATGAAAACACCCAAGAAGAATCCTACTCTACAGCCAGCATCTAAGCAGCACCTTCAATCCATGCCTCTGAGGATAAATTTCTCTGTTGTTAGTGGGTAAAATAACTTTGTTCAATGCCATTTGATGGCTGACAGTGCTGGATGCCTGTGTTGTAGGTCTGCATATACTGAAGTGGTGGTAGGTAGACTCAGAACAAGGTAATGGCTTCAGAAAAGCCTGGAAGACTGGCTTGCTTATGAATTGTTTAAGAATTGTCTGTTTATCCTGGAGGCTCAGACTATACAAACCAGTAATTTATACTGGCTGAAGATGGATTCACAGCCTGGCTGTGCACTCAGTCAGTCCTTGATTTAAACAAAAAAATTGGAATTTGGGCATGAGTCTCCATTTTTCATCTTTCTGATCTTTATTATTCTTGATTTGTTTATCTCAAAAGAAATACTTTCAAGATAATATCTGCTTCCAGTTGCTCAGAGCGAGAATTTGAAGAGACACATGACCTGCCACGACAATGCAAGAGTATGTTCAGAAAAGCCTCACTCGTCTTAACTCAGGAAGTAGGTGACATCTGTAAACTGAAGATACTTCTTTTTTTTTTTTTTCCCTGTAGCAATCGCAACCTTTGTGCCCAGACCACTGTTGCTTATATAAATTTTTGGAGAGTTTCTGCATAATAAAAGAAATAGGGATAAGCCCAAACAAGAAATGCAACAAGTATGGTTCTTGAAGATGTTTTTATTCAGTGCCTTCTCTAGTGTATGCATGGAAAAAGTGCCATAGCATTGGTTTAGTGGCTTTTGCACAATCTTTCAAGTATGTCACTGCTTTAAAACCATGTTATTCTACTTTTTGATATAAACAAGATAATATTCTCTCAGTGATATGACTCCTGCTTGTAGTGATCAGTGTTGCACCAAAGAACCTTCAACTGAGATGAGGACCCTGCTGTGCCAAAACAGTGAAGGACAGCTCCTTTTAAAACCTCAGCATCTAAAAAAGAAAAGATAGAAGCAGAAAGAAAAAGTATTGCTGTCCAGTGTTTACAGAAAGGCAACTGAGATGCAGATGGAGTATTGATGTGGAGTGAGTTGGGAGCTTGGCAGACCTGAGGACTAAAGCTACAGCCTCTGAATTTAAACCCAGTATGAAGGATGAGGTTATAACCCAAAGTAATAATGTACCTAATGCACTATTTTATCATGTTTTCTCTGTTGTATCTTTGTACTTTTTACTTGCTGCCATGAGGAGAAGAACGTAAGTCAGTAGGATTTCCTGTGGACACTGCAGGCTTGCTTTAAGCCAGCAGTGTTGGAAAGAATTTCTCTGAAGAAGAATTACAGCTGCCCATAAAATATGTGACACAAACAACCCTTCTCATCTGCAAGTATTAATTGTGCATTGGGAATAAGTGGGAGCTGGGATACCAGACTGCTCTAAGGATATGGGGTATTACTTAAAGGCTTAAAAAAAAATCTGTCATTGAATTGCCAGCTACAGAGAAGGATTACTGAAATTTATGAGAACAAAATTTAGTGAGATGAATACAAATAAGGCTGTCCATATTAGTGTCACTTCTTTTTCAAAGGTCTTTAAATTAAAAATATAATTTCATTAATGTAATGCAGGCGGTCTCTTTGGTTTGTTGCTTTATACATGTATGGATCAGACTTGATGTCGTATCTTAAGACATAATTTGAAGAGCCTCAGAAAGTCCTGGGTTTTATGTGACTTGCTTTATCTGAAGGACGAAAAGGCAAGTTTTGTGGAAAGATCCTATTTCATACTGCAACTAGTGGTCTGTTTGGAAAGCAAACAAACAAGATGCCAAATCCCTCAAGTATTCAGCCATATGAGCTCTTCACCTCCAGGAAATCTCTAAATAAGCATTCAAGATTCTTCAGTTTGCTAAGGGCCATCTTCTGCTACACAAGCAAAACAGCATTAAAACCAGACCTAGATGACCAACGAGGAGAAAATTCTCATGAAAATAAAATTGGCTGTTGCCATATTAACATTTTCCTTTCAATTAGTATTGTGATTGAGAACAAAATCCCCCAGTTGTCCCCATTCATGGCACTGTGGTTTAGGTCACAAGACAGATTTATGGTTATACCAGACTAGCCAGTAGCTTCCTGCTAACAGGAGAATAGAGAAAGTGGAATTGCTTTTTTCCAGCTGTTCAGCACCTGTGACCTAATGAAGAGGCAGTGGGATGCTGGATATGTTAATGCAAGATAGAAGGAAAAAGACGTGAGGCCTAGGGACAGTATCTAAAACTGAGCTGGACTTGTGGAATTCCATCCTGAAAGAAATATGTGCTTGAGCCCGCCACCTGGATTGAGTGTTCCTGGAGAGACAGAAGGACATCAAAGCCTGACTTGTGATGGTTGCAGAAGGTAAAGCTGAAGATAAAATTAGATTTGTGTACAGTGGTTAACGTGATTCTTTTAACAGTGATTGCTGTCATTTCAACCACACCGAAGTTCTGCCAACAGTGGATTAGAAAAATACTTGTACAGGGAACAAACTCTGGAAATCTTATCTGTCATGACAGTCTTGAAACAGAAACTGGGAAAGAGCTACATTCGTTTTTGGGAAAAGTGTCAGAAGTCTAGTGTATTCATTCTTAGTTTTTATGTTCTTAAATATAGAGCCACAGTCTAAAAGTTAGATCAATATGAGACTGTGTAGACATTACACGATGCCAAGTGATGAGTTCCCAGATATTTATAAATAAACTCTTGGTGCGCTCCCATTTTCCTTTCTCTTGTCTTTGCTATTATCCCACGCACTTGCCCCAGGCTTTCTGTACTTTTTATAGAGATAGTAGTAGTAATTCCTTTTTCCTGAATATTATTCTTGAAGAAAATAGATCAATTATGCAGTATAACACTGGTTAGGTTACAGCTAATATCTATAGCTGTTGACCTCACATACTCGCTTTACTTTTGTGGTAGTAATGAATCGTTAAATTGAGTGGAGCAGTAATCCTTGCGATATAAAAATAGAAATAATTTTACAAAGGCATTCCAAAGTGAATTCTTTTATTGATTAATATTACATAAGATTGTCAATATCTTATGACTATTATGAGATTTCAAAAATGCAACTTAAACTTTTAGGGTAATGTGTAGAATATCTGTGGACCCTCATGCCTTTATTGTACTTGAATCTTTCAAGACCGTTCTTTGGAAACTAGAAATGAAATAAAGAACAAGGTAGTCTTTGTGTAAATGGTAGAGGAGA
The DNA here is from genome assembly GCA_013397915.1 of Daphoenositta chrysoptera. NCBI lineage: Eukaryota > Metazoa > Chordata > Aves > Passeriformes > Daphoenositta > Daphoenositta chrysoptera. The sequence goes on along the minus strand of VZRO01008388.1, from coordinate 266,724 downwards.
TCTCATTTAAATAACACTTGAAAAGTTGTTAAGAACACTTAGTTTTTCTAAATGCATCTACCAGAAAGGACAAAATTGAATAATATGTCAGTTTAGAAAGGATATTTCAAGTTTCATAGTGTTAAAAAGATTCAGATATATAGAGGAAGATACATTACTGCTCTGGTCCACTGTTGAAATGTATTCTCTCATCATTGTGCAGATGTTCTAACATAGTGAGAATATTCTTACCTGCCACTGTTATCGTTGTTGATTAAGAATGACTAAATTTTTTAGTGTGAAGTGAGACAATAACCCTTCCCTTCCCTCCTTACTTTCAGTTTGTTCTGCAACTTGGTTGAAAGTAATACTGTTAGGGTTTTTTTTTTCTTCTGTCAAGTTTTACAACAGAAGTAATCTCCACAAGAAGTTGTTTGGGCTATAATCCTTCTTACTAGATTTCTGTATTCTGAATGTGTAATAATCAGTTTAGTTTAGCTGCCTGAGTTTTTATATTAGAAACAATTATGGAGAACTGAAACTGCATCCTTAAAATAGGAAATAGTTTTATATTAGAACAAGAAATTAAAAGAATAAAAATTGAAGGAATAAAGGCAAAAATAAAGGTGATTGGAAAATTGTCATGCTGAAGATAGGACATAACTTTGGTTTTTGTTTCTTAGCAGTATTAACAGTTGCTTTGTTTCAGTGTGATTTCTCTGGTAAAAAAAGGTGACTGTTTTTTATGTCCTATGATAGTGTAATTGAAATTTGCAATGATTACTTTTTAAAAGGCCCTGTGTCTTCTCCTCACCAACTGTTGTAGGTGTCATGAAGAGTAAATTGCTTATGATTTAGACTTTAGATATTGGTATTAGCAGGTGTGTGGCTGAACATGAAATGTTCATCCTTAGATTTATTCTGCTGGACTTTATTGTTAGATATCTGGAGATTCAGTTTTCCCATAATGACTTATGCTGACTTTGGAAGACATTGCAAGTCTGATGATCTCATGGTTACTGTTATTGCTGGGAAGAGCTGTTCCATTTACTGTGAAATATATCATGTGGTGCTATACATCTCTGTATCAATACTTTCTACAAGGCATAAATTATAGGAGGTGGTAGTTTCTTTTATTAGACCATCTGATTTAGTTGGAGAAAAAAGACAATCTGTGTGCATTGCAACTCCTTCTTCAGGTCTTTGAGAAAGATCCTGAATGACAGGTCTGCGTGCTCTAAACACTGCCTGTTTTTTCCACTTGTATCTGTTGATCAATTAAAAGATAACCTGTCTCTTTATAAAGCTTACCTTGATTAAACTGCCATGTCTACAATAAACCACAGCTTACTAATTTCAGCCTTTGCCATTCAGGCAAACATAACATATCCTTATTTTCTTTGAAGTGCCTGAATTAAAGTTACTTTCAGCCATTTCACTTTGTTCTCCCTTCACATTTTCTCACTCTGGGTATAGCCGGAAGGGCTTACTCTTCTACCTAAGCTCAAATCAAGTTGTACTAAAAACCCGATGAAGCAGTTGAGCCTGTGATTTGCTTTTCAGTTTTTTGTGTTGTTCCCATCCCTGAGACTTCACTACAGACCTTATTGGTAGCTGAAGTATTTATTTTGTGGCCTGTCATATGTGATGCAAGCAATCTATTTTAAGCATGGTTTCATGCTTCTCAGTCAAATCACCTTGGCTTCAGGGACAGACCGTACAGCTTTTCATCCTTGCAAGGGGAATTTTCCTAGAGCAGGTAAGTCACTTTTTCTTTGTAGCATTTGCAGTTTTCTGTCAGTTTTGATGTTCCTCCTACTTTCTGATCCCCAGCTCTTCTCGAGCTCTGCCTACGCTCCACTTGTAAATTTGCCACAGGAATTAGGGTGGGACCAATAGCAGTGCACACAATGGATTCGATACATGGACCACAAGTTTCCTGGCAGCTGCCCTGTGCATGTGCCACATTTCTCACCTCTTGCTGGTGATCGTTCCAAAAGAGAAGAGCCTTTGGATAAGATTCACTGTCTCCTCTCAGGGGTTGTGGTCCAGCTGGTAGCTTGGGAGCCTGACTGTGTGGGCTTTTCCCTCTTCGCCATGGAGAGGGAGCAGCGGTCAAACAGGAGGCTCCCCTGGAAGCCATCACGACCCTCTTGTTCCAGCTTACAGCCAGAGAGATTGGCTTCTGCTGGCTTCAGTGGTCCTGCCAAGACCTGACCAAGCCAACTGTAGTGGTTTCTGTGGATGAGCTATGCTGAGGAGTAAGTGACTGAGAGATCCCTCCTAGCAGTGCATGGACTGGGGAGTGTGCGTGGGGGTGCGCGCGTGTGTGTGTGTTTTGAGTTACAACACATTTTGAAGAAGAGCAAAGTTTTTATATTTTTTAAGACCACTGTTTCTCTTCCTCCAGGGGAGATGATCATGTTTATGGAGCCTCATTACAAAATCGGGATTTGTAAGCTTTAGTTAGAAACTTACTGCCATCAGCCTGTCTAAAGGGGCTCTGCTTATGCCACCTAACACTTTTCCTTGTGCAGCAGCAAGGTGTGCAAGTATTTGTGATTCAAATGTGTGTAAAGTGATGAAAACAGCACCAGTAGGAGCAGAAATGGGTTGTCGTTCTCAAAATCCTAGATTCTAGGCTTTGACATCATGTGTTACCCTTTAATTTAATTTTATTTTTTTATAAAGAGTACATGGAGAACGTGCATGAGCCATCATCTAAGAGGGTTTTGCTGGTGATAGCTTTTTGCAACTACTTAAGCACACTTGGCATTTAAAATTTTCTCACTACTGCCCCATAAAACTGTAAATTTTTCTAAGAAAGTATGTTTTGATGCTAAAATAGTTTTTTTTTTGTTTCTGCAGTAACTTTTTTTCTTTTATTATTGAAGCAGTAGCCTGAAACCTTGGAAAATTTTCTGAAACTAGAGTTTTACAGCAAGCATATGGTAAATTTCACATTTCATGAGGAAGAAAGGAGATACCTATGAAAAACCTAGAAATATCAATTATAAGGAAGATACATCTAAGGTGCTAAGTACAGATAGAGTGAGGACTTCTAAGAAACTTAAAATTTACCTTTCTGTGTAATTTTACATCTAATAATTTATGACATTGTCAAATAATATGCTAATATCAATTATAGACTTCTCATCAATTTTTAAAATTTTTGCTTTTCACACTGAGTGCAGCAGAGGCAGTTTCTCTATGACATTTGTATGTAATATGCATTATTTCTATCACGGCAAGAAACCAGCTATGGCAATTCCACAGCTCACAAAATCTTCTGACTTTCCCCTTTTCATTATGTTTGGCACTAATTTGTGTGTGCATGTGATTCCTTTAAAAAACAGTTGTGAATATTTTAAAGATTAAATTAGTTTTAATTCTGGAGGACCAGTGTCTGTTGGCTGTCTGTGGTAAGAAGGAAGGAAAAACACATACATGAAGCTCACTTTCAGAAGCCAACTGGCATTGCCAGCAAAACTGGGACCTTATCAATTTTAGTTATACAATTTGTGTGTTATAAGGATGTTTTCTGCATGGCAGGAGAAAGTAGGGAAATCACTGGATGCAAGATGGAGGGGAAGCTGACATGCAAATGAGGCTGTCTCCTTTTGCCCTGCAGGTAATGTAGCATGCATCAGGACTTTGCTTACTGCACAAGGTGTTCTCCTTCAGTACTAAATCTGCCAGCTCAGTAAATCCAAACATGCTTAATTATCCTGTTCATTTTTCTGGAATAGGAGAACTGGGAGAAGCACCTGGATCTGTCATGTGCTGCAAGTACATCTGCACAATCACGACTGCTACTGCAGAGGAGACTCCTTTCCATCAGCATTGGGCACTGCTTGTTCACTGGAGTTGGGGAGCATCAGTAGGGTGTAGGGCTGCATGGTCCTTGTTTTGAGGTGTAGTCCTATATCCTGTTGAAATTCCTGTTATGATCCTATTGTGGTCCAATTGAAATTGGGCTCTTGAGAGACATATTATCATGACTGAGTTTGTGACCGAAGACACAGTGTCAAAGGGAAGTGAACTTGAGCCCCTGACCCATTGTTACTAGTGGCTGAACTGGCAATAAAATAAAATGGCTGTTCAGGTTTTAGTAGCAGTTAAGACAAGAGTTACTGGTCTCTGTACATGTGTAGTTCTTCCTAAAATTATCCTTCCCTAACATAGTGGGGAATGGAATAATAAACCAAAGGCAATGTGTAGCTAGATTCAGTTGTCTGCTAATTGTGCTTTTATTTTTATTCCTCTTCAAAACCTTTCTCGGGTTCAGCAGAAATCTCTGAGCAGTTCTTTCAAGCCTTCACACCTTTCTCATAAATTAGTAATTTAACATTGCAATAATTTTTTATGTTCTGAACTGTCCCAGAGCCATCATGAAATGATGGCTGTCTGAGACAGGCCCAATTTCATGGCCTGCAGGGTGGAGAGGTGACAGGGTCATGGACAATTGACATGGACTGTGACGCACAGTGTTTTAGACAGAGCTCATGGCAGCTTTCCATCCTTAGGATGCCTCATATACCCTGCTAGTATGCTTTTCCTTCATGCAGAGATAAAGCATTTTCATATTTCGACCACTTTAATTTGAAATATTTAGGGGAGATGTCACTGGGGACAAAGACATTGTTGTATATCAGTGCAAGAAATTTATAATCATTCTTCCTCATTGAAATCCTGATCTTTGCAGTCTTGTAGTGAAGATCCTCTTTATTACTGACTTCACTGAGAACAGAGATTAGATCCTGGGAAGCAAGAATATGGATTAGTCTTCTAAGAGAATATTGCTAAGGGTTTCTTCTTCAGGTGCTGTATCTGCCTCAGGAAATGAAAAAAACAAGGTAAAGCTCCACTGACCATTGCAGCAGTGCTAGTTATGTACTGATTTAATTGTTCTGTGTAGATGGCTGAAAAGAGATGCTTGAAACCAAGTCTAAACAAAAAAAAAAAGTGGCTTGTTATGCAAGATGAGACATAAAACTGTTTTGGTTTAGTTTTTCTTTAGCAATAAATGTTTGGATTAAATGGAAGTGAGCAAGAGCATTGTATCTCATCTGGTAGCTGTCTGGGTGGCCCAACTGAAACACAGTTTCCACTGAGAGAACCTGAGCAGATTACAGACTTGAATTAATAGTTGATGAGATTTAAAAAAACTAATGGAACTAGAAAATTATTAAAATTATTAATCAATATAGATTCTCCTTTACACTGGGACACATGGTAATGTTGCTCAGTTTGCCTCAATACCTTCCTTCTTACAGTCATCACGAGGTTTACATGTCTACATCATATCACAGCAGCAGTAGTGGCATCATCATCACTATTATTATTATTATCATTATTATTATTATTGTTAGTGTTATTTTTATTGTTGCAGCTCTAGGTATGCTGGGAAGATCCAAATAGCTTGCCCAGCATCATATAGATGGTGAGAAAACTGCAGCTAAGAGAAGAATTGTAACGTTTTTGTTTCAAGATCTTACAAAACCTTCTGTGAGTTTCCTGAAAGAAAAATTTCTAGAACTCTTACTTAAGACAGCATAATAGTTTTTTCCCCTGGATCTTTTGGTACACAGTGTTATGCATTCCTTTCCTGCTGCTCCATGTTGTGTTCTTTACTTGAGCCTTGCATACTTTGCAAATGTAATAGTGCAGTACTGCAGGCAGCTCCCTTGTACAGCAGCCAGAAGATCTCTTTTCTCCTGAATATTATATGAAAATAATTCAGGCCAGTCTTCTTGTTTGGCCTGCTGGTTTTGTATGCAGACATCAAGTATTAAAACGGAAGCTGGAAAATTGTAGTACAGTCTGGCAGGACTATTCCATGTGTTTTTGGAATGTGCTTTTGCAACCTGCATTGCTTAATCGCATCATACGTTATATAATATATTGTTGATACATGGATTCAAAATCAGATGATACTGTGTTTAAAATAAAAAATGTGTTTCCTATTGACTCGTGGAAATTTCCATATAAAACAAGCCAATGCTTTTTTATGATGTTTCTGCATTGAGATTTTGAACTCTATGTTGTCCTTGTGTTTAAGAAGTATGAAATAATTTACAGGCTGATTACTTTGTGAAGGAATCCCTGGGTCAATACATCTTAGGTCAGATTTTGTTTCAAACCTTGGCCTACAATGCCTTTGCTTTGCATTTGCTGTTAGATATATTCATGTGAAAGTACATGTCTCTTTATGTAATGGTACATGAATCAAAGGTGAACTTTTTAAGGAAAGAATAGGGAAAGATGGGATTTTTTTGTCCTTTGATTTTATTTCTTTGCAAGGTACTGGCCTATATGTTGTAAAAAAAGAAATTATTTTATAAGAAAAGAACACTGGTAAGATTCTTTTTAAAATCAGGTTATTCTTTCCTTGTTTTGCTGTGGCTTGAGAGAGAAAAAATATTTAGAAGACACTTGGAGAAATCTTTATGCAAAAGACAAGATGTAGGCTGCTGATTGCTAGGCATGTGATATAAATAAGCTTTAAGTGAAATAAATATGTGAAGCCCCATTAAAGTTGAAGATATTATCTAGAGAGTTTTAAAGTGATTTAAGGAGTAGTCCTCTCTCATCTCTAGGTACTTGTAATATGAGAGAATGTAATACTTAATGTTCTAAAAAAATAAGCAGGGGCAAAACATTTCTCTCATTTTTTTAAGTCTTCCTTTTCCACGTTCCTATATATCTCTCTATATATTCACAGTATCTTTCCACAATCTTTATATATATAGGTCACCTTTAGTGTCAAAGAAAATAGTGAGCAAGTTATTTAAAATACATGTTTAGGGGTTGAATTCAGTGAAGCGAGTTATCATTAAAATACATGTGATTAGCCCCCAAAATGTCAAAATGAGACAGACCTACTAAGCATCAGCATATTATTAGAAAGATGCCTAGCCTTCCATATCCACTGCCCATTTCTTTGATGCTTACAGTTTTAATACTAGCTTTGTAGACAGGCTAAGTATGTGAATTCCTTCCATCACTGATGTCATCAAATAGAATTATTTTTTGCCCAGTTTTTTTCTGATGGAATTACACTTCTAAAAAGCTGTAGGCTGGTGATTCTCTGAAGGACCCTAATGTTCTATTTGGAAATCTGAAATAGAGGGAATTTTTTTATTCAGCTATTCCTTTGTGAGTGTCTCTCAAACACCTGGCATGCATTTAGGATGCTTGTCCTAACTTAGTTATTTAAGTTTTTCAAAGAACAGCACCCTACAGCTGTATTCCCAAGAAATTGCCATGGAAATCAAAAATAGCATCCTGAAGAATAACATTGAGGAGCAGTGTTCCTCAAAGCAAACGGCATCCATCTCAGCTAACAGCAGCTCTGCCAGAATTTTGCCTTTCAAGAAGAGTAATTAGGTACTCTGCCGTGTGACATCATGTGAATGTTGTTGTTTTAGTCACAAGAGAATCTAAGTTTTCTTTTATTAATGGCCTGCTTAGTATGTGCTTGCAGAATAAGATTTTTTCATTCTGTATTTTAAGCTTTGACAAAAATAAAACTGAGTGCGTGAGGTCATATTTGGAACTCTAGAAAGCGTGTTTAAACCCAAACTGTATCCATCTCTCAAATGCGCTACCATTTCAGCTATGAGTTTAACAACAGCAATATGTTCTGAAGACTGTAAGTTATTACTGTTATACATGCATATCTGTTACAAACATGCTCATCTTTTTTAAATGGTTAATCCCATTTTGAAGGCTTTGATGATTGCATACCATATACCAATAAGTATTAAAGTATGTGTTTGCTATTTAAAATAGGTAAACTTCACAAAATCCCCTTACACATAGGTCATTTAAGGAAATTTTTCTTACATTTTTTTATAACCCTGATCTATTATGAAGGGGACTTCCTACTCTTTCAAATGACCTTTTATGAGGATGTGTTGTCCTGCCATCACTGCTTCTGTCTCTTAGGTAGTAGAGCACATTTAAATAATGTACTGTCAACTCAAAGACAGTTACTGCATGAAGTATAAAAAGACATATTTCTGTTATTATTTCCTCACTGTTGTTAATTACAGCTGCACTAGGTAGTTTGTTCCTAATCCACTGTAACAAAAAGTACGAAGGGTTGGTTTAAGATGTTGCTGAAGTACTTTAGGTGAATGCTTTTTGTTTAATATTGCATAGGACAGATGATGTTTGCACACTGGAAGCCACATCTCAGCTCAGACCTTACAGACAACAGATTAGATGTACAAACATTTGAATGTACTAATGTGTTCACAGTGTTCATTTAACTGTAGCCTTTGTTATGTCTCAGTAAGTTGCTGAAAACCAGACTAAGAAAAAATCAGGGAGTCCTATATTCCACTGTTGTAGAATTTCACCCACCTTTGAATTTGATTTCCAAATATTTGTGTCCTAGATTGCTCTTTACCTAGTAGTGGTAGCTGTTGGACTTCCTTTTTCTTTCTTGAGGATCATTCTTTTTATATTCATCTATGTGAATATAAAATATCACACTGTGCCTGCAAATTATAAAATATTCTTAATCTGCATCCTGGATTTTAGACTGGTCACTTCTCTGGAGAAGTGTTGTCTGTATATTAGTGTAACATTCAATAGTAAGTCATGTTGTGTGTTAAAGAAATACATCCTAGTGACAAGGAAAATGAATCTATTTAGATGGTGTTTCTTAGTGTCTCAGTAATTTTTTAAGCATAAGGGCCCTAAATCAGAGGGTTATTAGGAAGCTCTAACAAATACTTTGTTCCTTTGTTTTTGCTTGAAAATGAGCATTAACTGGTGGTGTATTAGTGGATTTTTGCTTTACTATGAGCTTCCTATTTGAAGCATTCTGAGGAGGGACCAGTGCTATGAAACTGACCTCTGATGAGATATCTTGACTTAGAAAAACACAGAAAATGATCACCATCTTTGAACAGATTACTAATAATGAGCTGGTACAATATTACAGACTACCTTGCCTAAACCACAATTAGTTGCTCTTGAGTTTCCAGTGCTCTGGCTGTTTATTCTCTTTCATGGCTGGTAGGATTTTGGGAGGTTCTCGGTGTTCAGCACATCATTTGTACAATTTTAAATGTGCTTTAACTTGTCATCGATACACTGATAGCTTGAGCTGTAACCTGAGATTTATCCTAGTCCCCTCTCTTGTCCCCACCCAAAAAATTCTGTGAGGCTTCTGACTGATATACAGTGGCAGGTTTAAATTAGATGTCTGAAATGGTTGCTGCTACTGGCTGCTTACACTGCCTCTCTGACAGACGTTGCTGTCTCAAGGCTGGCATGACTGATCTGCATGTCAACCAGAGGAGTTTCCAGTCCCGCGTATTAAGATAAACCACAGACAGAAATCATGTCCAGAACAGCCGTAGGCATGAGGTAGTGTGTCAGGGTTTTGGGGTGTGGTTTGTAGATCAAGTGCTACTTGGATTTCAAACGAGAAGCAGATTTTGTCAGAAAAGCAGCTTCAACCATCAGTGGTACCTCAAGCGCAGGTCACCTGGATGTGTGCCTGGCAGGTGGGCACTGCTCAGTTGTGTTGGTACAGTGCACACCAGGTGGCCACTAGACTGATCTCCTTTTGCAAAACTGTGTTCAGGAAGGGACAAGCATGGTTGACTTCTCAAAGCCAGCTCTGCCAGGAGGGTGCCAGGCTGTGTGGCTTCACCCAAGCCAGATCTGTAGATGTGACCTGTGAAGACAAGCCCTTACTGTCACACCTGGACACCCAGGCACCATCGATCCTCCCTTGGTGCCCCACTCTAGTCTTTTTGTCCTCACCACCCCAACACTTAGCTTGGGTCAGATGGTCCCCCTGATTCAAGCAGACCTGTCAAAAGCCTCCTTAGTTTCTCTGTCTCTTTACAGAGAAGCAGCTGCATGAGGATGTGAACTGCAGCTGATGTTGGAGGAAGGCTGTGCCATGCCCCAGCCAGCTGTCCCTGGGCAGCAGTGCCAGCCAAAAGCACTCGCTTATGGAGACACGGTGCTCCAGCTTGTTTTTGTTTTTGTTGGTTCTCACATGCAGTGTATAGTCGTGGCCTGAGCTTGTGGACTAGAGGCTTTGTTTATATTCAAGTTTTGCATTGTGTTAGGCTTGTGCCTACTTAATAGGTACTTTTTCACTTAAACATTCAGTGTATCTGCAAAGTTGATTGGATTGGGGAAGGAAAGTAATTTGCTTTGGTTTTCTCTCCCATAAAGTTTCCCAAGGTAATGCATAGTGCAAGAATAGACTCAGCACTGTCCAGCATCATGTTAATAGTATGTTCATGTTCACAGTCTGAAATGCACTGTCCTAAACACACTGTCCATTTTTAAATGATACTGTTGCAACAACAGAAAGATCTAAGTGGTAGAGATTTCTTTGGGATGCCTGTATCAGTGTTTTCTGCAAAGTCTGCCTTATAAGCACTTTGGCCATGGAAATAGTTAAGTCTTGGTTAAATATCTGCTACATAGTCAAATATGTTGCTGATGCTTAAACAAAGTCACATAATTGTAGTTTGAAATAACCTTTATTGAAACTATGCTGCTTAGGTTGCTAAATGAGGCATTCTCAATGCATAAAATACTGGCTCTGTGTTCAACATTTCTTATTTGTGTCTGTGTGTCTCATGCATTTGATGCTGGGAGCCCTTGTGGACAGAAGAGGAGCACTTGGTGGTTGTAGTAATGGCTGTACTTGGCAGTACCTGGAAGTGAAGTGGAAATCTTGTGTGAAAGTGAGGGGGAGCAGAGCTCACCTCCTTCCCCTACTGCAGTAATCTGCCTCTTCCCCTGCTGTCCCAGAATGGCTTGGGCTGCTGCTCTGCCAGTGGTATTGCTGGAGCCTCACAGTGTCTGTGCCTTTTAGTTATTTGGGAGGGCTGCCAGAGACTCCCGAGTGCAGACAATAGGAAGATAACTGCTTTTTTTTTTAAAAACAATTTTTATTTCCATAAAAGCAGAAGATAATTTCTTGGGACATAGAAGAGGCACTTCTGTAGGCTGGGGGTGTTCTTCCAGCTCAGCATCACAGACCTGCTGCATGCAGTGAACATGGGAAGGATTCTCCAAGGTATTTGTAGTGGAAAATATTAGGCAAACCAAATGACTACCAGCTCCACTATATGGAAATGCATATATGTGTGAATTTGTATACATTTGCAGCGCAATACATACCTGAGAGGAAGTGTTCATGGAAACTGGTAGAAAGGAAGAATTGAAGAAAGCTAGAAAGGAGTTATTTTATTTATTTTGTTTAAAGGGCTTAGCCAAAAAACCCCAGCCTTCTGGGAAAGATACTAAGGTGAATAGAATGTGGAACTAATTTTTTAGATAGAGATGAATAAGGAGGGAAGAGTTTAGTAACAATTGATACATGACAGTACTAGTTTGTAAAAAACTGTCTATGCTGTATGGTGCAAACCGCTGAGAGCAATCTGTTTTCCTGTAATCTAAGTATTGTTTATTAATATTTTTTATGTGAATGCTGAGGCATGGTGAACTGAGTTAGACACTTCTTAGATAATTGGACTTTAGGTGAAATTGCTTTTAAAGTACAAAATCTAACAGTGACAGGGTATTTACTGCAGGAACACGCAAATCTTTGCAGGTGTGGATCAGAGCACATGATCCAGATGGTAACAGACTTTTCATTACTCACATTAGTGTGCATTGCACAATTCAAATGCTACTGAGAAATGAAACAAGAATGCTGTTGTCCATTGAAATCTGGAACTCATGTTACAGTGGAAGCTCCATAACTGTCCTGCATCCTTTCAGATAGTAAATATATTAATTTCTCTTGTATTTTCTGCACATTGTGCTCAGGAAGACGCATAAAAAAAAAAGTACTGTCATCAGTATTAGGTTGACATCTGAACAGCCACCTGAAACACAGTATACTCTTACCTGCATTATGCATTGCTTTTATGAAAAGTCCAGTTCTCAGGTCTGCTGTCAGACTCTTCCTTGCTTCAGTACCATTACACCATTTCAGACGAGAATGGTATTTGTTCTGTACTTCAGTACCTCCTAGGAGAGCTATCTTAAAACAGTTCCTGACCTACAGGGTTCACAGTCTTAATCTGACCTAATTTAACAACAGAGAACATGAAGACAGTACTTTTCCCCACCAATCAACCCATATTCCCCAACCCCAGATAATCCTTGGGTGTTGCAGTAACTGTTGTGTCCTCATCTGGGCCTGTTTTTAGGACTGCAGTCAAAACTTAGCAAGGCATCTGTGAAGGGACATGGTTTAGTCTGTATTTCTCTGGATTCAGAGGTTATGAAGTTGCCTGCTAAAATGGTCTTGTCTTGAGCTGTTTTTTAAGCAAACAATATTCCAAAGAAAAAACAAGAAGCTGCTACAGTAATGTGATTTTTTTATTTTATATTCTTCTACATATGCAGTACTCTACAAACCTTGTAAGTGGCACTGCTTGTGATTATTAAAGATTTCTTAAGATGAACACCAACTAAGATAATTTTAAAATATTTACCATAATTCAAGAATTCTTTGAATTATGATTAAGGAGAATGAGATGTTAAGAAAATCTCATTTGCACATACCCTTCTTACCTGCACTTGCCCATGATAATGACATTTTGCTTGACAAAAATTATAAGGTACATGCTTAATGTATCTTTAATCGTCTCCTCATGTAATTTCTCATCTGAAAATGAGAGTGTCATTAGTTGAGTCACCGGTGCTCCTTCCCCATACTTGACTTGGAAAACTTTGCTAGTACGTATAGAAACGTCTGGGGGCGGAGGGGCTCCTGTGGGGTCTGTCAGGGCAGACACGAGGCCTTCCCATGGCTCCTGGAAACCATCCCTCCTCACACGTAATTTCTTCCCATAAGATGGAGTGAGTGTCTGCCATGGTGCTGTGCCCCTCTCTCTGTGGGCTCTGAACCACGTGGATCCCCAGGTCAGTGTCAAGACTGTGACTCGGCTGAGTTGTTGGCACTGACTCAAGTCCCTGTGCCAGGGAGCACCAGGCATAGGCTGCTGGAAGGATGTTTCTGCAGAAGCTTTGTGGCTGGAGAGGGTGTCAGGGTGCTTTAGTGGGGGTGTAAAGGATTTTCACGTGAATGAGGAGAAGGAGACACAGTTCTTGACTTTTCTTGAGAAGTCCTGGCATTCTAGTTCTCTGTGGGCATAAGCAGGCAGAATGTTGCCAGGTCAGGAAAAGCAAGTGGGTAGAAGGGCAGAAGATGGAAACTGGTACTTACACTGCCTTGCTGTTTTATGGGAATGTAAATGATAAATAGAACAAATCGTTTATGAAGGTGGCAATAGAAGAGGCTTTCCTTTATTGGCCTTTCTCTGTGCTGGCAAAACTGGCAATTTGGGTGAGCCTGACAGTCTTCGAGACTACCTTGGAGAGGCTTATCCGTTAGTGATGAGTGCTGTGATGGGAAAAGTTGTCTCGTACGTGAGGGGACATGCTCAGGGTTGCTGCTGGTCCCCAAAGTGAAGCTGAGGAGACTTCCTGTGTGGGCAGGATGGTGGCTCAGTGACAGCGAGTCTCCTGAATTTAGTTCCCAGTGTTGATGAAAACTCTTTTCTTAATGCCCCAATGGCCCTCAGGAAAAGATTTTTCTCTTTCTTTTCACACCAGAGAAATATATATGGTGAAGAAAGATCACAGGCAAAAACTAACCTCACTGACCAGTCTCAAAATAAAGGAGCTCTTTTGGTTGCCCCTATGATGTCTGGGGTAATTTCATTCTGGCTGTTAATTAAGGTAAGCTTGGTGAAATGTCCTAATGCCCTGAACTGGTGAACCGAGCAGCGGATTTTGCTACCTGTGTGCAAGAATATTTTGTTTCCTTCCTTTAGCTACTGACATAAATAGTAACTCGTTAAAGGGCATAGCTCCAGGCTTTGCCTTAAGAAGTAGATGAAAAGATAATTGCTGGATAAGCAAGCGAGCATGGGGCACTGTAAGAGCAAATGAGACTGGTTGCGAACCAGTAACAATCTTCTTTCAATCAGCCTGGTTTTAAGGCTGTAATCTCCCCTGGGCAGAGAAGGTCTCTGTCTCCACGTTGCGTGGCTCCGAGAGCAGCCTCGCTTCTTGGTGCTGCGTGAGGCGGTGGGCGCTGAGGACAGGCCTCTGACTGTGGCTTACAGCTCTGCTTCTTACCCTGCATAAGCTGATCCGCTTTCATTTTTGTTGGTATTCTGCTTGGCATTCTTTTTGTGAAGTGCTTTTTTGTTTCGTAGAGACCTATTTATCCCTTCCTTCCCTGCACCCATGGAGGTTTATTAGATCGCATGGCAGCCTGCCATCTTCCTTATTAACCAAGCTTTTTCCCAAATAAACATGCTCCTTGTGTGCATGTCTCCTCTTTATGATTTACTTCCCATTATAAAGCTACAATCTACAATATTAAAAATAATACACAGACAGATGTTTATGAGAGGCTGAACAGGGTTTTATTGTACAGACTCTGATATTTGTGGTTTATATTTCTTTAATCTCTAGTGAAGTGTGGTTCCTCCCACCCTCCCCAATTTACTGCTTCTGCTTCTTATTATCCTTATAACAGGTGATGATGCCCTTTAAACACATTTTCTCTCAGGCGGTTACGTGCTGCAATATTAGCAGGACTATGAAGAAGTATGATGACGTACTTAAAATGGCGTCTTTATGTAAGAAATTAGAAATTAGACCTTTATTCTGGAGATCTAGATCCACCCACCTGGAGGCAAAGAGATTCTTACCTTCCACTTATATGACTTCAGTAGGGTATTTGATCACCCTCTGCTGGCTGAGCTGCCTGGGCAGCTGCCAGTCTGGTGGATTTTGGGAGAGTGCCTTTCCACGCTGGTTAAGTCCCAGACATCACTTAGGATTTCATTTTGTGCGTTTGAACTGTGTTACTACAGTTTAGTCACAACAGTTTGAAATCACTGGCTGCATATATGGGTTTTTATTTTTTATTCGAATGGATGGAAGAGAATTCTGCCCCTGGGTCAGATAATCATCTCAGACCCATTAAGTAAGTAGCTGTGACATGCATCATAACAGTGGCCTAAACCACCATATTTTTTCAATATGACACTTCGTTGCTTTTTTTCCTTGGCCCATGGTTGGGCTTACATTAGAAAAACAAACAGCACTTAGCTATAATTAAAAATGCCCTACGGTAAGTGGGATGACAAAACAATGGGAATGCTGTTCATATGGATGAAGTCAAGTGTAAATGAAGTCTAAAAGAATTAAGTTGAATGCAAGGATAAAATTATCTTGTTGTCTAGGCACAGAAAGTATAAAATAAGCCTACCCAGTACATCAGATCTTGGTTAACAGTAAAATAGCTGATCAGGGTAGGTTTTTTGTATCATGAGGCAAATCCATCTTTTTCTGTAGCAACAGAAACATAACCTTCAATTAACTATTTGAAACTATTTGAAATGAAGTTGTATATTAATTGGTAATTGCAGAGAGTTTTATGCATACAAGCATCTACCTTGAACATATGTGCAATATACTTTTTGGACTACTTGCATTCAGTTTCTAAAGATAGGAAACGATCATAACAGTATTCTCAGTATTCCTTTTTTTTCAAGATAGTCAAGTTCTACCTGAAAGTATGTTTATTAAAATTTTATGTTGAAGAACCACTGTATCATAAAGATAGTTTTTAAAATCATGCTCCAGACATAATTATGAACATAGTAAAACATAATTATAAGAAGGGTTGATATTTTTCA
Organism: Daphoenositta chrysoptera; assembly: GCA_013397915.1. Classification (NCBI taxonomy): domain Eukaryota; kingdom Metazoa; phylum Chordata; class Aves; order Passeriformes; genus Daphoenositta; species Daphoenositta chrysoptera. The sequence continues at coordinate 251,026 of VZRO01008388.1, read as the reverse complement.
ACCTCCAGTAGTTGTCATCTTGCTTCAGGTTTAGCTCTAGTCAGAGCCTTGCTGACCAGCCGACTGATGTTTCACTAATTGCCACTTGAAAATGAAAAGGGAAACTGTCTAGCTTTGAAACATTATTCATGAAAGAAGGATCATGCTGGCTTGTTTTCAGAACAGGATCTTTCCCCCCTGTCTTGTCTACACAGGCCAAGTACAAGACTTTGTACTGAAAAGGGCTCTCTGGTGTGTCATTAGGTGTATTGGTCTAGTCTGGACTGGTCTGGATTCCCTGGTCGGTGTGTTTTGAGGTCACTCCTTATATTTTGGTACAGACCTCTGCAGATTTATTTCAGTTTGACAATACTCTAATACTTGCTTTCTACTACCTCTGTCAACCTGACTTTGATCCATCTTGCTTTACAAGGAATGGTTCTTCTCTAGTTTTAGTAAAACCACACACTGTTTAAATGCATTCACTAAGCAAACTAATTAAAGTACTGATTTTTTGTTCACAAGTTGCAAATACCAGATCCTAAGTATATTCTACGTTCAGAAGTATAGGTATTTTCATTGAATAATCTGTTTAATTAATTTATTCTGTTCCTAAAAATCCATTTTTCCTTTGAGTATTTCCCTCGGACTTCAACATAATGTGATTACGCAGACTAAGTTTTGCAATTTTGTGTCCTACATTAGATACTACATTTTGTTAGATTTAGATGTTATACATGCATGTGTGAGAAAAAGAGGAAGCCTCAATGCTATGCAGGCACTGCTGAGCATTAACCAAAACATTGGTGTGACATCTACACTGTCCTACAACACCGTCCAACATTGGCTATTTGGATCTCAAATCCAAATAGCCACCACAGAGTCTGTTGCGAAGAAAGTTAACTCCATCCCAGCAAGGTCTAGTAGAGGATGACTGCTTCCTAGGCAAATATATTTGGTGGGAGATCAGAAGGCAACATGGTTTTTGACAACACATCCCATTTTCAAATCAACACAGAATTCCTGTGGTATTTTGAGCAACTTTCCAGTTAATGTGGGCATATCAAAAAGGGGACAAGAGGCCTGGTAACTTTTTTTTTAGTGCACCTTCACAATGGCAATTTTCATGTGTGTAAGGGAAGGAGGACGTAGCCATAATATTTTACAAGAAAAGTTGATTGAGTCTGCTTTTTGATTCCAAATTTCAGTGTGGTCTGTTATCTATGACAACACCCCGCCACCCTCCCGCCCCCACCTTTAATCACAAATTCTTTCCTCTACTTAGTCCTCTTATGATAATGTTAGCTAAACCCCAGAACTTTAATACAGCTATGAAAAGTGTAATGCTTTGTGTAGTCTTTTATCTGAAGACCGTATAATCTGGTGGCAAACAGACACCTAGAGTTCTCAGCTTTAGATCCTTTTGACTTGACATCTTGCTTGAGCATTTTATACCGGCCATGGAGGAAGCATGGAAAGCATTACATTAGGACCCAACACAAAGGCACAGGAAAGTAGTAAATAGTTAGCCAATGTAGCATGCCACATATTCTAACTGGAAACAATACGGTGATTGATTCTTTCTAATAGAAGCATTATGTTCTTTACCACTCTAATTTAACCCTGTGTTATATTCTTCATTTAAGATACCTGGAAAGTTTGAATCCTGTCAAGGCAACTTTTCTAACCTTCCAAGACAGTTTGTTCATTTCTTGTTCCAGTTTCTTCATGAAATTGCAGAATTGAGTCCTAAAGCATTATAATTATCAGATTGCTAATATTGAGCATGGTCTTTTAAGTCTCCTTTCCAAAAGTAATTGTTAATGACCTTTTCAATTCCATGGGTTTCAAAGGCTTACTTCATTCGGTTAGGATTTTTTTATAGTTTATACTCATGAAAAATCTAAGCCCTTCAATGCCTTTTCAGTTCTTGGTTGTAGCAGAGGACAGGATGACAAACAGAAGAAAATAATTTGTTTGTACAGTATTTTATTCTACAATTTTAATAGGTCAGGGACTGCAGGGTTGGACTGAAAAAGCTTAAAGTGTAGGACCTCATTTAGGCAAATACTAATTTTACAAGTGCACTTTCACCAAGCGAAATAGATCAATTATTTTTTCCCCCACAGGAAATTCTTGTTTTCCTTGCATTTCATGCCTTCTGTCTGTATTCCTAAGTAACATTTTATATGTTACACATATTGATGCATACAATTTTTTGTTGCAGCAGGTTCTTGCTCGTACGTGTACCGAAATATCATTATATGTTTATAAGTGTTCGGAGTGAAGTCTGTCAGTTGCTTTATCTATAAAGCAAATGAAAGATGAAAATAATTTGCTCCCTTTCTCAGTTTCTTTTTCCTCTCCATTGCTATTACCACACTTGCATTACACAACAGACACATGAGTAAGAGTCACACCTCGGTAACTCATTTAGGGACTTTTTAGAATTGGAGGTCCTGTTGTCTCAGTTCAGAGTAAGTTAAGTAAGTCTTTTGCTGGTACTGTTGAAGATGCACGAATTCTGTCTCTCTGCTGGGAAGCACCAGAAATCATCTCTCAAAAGCAGAATCAGCCAACCCATACTGCAGCCTTAGGGAAGCCCAGGGTTCAGGGAATGGCACTCCTTTAATAAACTACTTTTGAGTGTTTCTAATTCTGTCTGCTTTGCCTCTGCTTGTGAATGACAATCACCAGAATTTGTCAACATGCTGGTAGTGTAATCATTAAATTTTAATTTGCCTAGATATAATGTGTTGTCTGTTCTATATGTGTAGTGTATTTAACTTTGGAACAAGCCTAGTGAGAAAGCTTTTTATAATTGTGTGTATATTTTTGTGAACATTTCATAATTGCAGCTCCAATACTTGCTATAAAGTATACTTGGTTTCATAGGCATCGTTCTCATGACAGAATCATATTTAGGGGAAACTATTCTCTTTTTTTTTTTTTTTTTTTGGTAAAAACAAAATGTAAAAATTACAGCATGCCTGCATTTAGCATTCAGACACCTTATAGGCGTTTTAGAAGTTTACTAACTTTTAAAGAACACTAGCATGTGGGATTTCGATGTGCAGACACCAAGTGCTTGATTGTAATTAGGTGGGAGACTGGCAAATTGGCTTTGGGAAGGTAGTTAAGGAATAATTGTCTGTGTCTGGACAGGATTGTTCCTGGTTACAAACTATACTGCTGCCTTAGAGCTGATGCAAGACTTTTTAAAATGTGGGACAATTATTATTTTTGTTAATAGTGCTGTCTTGCCCCAAATATGCAAGCTACCACAAAAACATGTATGAGAACACGGTCTTTGTCCAAAGTGAACTATAATCAACATGAACTGCAAAAAATATTGCTTATTATTAAAAAAGGTGAATTTTCTCAAGTGGCAAATCTGTTTTGCTAGTGGTTTGATTCTGGTGATCGGGAATGTGTCATGTGTATATTTATACACGCAATGCTATAAGTCCAGTATTGTTTGTTTTGGTGTTGAAATGCCAAAGAGCCATCCACCATTACAGCATCTACTTGAAAAATATTGTCATTTTAGCACTGAAGAAGGGTAGGCATCAATTTTCTCACAAATTTTTGTTTTGGTTTCTTTTTTTGCCTTTCAGAGTGCAAATTCACCTGCGCTAGTGGTAAATGCTTGTATCTTGGTTCACTGATTTGTAACCAACAGAATGACTGTGGGGATAACAGTGATGAAGAGAACTGCCTGCTTGTAACAGAGCATCCACCTCCAGGCATCTTTAGCTGTGAGTATTGGTTCCTTGTGTGCATCCATGTATGTCTGTATATATGTCAAATGTGTCTGTTTACCTCAGAAATCAGTCTTTTTGGAAACTTGGTCTGCAGCATGATATCAAGGGAGTATGAGACAGAAGAAGTAAATACTATTTTTCTCTGAACTAGCAGGGGTGTGTGACACACTTTCCCCAGGATTCTAAACATGGAAATTTGTAGTTACTCAAAGGGAGTTTGTGCTATGGACATTGGGGTTATAATCATATGGATCATATGGGGCCTCTGAGAAAGTGTAATTAAATATTTGTTTTCCAAGGTTCTACAAAATATTCTATGCTCTACGAGTCTTTATGTGCTAATAAGACTAACAAGAAAATTATAATCTTTCTATTCATCATTCATATTGGTTTTATTGGTGCTGGGATCAGCATCATTTGGTAGGTTACTGACCTTTGTAGGTATATATTTAAAATAGCTTTAGTTGCTATTCTTTGGTGCATAAATATTGCACACACAGTGCCAGAGTTTATCACTAGAGTTGCCTTCTTAGTGCTTTGCCCTCAGTGATGTACACTGAAATCAAACTTTGGTTTTACTTTTGTTTGTTCTGCAATAATTTATTTTTAAATCACAATTCAGCTTTCTGGATGGGAGTTAAATTTGCCAATAAGGTTGTTGAGATACAGGTACAATAGAAGTCACGTTATGTTACTTCTGCTTTCCAAATGGTTTGGTTCTGCCCATACTGACATCCCTCAGTATTCTATTTCACTTCTGGTTGTGACTATGTCTTAGGAATATCTGTTTTGTTACGATGTTATTAGTAATAGCAATTATGAGCAGCATGTATCTGTAATTTTTTAAATTAATGCATGGGGCTATAAGCAGGACAGAGGATCAAGTCAGGTGTTGGCTATACACCTGTCCTTTTCTACCCTCTTACCTCTAAGTGAACGTGTTCCTAAATGCTATACTCTAAATCGTTTAAATCTTGTGCTTTGTGTTACTTTGGTACCTCTGCAGTGATTTCACAGTGATGCAGTGGCTTTGAAATAATAATGACCTATATATATATATTCTTTTAGGTTATTTAATTTTAGTTTTGTTTTAATTTGTTTGGTTTTGAGTGGAACTCTCTCCCAAGTCCAAGGACAAGACATAGGCTTTGGTGATGGGTCCAAATCAAAAGGTCACATTTGCCCATAACCTTGGCATTGGAAAAAAAAAGTCAAAGCGAGACAGAAAAATAATACAAGCATAAACTGTATTTAAATTATATTTATCATGTTCTGGCTGTTAAACAGACTACTACATGGTAGAAATCAGTGCTGGTTGGTAATAGGAAACAACATTATTATGGACATGTCAGTTAGTTGTGTTGGCTTATTCCAGCTTTGAAAAAATATTTTTAGAATACTTGCTGAAGTGAGGTCCCCAGGCCTTAGAGGGATGAATTAAGGAATGTGTGCATCCTTTTGCTCAATGATTTTTTTGGGGATCCCTACCAGAGTACATCAGAGTGTATGGTCTTGAAATGTCCTAGCTGAGCAGGCTGCCTTTCAACGCAGAAGTACATACATTCATTGCCCTCTAATTAGTAACAAGACAGTAATACAGCTCAATAAGAAGAAAATGAGTCTTAAAAAAAAAAAAATCACTTGAGGAATCTTAAACCAGGTATTTCTTTCTGGTCAGTGTTGCATGTCAGTTCTGTTCTTGCATCTTTTTGCTTGTGTGCAGCTGTTGAATGGGAAGGAAAGTGTTGAAAGGAGCCACTTACTGGCTTGTGCTGGTCTACATCCAAGCAGGGTGTCCTGTTTCTCCCTGGGACTGCCCTTGTCTTTACCTACAGCACATTGTCAGTACAACAGTATGCCTTTCCCTCTGCTGTTTGTTCAAAGAATCCCTTTCTTATGCTGTATTCAAACCTTCTGTCCTTCTGTGATGGAAAAAATATTATTCTCATTTCAGAGTTATACACGGACTGCCCCCAAACAATGTCTAAATAAATACATTTTCATATGAAAGTTCTACTTTAGTTTATTTAAGCAGTATGTGCCATGATAGCAGTAGCCCATATTTCCCAGCTGCTGAAGCATTTCTCATTTGTGTTCTTGCCAGCAGCCAAATCCAGAATGTTTTGTTGGAGCTTCTTGTTCAGTTTAGTTAAGTTGCATGGGCAATGGCATAGAAAGATATTTTTTGTGGGTGACCTGCTCCCTGGATCTCGTGATTATAAGAGATGCTATCTTCCTGTGTTAGAGGAGTTCACATCTCCCAGATCTGGTGTTCCTCTCTCCTTGCTATTTTTATATGGCTCCCGTGTGCTACCTGTTAGTTCAGTCTTTTAAATCATAGAATGGTTGGGGTTGGAAGGGACCCAGAAGATCATCTAGTTCCAACCCCTCTGCCATGGGGGTTCCACTGGAACAGGTTGCTTTAAAGCCCCTTCCAGCTTGGCCTTGAACACTCCTATGGATGGGGCACCCACAATTTCTCCGGACAACCTTTTCCAGTATCTTACCACTCTCAGAGTAAAAGATTTCTTCCTACTGCCTAATCTAAACCTATTCTCTTTCAGGCCATTTCCCCTTGTCCTATCACTATATGCCCTTGTAAAAATGTTGCTACTGAACTCAGTGTCTCAGGTGTGTAAAGGAAAGCAAAATGTGTATCTCTGCAGCCCTTTGGTTGTATTAATTTTCCTTTGCTGACTTATAGGTAGGGCTGCCTTATTCTGCTGCGTGGGCAACTCACTCTGTATAGCACAGACAAATAGGAGGGCAGCTGGGAAAATCCAAGGTGTGTTAGAGTCTGATTTTAGATGACACAAGTTGAAGTCCAGCAAGTTGATCAAAATACATGCTAAGGCATTTAAGCTGAACATGTTAAGGTGGCAGCTTGCTTGGTTTACACTGGGATGCAGGTTTGGTGATGCATGTTGAAGCACACCTCCCCTCCTCGGTGAGGACACCCCAATGCTACTGCATCTCTCCCTGCAGGTCTCCTTGTGCATAGCCCATGTCAGCTTTCAGTAGGGCTACTTGTTTTTGTTTTCATCAGCTATAAAGACTTATTGATTGAGATAATGGAGATGGCTGTTCTTTTAAGACTGCTTGGAGGTCAAGGGTGTATTTAACAGCACAAAGCCATGATAGGAAAAATGAGGCAAAGAGTAGGATTTTAAACATTGCAGACTTGGCCTTGGCAGCAGCTTGCCACTCCATGTGACCTGGAGAATTTGGGCTCCAAAGAACTGAAACAATGTGCCTGCCTCTAGAAGGACACAGTTCATTTGTTTGAGCATTTCCCTTTGTTTCACAACAAACGGTCAGCCTGCCTTGTCCTGCTAAAAGTAAATTAGATTTTGAAATGGGAAGTGTAGTCTGTTGTCTGCAGACTGCAGCGTCCAAGTCATGTCTTACTGAGAGGGTTGCAGTGGTGGAGATTTTAGGGTTTTTAATTGTTTGGTTGAAGACAGTACAGGTAGTTGTCTTTGCTGTAATCTGTATGTGTTCGTGGGCATATCAAACACAAATATTGACATACTTGAGGATTTACAGAAGAATAAAATAAGTGAGAACAAATCCTTCTTGTCATGTGCAAATTATGTCTACATCAAATTTCAAGCTGTCAGCATTGATGGAGGTGATGTGTCATGGCTGTTTTGGCATAGAAGAGTTTGCTGTAGGAGTTCATTTTCCTCTGCAAGGTAAAAAAACCCAAACAAATCAAATATATAGCTCTCCCTTTCACCACCCCCACCTACTGCTGTCAGCTCTGAGCTTTGTAGGGATCTGCAGGGGGTTGGAGAATGATTCTGTTTTAAAAACAAAAAGCTCAATCAAAGGAAAATATTTTGTTTAAAGAGACCTTTGGCATCCCCCTCTGACTGTGACACCGAATTTGTGCAGATAAAAACAACCGCTTAGATTTACATTTTGATTGTGCTTCTGCTTTCATGTGTGCCGGGCTGTCCCACTTCAGGTGAAATTTATCCATTTCTTTAAATATTTAGCAGTCTAGCGTTGATGTTAATGAAAGTCTGGCACTGCTATTTTGAGCATTGCAACAATGATAGTAATTTTCAGTGTCAGATTACTGCTTCTCGGAGGAAAAGGGAGATGGGAGGAGGGAAGAGCAGAGAAAAAAAAAAATTGTTTCGGCTCTAATAGAGTTTGTCATCAGCCTGGCTGTGCCAGACAGATGGATCATGAATACTGTCTAGACGCTCTCTGCCTGAGTGGAGCTGTGGTCTCTAAGGACAAGCAGTGAGACGCCGGCTTAAGTGACTGGGGAAAGTCAGGACGTGCTCCCCTCTCAGCAGATAGCGATCCGGGCTGATCCTGCCCGGCGGTGCTGGGAGCCGGTCAATACCCAGCTCAGCTGAAACTTGGCTATGATGGGGCTTTGGGGGGGAAAGGAGAGGGATGTTGTAACGCCAGTATTGATTTCAGCTGCATCTGCCCGGGGACTGCGGGGTGATTTAGCTGGGAGTATAGATCTCGGGAGGGGGTGGATTGGGAGAGTCATCATCTGGCCGTAAAGCACATACTTTAAAAAAACTACGCGGTCACCTGTATTTATCAGTTGCTTTAGTCACAGTATATGCTGGAAAATGCTTACTTACTGGCTTATGTTTTCTTTATTTGGCCACTTGTTCGGAAGGATTCATCTGTTTCCCTACCCGGGGCTCCCTGTGTCCCGGCTGTTAAGATGAGGTTACATGAGGCTGCCTTTGGAAAGGAGAAGCTGTGGTAACCAGGTGAGACCCACAGCCTAGGGCAGGTCGTGTGCTATTTAGTGGTCTCTCATGCTGTTACTTGTCCCTTCTCTGTCACTAAGCACAATTAATGATAAGGAAGTTTCTCATGTAGATGGAGCGATAAATATTTTTTGACCAGTGGAGTTTTAACAAAAACTCAATTTGATACATATGATAACTTATTTAAAAAGTAGGAGGTTCTGTGGGGTTCAGATTACAGACTAAACCATAGCACTCTGGATTTTAGTTCTGTGTATATGTAACTAAATACTAGATAGCTATTTTTATTTAGCAAATCCAATTGGTTTAAAGCCTATAGTGCAGTCATTTCTTGAAGTGCTCTAATCAGGTTCTGTGTTTTGTTTTGAAGTAATTTCATCTTTGCATATTTTTAAAGCACATTATGGAATGTTAGCAATTAACATGATCTTGAAAATCTAAAAAAGAAACAAAACAATAAAGTGACTTCTGTATGTTTTTTATTAAAATTTTGTACATATTTTTAAAAATACTTTATTCCCTGGCTTTTAATAAATGAAATAGAATCCTGGTCCCATGAATGCTCTAACAAAACTGCAGTGGAATTCAGTAATGCTAGAGTTTACCTGTTCTTCCTCTGGAGCCTTACACTATGAATGGCTCGGACAAGCCAGAGACACACATATATGTGGCCAATAACAACCATGAAATGGGCTGGTACAAAATTAGGTATTTGCATCTGCTTACAAGCAGGGCTAAACTCAGCTAAGGTGAGGAATTTCCATTTCACAAAGTTTCCAGCTGAAGATTAATCATACATTTATTGTTAATGAGAAAAGAAAGAAAAACTCACCTTATTGTGCAGATGAAAATGTGGGAATCTCAGTAGCTCTGAAATGGTATTTTATTCACTCTCAATGTATGTAAGTCAGTTGTATCACATGTAATCAAGATCTAGAAAAAATGTTCTTTACATCTGTTTATGTTTGTTCTACATACACATTTCATTCATCCTTCCTTCAATTCCTGTTAACTTTTAGGAAACTTCATCCAATACTAAGTGTTATTGCTCACTACGATTATGTTGGGCAATCCTTGTGCTTGCTCCTGTTCCCTTTTTTGGCTACTGATTTCTTACAGATGCAAAAGGGAATTTTAAGCGCTCAGAGTGGACTGTGTAATAAAATCTTCATTCAAAGACTGATTTTTATGTATCTTTGAAAGGGATCAAGCTTCAGGTTGGAAATCTCGGAGCAGTACTGCCAGGCACAATGGGACTTTGTATCTTACAACTGTACTTGGCCCTTCAAGACACCAGAGCTCCTCCCGGACCACTGTGAGGCAGCAGGAAAATGACCTCCCACAGACTCTGAGGGCACCCTTTTTACACACTGTTTCTCCACCAGAAATGCGTGGTAGCGTAAACATTTCATCAATGCGGGCGTAAAACTCAAATATGAAAACCACAGTGCAGTCTCATACCACTGGCAAGATCCTCCCCCCCGGACAGAGGAAGAGAGTAAACTGTGAGACAATTATTTTCAGACATTATTTCACATACACCTAGTACGTGCTTGAACACGACATGAGAAATCATATAGAGTTTAACTGAGCAACTTCTGTTACTTTTATTTTCAGTCCACATTAGTACGTATTGTCCAGTGCTGCCCTTCCTTGCTACATTTTCATTTGCAGGGGTCCCACTGTACTGTGCACTAGGACACAGCCTAGCTAATTCTAAGTTTTAGATGCAGTTCTGAAATCCTGCTGTGTGAATTTTACAGCCACAGCTTTCCCCATCATTCATTCAATTCATGTTTGTTATTGCTGGTAAATGCTCATTAGGAGGAGCACTGCATTTGTCCTGTGTTTGCACGTGGTTGCTATAAGCCTGGAGCAGCCATTGGGAACTATTTCTTCTGTACAGCATTGGAAGCTGTTCAGGTGCTTAGGCAGTATGAAGATAACTTATATTTTCTTATAAAGTGTTTGCTGGGGGTTTAATAAAAAATTATGTTTAAAAAAAGCTTCACAAGAAAGGAACATAAAGTCAGACTAGATCACCTCCCTTCTCTAAGAATGCTGCAGACTGTGATGTTTGCTTTTCGTTCCGCAGATGTGTATCTGACCATTTATCTCCAGAAACTCTTCATCTCCCTGATGAAATGAACCACTTTAATTTTTCTTAAGCAGGGTCATCTTCTAATTCTGCTTTAAAATAACAATTGAGATCAAGGGGAATTGGGAGTTTGCTTGTAAGTTCTGGTACGAATACATTCACACTAAAATTTTTCTGTCTGAAGTTTCTGTGTAGAGCTAATTACAGCGTCATGCTCATGCTCAAAGAAATGCATGCTTTTCAGTGATCTTTACAGTAGTTTGTATTGTGAGTGAAATGATGTTTTTCCATATCATGTAGTTTTTAACCAAAGCACGTTGCTTTGGTCATTAGTGTGTAGCTATTTTTCTCAGACTGGAAAGCCTGAGAAACCCTCATGCTCTCCACAGTTTTGCAAGTGCTTGAAACTGGCACAAGCCACTGTTGCCTCTTGTGGTTGCTCCTTCATTTGTTCCTGTGCAAGTGTTTGTGCAGGCACACAGGGGCTGGGGTGGAAACTGGTCTGGTTCCGATGAGCTCTTAGAAACTTCCACTTTGTTTTGGCCAGTGTCGTGTCCTTGGTTCTGTTCTCAGCTCAACTGTGCAAACTCTCGTGCCTGCGCAAAAGCAGAGGGACGTACAAGTGGTTCTCTTCTGTGGTGGCTTATCCTTGACTGGTTTAAGGTTGCTGTGCCTTAGTCCCTGCCTCTCTAAAGTATATGCTAATAGACCTTTCCCTGAATACAAAAGTTTGGGAATTAGGAACCAACAGTTGCTTCCCCCCTTTTCCCTAATTCTGAAAATCTCATTATTTGTCCCTTTTTGTAACAGAAAAATGAAACAGAAGAGTGAAGCATCAGAATAGGTCTCTTGGAACCATCCATGGGCTTGGGTTCTTTTGGACTGAACCCAGGCTAGTACAATGTAATATACCATTTTGATAACTAAGTCTCGTTTAGCTTAAGTCATGGGCCTTTATTGGAATAATGTCAGCTAGTTAAATTACCACATAGGAACAGCTCTCCTGGGTCAGATCAAAGGCCCAGCTAGCTCAGTATCAAATCTAGCACTACCCAGTTGCAGATGCTAAGTGAAAGAGTAAAAGCAAATTAGATAAACAGTTCTGCTTTTCCCAGTAAACCTGATTCCTTGGAGGAACGCTGCACTGCTTTGCATGAAGAGCATGGGGTTTATGTCCTCTGGAGAGAATTTAGCATTTAGAAAGGGCAGGAATTGGGGTAAAGAGAAAACACTTCATTTCAGAAGTGTGAGAATGAGTGAAGATCCACCAACCCTTCACTAACCAGTAGATGTGTGGGCACTGTTGGCTCTTCTATATGCAGCACATACTTTTCATGTTAAGGCATTCTGAATGTAGGACATGAGCTAGAAGGTGCTGAATTTGTGTCAGCTGGAAAGACTATTTGCCTGGGTCTTTTCTCTTATTTTGTGAGGAACAGGGATTTTTAATTTCTCTAAGTTTACTGGTTTTTCTCTCAGTGATGTTGTGGGGTTTTTAGTCAGGATTTGTGGACTATGTGACAGCTTTATATTTAATGGTGAACCAAGTTCACCTTGTGGGCTTAAATTTGTCCTGGCTTTTTAAGAAAACAAATGCACTCACAAAGCCTACTGCATGTAAAAAACACAGTTGTCACCTGTGACTGTGTAGCACACAGGCATCAGATACTGTGGGAGTACATGTGTATCTTAGAGCAGACTTGTGCTTATTTTTGTTTTATATACATGCAGGTTGTATGCAAACCTAAGGAGTGAATACAGACTGGTTAGAGTTAAGAAAAATACCAGCAACATGGAAATATCTGTGCTCAGCTTCTATGAAAACACAAATTGGTATTTCTATCTTTGTTTAAAAACAACTGTTCTTTTAATTACAGGTTAAGGCTTAAAGTCAAGACTAAAAAAGAATTTCACATTCTGTTAAGACCATAAATGAGACAGTAGAACCAATTCTTTATACTGAGTTACTGTTAGGAGCTAACAGAAAACAGATCAGGACAGTGAATTGCTAAATCAATTGCATTTCGTGTGTGTTAGATGACTTTTCAAACTTAACAATGCAGTCCGAGGGGCTAGAGATGTATTGCACACAGCATTGTCCAACCACACAAGATAAGATCACGGGTCTACTTATCTTTCCAGCAGTATTGCTACACTGATAGCTTCTTCCTTCCGTCTCAGTTTTCTCCTTCATTCCTTCTGTTCAGTATCACTGTGTGATAGTTTCATGAAAGCAAGACACATGAAGGATCTGGGGGGGTAGAGGTAATAGTGACGCACTACGTGAATACTGAGTCTGACACCTAGTAGCACCTTGATAGAAATAGAAAGCTGTGATCACAGTATTAAAATATGCTAACAAGCTGAAGGAGCTAATGGGCTTAATTTTTACAGTGCAGATGTTCATCCAGCACTCGTGCTGAATGCAGTAACAAATGTGTGGGGGCTGATGGTGATCTTATTGTGTTCTTGGCAGCACAGTCCTCCAAAACAATCTTTCCTTCTTTGATATTTTACTAAGAGTTAGAATGTTCTTTTTTGTGGTCTAAGATAACAAATGTATAAACAAATTAGTATGACTAAGGCTGGTTGGGCTAGGGCCATCTTTATTCAAATAGGGGGTTCTGTAAGAATCAGTGTACCCCTGTGTTTGGTGATGGGGATTGCTGTTCCAGTTCTCGGATAGTTCATGCTCCACATCTCCTACTAAACTTCAGATAGTTTTATTGTTGTTGGTTTCAAAACCGAGCTCATCTGGCCAGCAAGTAAACTATTTGCTTCGAGAATCTGTAGAGCCATGGTGTGATATGAAGCTCAAATCCCTGTCTTTTCCAGAGATGAGTCAAAAGTCTCCTGGAGAACAGTCTCATTGGCCTGTATTCCACTCCAGTGCCTCAGCCTTGACACCCACCTCATGGCATTTCGCACAGTCACGCTCTCCCTTTGTGTTCAGTGCTTTGCAGCTAATGCCAATAATGATACTGCTAGCTTGTGGAACCTTTCAGCTCTTTCAATTGGAAATGATCTTGACTTAATTCCAGCAGATTCAGATATTCCTGAAGAAATTACCTTTTGTACCAGTCAAAGATTTGCTAGACAGTGATTGGGATCATTATGTTGCAAACCTCTCCTTTTTTTTTTCCTCTCCCCGGCAAAGGTACTGGGTTGTTTGTTTTAATTACAAGCAGGAAATGTTCACCTGGCTTTTGTTTGCAATAAGCTGCTGCTCCCAGTGTGAATACCTGTCACTTTTGATAGGCTTTTACAATGTAGGTGATCAGTCAACTGGCCCTGAGTATTTGGGGCTGGTGGTGCTCCTCCAGGAAATAAAATTGCTGTGCTGTAGAACACAGGATTCAAAGCATGTTCCCCTTTGACAAGCATCTTAGATAATGTGCAAGGAAAATAAATTTCACTGATGTGACAAAACTAAAGGAAGGACTGAAATGATACGAGGCATGAAAGACTTGTCAATTAGTGAATAGGTCTCGCCACCAGTTCCAAGTTTGCTTGACATCTCTGCCACCAACTTCCTGTGCAATCCTGATGAAATAATTCTGTTTTCTTTCTTAATTTCCTTATTTAAAAAATGGAAATAATGATGTTCATCTACTTTGCAGAAGTAATAAAAGAAGATGAAATTTTTATGTGGTTGAAAAACATGAAAAGGGATGTTAAGCTGTAATAATCTCAGGAAATGGGTATTATGTACTGGAAAAAAGTGCAATTATAAGCTGACAGAGAGAATTAAAAAAAAATTGAAAGTATGTGCTTTGTGTTGTACATCAACATTAACACGTACCATCCAATATTAATACATGTATATTTAATTTTTCATTTGTATATCAACAAGGAAACTGATATGCTAGATAGTTTCTAAGTAGGTACATAAAAAGTGGGTACATAATTTGCATTAAAATAGGAGTAGAGGCAAAAGAAGAGGAGAGAGTTTCATCAGTCAACTATAAATTCACAATTGAAGCAGAATATCCTAAAACGTGGTGGACTTAATGCAATATAATGATGCTTGGTAGTGTGTTAGTGAAGTTTGAAAAAGAACTTTGGAGGGATTTAATCAAGTGAGGTCAGCAGTCAACAGAATGATGGATGAAATTCAATCTTGATTAATGCAAGTAATTCATAGCGGAGGGCAAAGTATTAATACATTTTATTAGGTTCTAATTAATTGTGTAATTTAGGGAAAAGGATCACTAAAAAGCATCACTGCTAAAGGCTGAATGAAGACCTCTTTAGAGAATTAAGTTGTGGTCAGATAAAGTATTTTGAGTCAATAAAAATAGGATGTGAAATGTTATGATGCTGCTACATAAATCAACATGTAACCTTTATTTAGAATGCTGTGTTGCTGCAGCACAGAAACATACCGTGTGTGTAGAAAACAGAAAAAAGCGGAAAGAAGCTGTGAACAGACCTGGGTATGTATAGAGCCCAAAAAGTTTGGAATCGTTTGCTTTTGAGTCTAGGTGGAGGGTGGGGAAATTAGAAGGTACACAGAACTATGGGTGTGGAACAGAGGGGGCTCAGGCACTTACACTGTGTGGTAAGATAAGATCATCACTCCGTACAATTCAAAGCTGATACAAAAGAAATTTTTTCCACCCTTTCTTTCTTTAGGCTGTATAACTCATTACCGTGCAATGCTTTTGAGGCCAGGATTTAGCAATACTTAAAGAAAGGAAGCCTCTCAACACTGAGTCCACTTGTGTGTGATCTGTCCAGAGGGTAGTAGTTAAGAAATGCATAAGGCTGAAGTTTCAGGCATTCATTTAATTTCTAGCTACAAGACCGTGTTGAGAGCTTGGGAAAACGTTTTCTCCTTCTTCTGGAGAACTGAACATCCTTATCCAGGAAGACTGCATGTGGGTTCCTAAGTGTGGCATGAAACTGAAGCCCATAGTAAGTGGCTTGTAATACTGCTCATGGCAGCTATGATAAGTCTTTATGTGCAGTTTCACTGACTTAAGTAATTACTGATATTGCATGCAACAACCCTCTGTCATATCTTCCAAAGCAGAGATCTGGATTGTCTTGTGTGTCTGTCTTTCATAGAAGGTGGTTAACTAGTGAGGCCGGCACACGGAGTTGCTCAACAAGTGAAAACTGCGGTATCTCTGCCAGCCTGTGCTGCATTCCCTATTGCACACCATGCTGTAGCCCTGGGAGGGGTGTTGAGCAGCTCTCCAGCACAGGAGAGCATGCTGACGGGAAGAGTTTACTAGGAATTGCAAAGGAAGCCGGTTTAAGCAAGCAAGGATTAGAATTAAACGTGTTGCAATGTGGATTGGTATTTGATTCTTTGAAGTTTCCTACAGCCCTTCTGTCCATTCAGCTCTTATAGTTAATAAACCAGACCTTCATAAATGTCTACTCCTTAAACATGATGTACTGAACTCCACATGTAAACGCCCAACAGTAGTGGACAGCACTTGTAGATCTTCTCTTCTTGTAGGAAGTGATAACAGTTTCTTTGCCTATTGCAACACAAGCTCTCCATTAATTAGGACTTTCAGAGAGAAATGTGTGTAGGCTGTGAACATGCAGAGTGATGCAGAGAGGTGGGAAACAGATGTGTGGTCATATATGCACCAGCCAGCTATTACTCAGATACCATCCGCCTGCTAATTAGTGCCTGGAATGTTGAATAACGTTGGTGTTTGTGCCATTGCTTGAGTGCAGTCCTGCATCTGGTTTTCACACTTGTCTCAATTGCTACACAGCACCATAAGGAACTGCTTCAATTAAAATTGTTTTGAAAGTGATGTATCTAGACCTTCCTTATTGCAACAGATTAATTTCTTGGTGTAGATTGCTGTAAGTATAGGGCCATCAGCTTTCTGTACCCTTGAAGGGCCAGTATTTGGGTTAGCACTGGAGAGGAAATCTGACTCATCCATTTTGCTTCCTGTCATGCTAATGAACCCAGTGTGTGCCATCTCAACTTTAAACTACCCCCTTGGTGATTCTCACTGTACCTCTTTCAGTGACAAGTCAGCAAAGAGAAGCCAATTTCTGAGCTGCCATAGCTGGGGGAATTACATGATAATTTTACCTGTATGACAAGCGACTCCTTAGGAAAACTATTGCAATTTATCTAAAGTTTGTGTTTTGCTGTATTATCTCTAAGAATTTTGATGCAAAGTATTAGTATTTCCAGTTGCTATACGTCCTAAAAAAAGATGCATGCATGCACACCCATGAGCATATATTTTTAGAACAAACTTCTTTCTTTTGTGAAGGCCAGATCTGTGATACATTTCAGTCCTGCACATCATTATAGGAACAGGCAGTAGAAGACAGCACAATTAGTGTTGCCACACTGGCGTTATAAATTATCTACTGCTCTATACTGTACTGTATTCCAGGTAAAAGGCACATCTGTAGATCAGAAAGACCGACTCTGAATTTGATGCCAGAACATAAATGCAGAGGTGATTTTTCTCTGATCCAGTTTCTGCATTTGTAAAATGTTTCTCACGCTTCCTGGAACAACTTCCTTCTTTATCCATATGAAAAAGCCTGTGAATTAGAAGAGTGCTTCTAATCTTCCAGGTAACTAGAGAAATAATCCCTCTTTCCCCCCTCCCCTTCTCCCCCTGCTTATCTTCTTTCCCCACAGAATGCTAAAACATTGTTTTTCCTCCCACAGTTGAAAGGTGTATTTTGCAGAATACAGATGAGATATTTGTTGGCTAGCAAAGAATAAAGTGAAACAAGAGACATGTCTTTCAAGTACAAATGGGGCTTTAGAGATCTCTGTTGGAGAGCCTAATTTCTATGTGAGCACAACTGTTTCTCCATATTGCTTGGAACACTTCAGTCATATACTTGGCCACACTTTCTGGTATGGATTCTATAAAGACATAATTTGTCAAGCTAATAATTGTGTACAAAAATGTTTATGCACAGTAAAAATGGATTTCAGTGAATTGCACGCTCAGATACAAAATTTTGCAGTACTTTTTGATATACTGAGCTGTATTATCTGATAGTAATAATAATAATAATAAATAGGGCTTCTTTCTCCATTCTGAACTTACTGCTTTGAAGCATATCTGTTAGATTTTTTTTTTTTTTTTAATATTTCAAATTTTTGGCCTCTCTAGTGAAGAAGGTGAAGTATTATTTCAGTATCAAAATCTTGCTTGCAGAACGTGTTTTCATTACACTGGTGGTCTCTGACTGAAAAAGAGCTTATAAATCACAGACTTTATAGCGTATTTTTAACTAGGTGGATAACTGGTTATTATAGAGACTGTGGTTTTTTTTTTAGCTAAATAGAAAAATTACGTTAGTAAACAACAGACTGCATAGGCTTTTTATAGAAATTATTTTCTTTAATTATGTCATATATAAGCCACAGTCAAAAGGTATATTTGTTTCTGATTTCAACGGCAGTTAAGTCATTTAAGTAGGAGCTAGACACACAAATGTGTTCTATATGTGACCATAGTAGCTATTTAAGCTAAGGATTTAAGCAGACAGAATGTAATTATCCCCATTGCAAGACTAATACACAAGGGAAAAATGCCATAGGATTTTGTAATAGCAACAAGTGGTCAAGACATTACATTTATGCTTTGCTAGTTTTACCAGCTGTGTCTCATTCCATTATTCAGACAGACAGACAGACACTCACACACCTCTCTTCTAATTAATTATAGTTGTCGACCAGTGGGGGAGGAAAAAAAAACCAACAACTCCAGAGGTGACTTTCCAGAGAAAATCTGATTCCAGATTGGGGCCACCAACCGCTAGAAATCTGCAGATGTGAAATAGGTTTTTGAGGTTTAAAAATCTCTGATCATCACATGAATCTGAAAAAGAAATGCAATTATTGGAATTTTCTTAGTGATCTACTTGGTTAAAAACAAAAGAAAATATCAGAAAAATACTTTGGTTTTTCTGCCTCATATTGTGCATAAAGCTGCATCTGTGCATGATCCACAGTGATTGAACATGACTCTGGGAGAAACAAGGTGAAGGCTGGGCACTGTGTGTTGGAAACCAGGGTTTAAAGTGCTGCTTCCAAATGGACAGGTATAGGTGACGATACCGCATCACTTGCATTCCTAAACTGTTACTCTTTTAAAAAATCCCTTCTATTTCACGTGGCATACTACCTCCTTGGCAACAGTACCTCACTCTCTGATGAAGTCAGTATTTGTGAGGGAGAGCTGGCTGAGCACAAACACTGGGAAATAGAAATGAAAACAGCTACAAATACACAAGTGTTTGAAGAGGGTAGAATAGTGTTTTGGGCCTTTTTCCTGTCTTTGGTAGAGGGCTGGGGTAGAAGACAGTCTTTTAAAGGTTTTTGAATACAAATAAGAGCAAGCATCTAATCCTTTCAGTTGCAGAGGCATTTGTTTTCTATGTGACTGAATCACTTGCTCTCCTGAAGGCATCAGCCCTGGTCTCTAAATCCTACTGCTGGCCTTTGAATATGTCAATATTTTATGTTTTCAATAGGAATTTAAGCCCCACCTTGACTTTGTAGCCTCCGTTTGATTCCTTCACAGGCTAATTGCTGGCCCTTGGCAGTGTGTTGAAGTTATGCATGGATAAAACATGTTTCATGGACATGAAGTCCTTACTGTGCACTGCAGTTTTGCACAGTATTTCCAGTGCTTGCAGGAGTAATTGTATTCTGACAGAGCTTTTAATTTGTTACATTGCATATCTGTAGCGTACATTACCTGGAGGAGGTCCCTTAAAGGAGCTGAGACTTCTACAAAATGCTACATCGATGTGTTTAAGCAGTGACAATCTTTAGAAAAAAACACCTGGGCTTTCTAGGTGTGTCCATGAAGGATGGAGAAACAGGGACAGTACTAGTCTGAGAGTGAACAGATTGGGTGAGATTGGGTAGAGAGACCAGAAGATGGATAACTTGTGGTAGGCAGAGCGAGGCTGCCTGACGAGTCAGTAGGTGGGAAGAAAGCAGGAGGTGTGGCAGGTTGTGGGAAGAAGAAGTTGCTGGAGTTCCCAAAGACATCGCCCTGCCTTGCGTAGCTGTTGCCATCCGAAACTTGCTGCATGCACACGGCCGCCCTTCCTGCTGCTTGTCCTGGAGTCAGTTTATTGTACTCCCTGCATTTTTGGTTCCTGCTGTTTCTGCAGGAGCCCTAGCAGCTCTGGGGCTCACGGTCCTGGGTTTGTGGTCAGCCGCTCTGCATGAGCATGTTGGTAGTGAGGATGTTGCTCCAGGTGAAGCACCGCAAATCCTCATTTATCCAGATACAGGGCATTTGGAACACCTAATTGTACTGTCTGTGTTTCATGAAGAAAACAAGAGCAATAATCCATCATTTTAAACAACCTGTAAAAGCAATTGGGAAATTAAGTGCTACAGGATTAGGGTCCTAATTGCTCATATATACTGTCTCAGCTCAGGTTAGTGGTGAAAATAGACCTTGTTCTTTCTTACATGGCATCGTTCCTTTCACTCCTAAATGAGGCAGTGATTAAAAAGATCTATAACTGGAGTTGTCTGGAGCCCTTTGATATGTCTGGATGGGAAGAACCTCGCATTGAAAGAAGCTTTGTTAATTTAGCTCTGCTGGATATCTAATGATTCATCCTTCTGTTAATTTCATAAGTACTAAATGTAGTAAATATGCTTAAATTAAAAAAGAAAGGAAAAAAATTAAATGTTTCAAGTGTTGAATATATTTCAGACTTATGGATGACTGGCAGATTCAATACGAGTGACCTGGCACTGTGTGCATGGCTCTGGTTTGGCTGCAGTTCCTTTGACCAAGCTGATGGGCCTAAGGACTAGGAAAAAGACAAGTCTGAGGTTCTCACCATTGGTGGTGAGGAGGGTTAAATAGCATGAATGTGGAGGAAGATGTGTTTTAATAGTATTTGTGTTTGTAGTGTAAATTCCTTCATGTCTTCAGTTACTTCAGCAAACATAGTACAAGGACTTACTACTTTTTCATTTTAATTTCAAAAGAAGTTGGGAGCTAGACGCACAGAACACATCCCGGGACGCCTATTTAATATGGACATACAGAGTAGCAAAATTGGAACCTGGTGGCATAGAGGGGGCTCTTTAAAGTGTTTCTTGATGCAGTTAATCCACGTCACAGCAAATTTATATGTTGGGTAAGCTTCAGCAAATTCTGGGTTGGACGAAAAGGGTGTGAGGACTTGCTGATTTGTAGGACAATGATTCTCTTAGTGAACAGATACACTGCCAACTTGAACTGATGCTCAAACCAAACATGTAGAAAACATGTATGGAGGTACACAGTATGGTGGTACCGGTTGTGAAGACTTGAATTCATGCTTGTAAGTAAAAGTACTAAACTTAAGTAAAATGCTTCCTTTCACTGAATCATATCTACTTTTCTTCAGCTGCCCATTGCTGAGGAAAGCAGTGAAAGGGGCTCATTAAATCTCTATTCGTTTCCCTTTGATTCAGTTGATGCCAAGGATGGAACTAGCCAGTGATGTCCCCTCCCTCTTCTTGCATCCTGCCATCCTTTGATGTTTTGCCTCCTAAAATCCTTTTTGCCAAATCAATCCACCTCCTTCTGGTCAAAGTGTGGGTGTTACAGTGTCCACTGACAGCTTTGAGCTTCCTTGCTTTCATTCAGGCACTTGGAGAGGGACAATGAGCCAGCAAGGAAGATAAAAGGAGTCATTTAGACTTCAGTTTCAGATGAAAGAATCAAGTCTGGTGACATATTCCAGTCTAACAGTATTGCTTCTGTTCTTTGGGGCAAAATATATAAGAATAAAGTGAACAAAGAAGTATTCATACTGTATCTGCTGAATTGTAATCCTGTCCTGTGTTGTACACCAGGTTTTTGAACTATGTGGATTTTAATGAAAAAAAATGATCTGGAAGTTTGGCTCCTTTCTCCATTCTCCTTTCTTTCTTCCCTCTCTACTCTCCTGTTCTTTAAAATCATCCCACATGACTGCTGTAGGAGGAGTTTTCAGAAACTAGTTCAGGGTCAAAGTCTGGATTTCATAGAGCCATGTCAGGTCACAGGGGTGCTTTGCATGAATTTGCCACTGTCTAATGGGCAGTTCCAGATTTAAAAGATTTATATCTTATTTATAAATATATTTATGTTATTTAAACTTACTTATATTATCTCCTTAGTAAGAGGCAGTCTCCACAGTGTGCTGGAAGGGGCTGCAGAGTGTTCAGTGTTTACTGAAAGGCTCTGCAGAGCTATAATCTGCTAAAAAAATACCCACTTCATCACAAAGACCTATTTTCTGGAAGCTTAGGAATTTTTTTTTTGGAAGAGGTCATTTGGGTCTGTATTAACTTGAGCTGAGTTCTATATTTTTTTCCACAAAACATAATGTAAACTTGGTACATTCCCAGTGATAAGTCAGATGTTACAGCAAGCTCAAGGAGAGATATGTACTCTGGGAAATGAAACTCCACTGAAGCTTGGTATGATGTTAAAGATTTTCTCAGAAACAGACTTCATTCAGCATGTTTAGTTAAATTCTCAAAGACAGCACTTATTCCTAGAAATAGATATTAACTAGACTGCTAAGTCTAAAAGGACACAAGAGGAAAAGAGTAATAAAAAAAATTTAGAGCATGTCAGATGAAGTTCATTTACACAAAAGGACAACAGAATCAAGATAAACAAATAGTACTATAAACAAACTAATAAACCAGTTTTAATTAAAATTGAGTGTGATTGGATTTAGGTCTTCCTCATTGTTCATGAAGAAGTGGGTTTATACTCTCTATACCATGCCTCCGTCAGACTGTTCTTGTTTGGTAGTTTTAGTCATTCAGTCCAGAAAAAAACCAACCTGGGAACTGGCTTCTTTGTATACTTCTTAATTTTTTTTCAATAAAATGAGCACAGTTGATTTCTTCCTTTTTTTTTTTTTCTTGGAAAACTCCATTGCATCTGTGTTGTTTGGATTTCATTTATCTATTTAGATCTGCCTCCTTCAGCTTATTACAAGGAGATATGGCATGGTATTTTTTTGGTAGGTCGACTTAGCACAGACTAGTTTTGCTGCCTGAGAAAAGTGTCATCTTTCACCTCTTGCTGGTGTAGCTGCACTTCAGTATTTACAGGTTATATTTTCTTCTGTGGGTTTGTTTTGGTTTTTTTTTTTCATTACTGAGTTTAAGAAGGCCAATTTTACACTTTAGAACCAAACTACTTGCGTACAAGAGTACTGGGAAAAAAAAAGCTTTTGGAACAGAGAATGATTATAATGAAACTCATCTTCTCCCAAAGAGCCTTGCATGCGAAGTGCCCCAAAATTCTTGTTGTCTTGTCTTGGGTCCTCATTTTTTATTGCTTTGTTGAGTCCTCAGGTTTGGACTTTTGTCCTTTTTCTCTACTGTTTAAAAAAATATTATTCTGGTCAGGTAAACATTTGTTAAAAGAAAATGTGACTTATGATACAAACTTGTAAAATAGGTTATTTTCAAAATCTGTATGTATTTTGAGCTAAACAGGAAGACTAAAAACTTTTTGGTTAGAATTTTGAAGCCTGTATTTACATAAAAATATCCAAATTACCTAAAATGGTAAATTGTGATGTGTTCATCACATAGCAGTGAAAATGTTTTCATGTTGGAGGTGTGATTATGATCTATAGAGTGAATGCAACAGTGCTAGTTGGGATGTAAAGTTCTTTGCTGGAAATAGAAGTGTGTCCAGTCACATGATGTCACTGCACCCCTCATTTTCATTGGGTCGTGCATGTGTTCCAACTATTTTCAGAAACACTGAGTGTCTTCAGATTGGGTGTGATGTTCTTCGTGCCTGGGAAAGTGGCCTTCAGTCTTCTGGATCTGTGAATATCCTACCCCTCATCCACCAGTGACTGTCCAGTTGTAGGTCTAACACCTCTTTTATTTTTTTCCATGGAAGGGAAACAAAGAGCATATGTTAAATTAGAAACCTTCTGGTTTAGGGTTGGAATTGTCTCCTAGGGAAGCCATCATGAGAACAGTTTTCTCCAACCTAAAATATATAGGTAGGAGGAAAATTACAGAGAGGTATGTTGAAAAGCAAGAAGACATAGCTGGTCCTTGAACAGCTGCTGCTGTCCGCCCTTGTTAATGATCAGAGCCAGGTGTACAAAGAAAAATAAAAGAGGAAAAAGCCCAGAGGCTCCTGAGGTAAATTTTAAAAGCCAAGGAGCAAGGCTTCCCTTAATAGGGAACAAAAGGGTTCTCCACCATACAGTGATCCATTCCTGTATTTACCCATCATAAGTGCTTACCAAACCAAAACATCCTGCTGAATACCAGCAGCACCACAGATAACTCCCAAGCCCAGGCCTGTGGAAGCAGAAGCTGGTGGGGGAAAAAGCCACTTGATGTGAAAGAGTAAAAGGCAGAGGCTGAGTTTATCTGGCAGGACTTTACCCTGGGTGCCCAGTCTTTGTGTAACTGAAGGGACTTTGCATAAGGGACTTACTAATTTAGCATCTTCCAGGAAATCTGCATTTTTTTTCATTTTATTTAAGTTCCTTGGACATGCACATATTCCTGGAAAAGGTCAATGTCAGCAAGCAGGTTAGTGGGTAAATTTTGTTGATGATTGCCAGTGAATGACCAAAGAAGGAAATACATGAAATGAGAATGGGAGACTGACCTGCTAGCAGACAGCAGAATTAAAGGAGAGAGGTTTGAGACAATAGAGAGAGAGAACCCAGAGAACGTGTACTTAAAACATAAAGGTAACAAACTCCCTCAATGCCTACATTGGGTTGAAAATGTATATTAATATGAAAAAATCTTCAGAAATTAAAAAACAGTTTTGGTACACTTTGCATGTCTTACAATCTCTGCTAGCCACAGCCAGTGGTTTGGTAGGTTGTTTTAGCCTTATGTGGTAATTGATATATTTGTGCTGCAATATGTTTTTGTCAGCCTGGTGCCTAAACACTTAGGCTGGATAGTTTGAGGGACTTCACTGGGATGATGTGTACATTCACATATGCACAGGTTTATAGTATTGTGTTTCATAATATATGTGTACAAAAAAATAATATCAACATAAAATAATGCAATATAGTTATAGAGTATTTAATTTTTAATTAGTATATAAAATTATATAAAGATAGTATATTATAAAGTAAGCTTTACTGTATCCAACACCATAGATGAAAACCTAATTGACAGATTTATTCTAAACACCATTTAGACTGTTGTAATCCACCTTCTAGAATTCACAGAATGATGGCTATGTGAGTAGTAATAATTAATATATCGGTCTTTATATTTCTGTCTGCCCAGAGGAATTTAAAACACAGAATACAATTGTGATAGCATAGTATTTTTTTCAGGATGATTAAAGCTTTTATTAATATCCAGCATTTTTAGATGCTAGAGCAGAAAATGTTATAATTGAATGTCTTGAACAATTTGTGTCTAATTATAAAGAACACTGTGTAAGCGGAATTTGGTACTTTTTTGGAAGTCGAGGTTAAGGTTAAGCAGGAAGGAAGACTGGGTAATGAATTTTCTGAGGGGAAGAACAGATAAGTGGTGCATAAATATAGCTTCCCCAGACAGGCTTTGTGTTGGACTACCTGACCTAAAGCTAAAATTAAGCAAATTTTTGGCTGTTATTGTGCAAGATCAGAAAAGCATCCCATTCAGAATTGGCAGCTATCTGATAATTATGTTGTGGTTTTTCAGCATCTGTTTGTTGAAGTCAGTGTTTTTTCACCTAGACTGAAACACAGACTCCTTTCTTGTTCCTAGTGTTTGTACTGTTGGATTGTTCGTGCTTGGATTTCTCTGCTTTGTAAGACCTGGGGAATACCCTCCCCAGTGAGATGAGGTGTGTTCAGTAGGTGACTCCTGTTTCTGGATAGCAAGAACTGAGTAAGAAAAAAAGAACACCCACAATTTTCTATTGCTTGTCTGTTCAGAAAATAAAAAAGATTTCTGGTTTCTGCTTTGATGTACAGAGACCAGACTATTGCAAAAAAAATTGCCCTTCCCTATCAATGCTGCTTTAAATCACACATATTCAATAATCTTAAATTATCTAGAAGGAACAATTTTAAAGTAAGTATGGAGTTTCCCAACAAACATAAGGGTAACAGAATGGTGTCTCCATTTATACTTAGTAAATATTAATTTATGGCATATCTACATTTGCTAAATATGTGAGAATAAATACAAAAAGCAAATTTGGCAATCCAGAGGTTTCTGGTTTTTGGTTGTTTTGCGGTTTTTTTTAGTAAGCATGTTGGCTCTACTTGAGTTTCCTGCACCTGCTTGTAAAACAATAGACAATACAACTCCTGCTCCATAATATAACCTTCCAAAATTTTGAAGTGTGTTATAAATAACTTCCTAGTAAGCCAGAACAAGATTAGCATGTTCTTGCTGTTACTTTTCCCCGACATAGGCTGGAAAAGTTTGTGCACAGGAGTAGTTTAAAAGTTGATATCCTGTCTTTGGTATCATTAAAATGTTGTTTTTCAACAATCCTTTATCAAGTTGCTTCCTCTCAGACAGAGGACTCGAGCATATGCATTTCTCCTCCTATTTTCCCTCTCCTTCTTCTTTCCAGCTTCAGAAACCAGGACTTTTGAAGGGTTAGGGAAGCTCCCCATTTAAAGAGCTTGGGCACCTAAGGCTTCAGCTCTGGGACCCAGCCGGGTCTCCGAGCAGCGCCCTGCAATGGTCTGCACCCTCCCCTGGCACTGCTCCCAGCCCCAGCTGCCCTGGGCAGCGAGCTCCAGGATCACTGTGTGCTCTCCCAGAATGTTCATGGCATTATGCAAACAGCTACATCAAGAATGTATTTATTGATCTTGCTTTTTAAAAGAGGAAATATAAGGAAAAAAAACAACTGACAGTATAGGGGGAAAAAAAGTCAGAAAGAAGAATTTTGGGTCCTATGAGATAAGTGTCGAGCACTGCTTCTTTGCACAGAGCACAGGAACACCAGCTGGCAAGGCATTTATTTTTGCCTCAGAATGTATTTGAAC
This sequence comes from Daphoenositta chrysoptera, assembly GCA_013397915.1. Classification (NCBI taxonomy): domain Eukaryota; kingdom Metazoa; phylum Chordata; class Aves; order Passeriformes; genus Daphoenositta; species Daphoenositta chrysoptera. The sequence goes on along the minus strand of VZRO01008388.1, from coordinate 224,453 downwards.
AGTAAACAATTTAATAAACTTTCCTTTTTAGTAATTTTCAAGCCTTTTCTAGAAGACAGCTATAAATTGTGTGAAAAAGATACGTATAAATTATGTCTCTGGTATGCATCAACAGTTTTGTTTAGAGACTTCCGTGGCTTTTATAGGTCTAACAGTAGTACTGACCCCATAAAACAAAATGGCTTAGTATCTTTGGGAGAGAAAGTGAATTGTATTAACCATCCCAAGTAAATCTTTACTCTTTGCTGGTTTGAATTTGGAAAAATCTACTACTTTCAGGCCAAAAGAAAATGTCTCCTGAGGAAAGTGTCTTTTGGAAAAAGTGTCTTTTGGGAAGTGTCTTTTAGTGATCCCCAGTAGAAGAGAGATCTGGAGCTACCAGGCAGAATCCAGCTAAGGACTGTGAGGATGATGATGAGCATCTCTTCTCTGCGGAAGGGCTGGGAGAGCTGGAACTGCTCAGCCTGGAGAGGAGAAGGCTCAGGGGGTGTCATCAGTGTACATTGAAGGAAGGGTGTACAGGAGATGGAGCCAGGCTCTTTCCAGAGCTTCCCAGTGACAGGACCAGAAGCAGTGGGCATATGCTGAAACAAAGGAGGTTCCCCCTGAACATTAGAAAATGCTTTTTTTCACTGTGACTGAGCACTGGCGCAGGCTGTCTGGGGAGGCTGGGGAGTATCTGTCCCTGGGATTATTCAGAAGCTGCCTGCACACAGAGCAGGTCACTAGCTCTGAGTGGCCATGCCTAACAGCGTGGTTTGGACCAGAGGTCTCTTCCAACCTCAACCATTCTGTGATTCCATGCAGCTTTGCCATATCTTTAAAGGAGTTCTTGTATACTAATTTTTCTCTCTTCTTTTTCATCTTTCTTTTCCGTAGATTTGCCTTATTTGAAGCAGTTGATTGCAAGCCAATCTAAACCTTTAGTCTAGACAGATAAAACTGTTATTTACGGCTTATCTGACTTGCAGTCATAGCAATTCCACAGGTGCATAGAGCAAGTTCATACTGGATTTATTTTGCCTTCCCACTTGGCTTGTGCCTGATTTGCATATGCAGACTGTCCACTGATGGCTGAAACTTGTGAATCAGTGTGTTTATACAACCTAACATCAGAAGATGTGTCCATGTAGATGCAGTCAAGATTGCTGAGATACCTCAGAAAACTTGTTGAGTATCAGAAGCATAATTGCATTAGTGTAGGAAAATGCCATGCTAATGTGGATAAAACGTCCAAGGTAGTTAATTGCTCACGTATGTTACTATGTTGTCCAGTGTAAGTCAGCCCTAAAGTTGTTGTTCCGGAGTCTGGTATCTGCCCTTATTTTATTTCATCTGACTTCAACCCCTCAGGATTGTAATGCAGGACATATTTGAACAATTTTTCTATTCCTAAACTGAAATAGAAAAAATAACACTGTTTGTCGTGATAAACCCTATCTTAATTGGCCTTGAGGAGGATGGTTTCCCAAAAATGAATCTGAGTTCTGTCATTAAAGGAAAAAAAATTGTTAATGGAAATTGAAAGGAGTTTTCATTTTGTTCCAGCAGAGTTCTTAATTCTGCAGGCAAAAATAGGAGCAATTTTTCATCTGTCAGTAACATTCTGCCTGAATCTGGAAGTAATGGCCTTCTGCATCGTCTTGTTTACTGCTCCTGGTTGAAAAATGTTACAAATTCAGTATCAGATTAGACAGACACATTTGTTTATAAAACCTATGAGGCTGATGGGATACCAGTTTTCCAAGCAATTTATAAATAGAAGTGTTTTAGGCTGGGGTAGAGGCGTGAATGGGGAAGCTTCAGAGGGAGAGAGTGTAGAGCTGTGACCCAGAGCTGCATTCATGCATGAAATGAGATCTTGTACAGTGGACGTTCTTATTTTGGCTAATGTAGCCGCAGGCAGAAAATTCTCTTGCTGCATTCTTGAAAGAGTTTGTTTTTCTTTTCCTTTCTCTTTAACCTTGTACATTAATTATCACTTTGCCTTTTCCGAATGATAAATTGGTCAATTTATAGACAGGAAGGTGCATATTCATGTACTTCAGAAACAGTGAGTGAATGCATGCTTTTTGTGCTGGCATCACTGTACCCAGAGCCCTTTCCTACCCTGGCAGTTATCCTCATGAATTTGTGCACCTTCTAAATGCTATCCTGATGTTTGGGGACAGGTTTGTGTATTTGGGGATTTTTTTTTAATTTAATTTTTTTGTTAATATATTCTTCATTTTTAGTTTATTAACAGCTTTGCTTTCTCTAGTGGAAGTGTGGGGAGATTCATCAGTGCATGCAGATGCTCAATGAAAATTAATGGGAGCAAAAGGTACATTTGAATTGCCAGCTAAAATCTTGTTTTAAAAAAATGCTACTCTTAGAAATATTACAACTTTTATGTAAAAGCAAGGGAAAAAGAAACATCTTGGCACAAAGCCTCTGCAAGAGGGCAGTAAAATCAGTCAGTAATATCTGTTACTGCCAGGAATGGTTAGTTTAGGTTTTAGGGCACTGAACTGGGAAGCTTCTTACAGTAAAACCTATATAGGTGTAGATTAAAATACACTCTGAATCAACTCTAGATTCATTATGTTTGCTATTTAAAATACATAAAAGAAAGACCAGTTTAGAAAACAAAGTGTCTGTGTGTTACTCTTAGTATTGCAAGAACCTTCAGAAGCAAAACTGAGAATCCTGTGCAGCCTTACCAGAAGACAGGTTACATTTGGGTTTCAAAACAAGTTACATGGGTTTTTCAACCCCAAGCTAGTTTTCAGTGTTCTGGAAACCATTTGTCATCCTCTGAGGAGGTAAACCAAGGATGAAAAGAAATTGTAGGTAATGTGCCATGACAGTAATGCCTGAGCTACATTGTGTGGTTCGGGATTTTTTTGCCTACTGGTGGTATGATGTTTGGAATGTGCTCCTGGACTGTCCTATTGAAAGGGGGGGAAGAAAAGAAGGAAAACAAAAAATAGACTGATCATTGGCAACAGGCAGTAAAATAGATAAGTCAGTGCCAAATCTTACTTTGAAACTCTGGGGGGAACAAAACAGTTTAGTCTTCTATGTCAGTACAGTGGTAGTAATGTTGCCAGTTGTTCTGAAGCTCTGCAAAAAGACATCTGATTTATTCTTTGAAGTACCTGGGGTTTGTGGTGTTGTTTGTAGAACTTGCATCTCCTGACAGCTGACTATGCTTGCCTTCTTTGGTCATGGTAACTGCTTCATATTGCAAGTGAAGTTCTCTACCCTGCTGTTTTGATAGATGTTTACTAGGGCTGGCTGTCAAATAGGTATTAATTTCTTATATGACAAAATGGGGATTATCGCCTGTCTAGAGTAATCTGAACTCACTGTTATCACTATATTTCAACGAAATGTTTAACTTGAATTCCAGAAAAACATGCAGCACTTAATCTAATTCTCTTGTTCATTCTCTTGAGTTATATATTCTGGGTATTTTGAATTTTTTTTTTTTAAATTAAGGTAGTTACCATGCAAATTACTGAAATACAAAAGTGAATCTTTGTAGCTGTCTGTATTTTAAGCCAGGAGAAAAATGATTAGTGCTGCTTAGAAATGCTAATGATTTCTATTTTTCTGAAATTAAGTCCTGTTTAAAAACTGAGTTTTTATTTGCAAAAAAACTCTTACCGATTTGAGACCTCTTCTGGACAACTCTTGCTGATTTTAAACTGAATTTTGGAAATTATTTCCATTTTATTTTTCACTCTTGTTAAAACATGAAGATTTTAATAGGAAAAATTATGGTCTTTACCCACAACTAGCTTCAAGGAAGGTGCTAATTACAATGTGTAGAAACACCCACTTTGCACTGTATATCTTCTTTACTTAAGGTAGATCTGGTCACAGTGACAGCCTTGACAGCTGTTGTAATTGTTCTAGGGAAGGTGTGGAGGAAAATCTCCAGTGTCACCAGACAGACAAGAAAGAAACCCACAAGAGGGAAGAAGATTGAGGAAATCTGATCAATCTGACTTGAAGATCTCCAGTTTTTAATTTTGGTCTCTTTTTCTGCTATAAACTTCATCCAACTATTAGTTTAGTTTGTGAGTAGATACCTCCTCAGGGGTGGATTTTGGCATGATACTCTTGCTGTATTATAAATACTGACATCACGCTAATCTATGCAAATCACTGCTCAATCAATCTGAGCATCTGTGGTTGATTAAACAAAACACGTAGGTGTGAAAGCATTTGCATCTCACAGGCTCTGCTGGATCTGGCAAAGGCTGAGGGGAGTGTAAAGGCACGGAGAGAGATTTGTCACCGCGATGCCTGCCTGGCAATTTGGAGTTCTAATTGCGACGGGCGCAGAGATGCCTGCGTGGGCTGAGGCTCTGGAAGAAGAGGAGATTGGAGAAGCTGAGCTTCAGCCCAGCTGCTTGAAGATGTGAATCCAGCTCAGACTCAGACCTGTTTCTGTGGCTGCAGTCATGTTAAAGCTCAGATCCGTGGGGCTGCAGCTTGCCGGGATGTGCTGAGGTCTCACCCGTAGCCATCCCCGCAGATCCCAAGCTGCCAAGGGTAGCTGGCCACCAGAAGAGCCTCAGGATGTTCGTGCTCCTGCAGCTGGTGGATGCTGAGGTGGGCAGCACTTGGGGGAAGCTCAGGGTGGCGAATGGGAAGTGCCCCCAAGGTGGTCTGTAAGAGGCAGCAAGCACAGGGTAGCTGGGCCCTGCCAGCCCCTCAGGCTTTTAAACAGTCCACAAATGGCCACTCTTACCATTTTCCCCAAGTTTGTTTATTCTCTCCTTCTGTCCCTTCAATGCCTGGGCCTGACCGCAGAGAACAGGGGTAATGAATAATAGAGGAAATAGCTTGTGTTGGGCGAGGAGAGGAGGGGAGAGTGGATGAATAATAGAGGAAATAGCTTGTGTTGGGCGAGGAGAGGAGGGGAGAGTGGATGAATAATAGAGGAAATAGACATAATCATAGTTTGGCTTTTGTTCNGATGAATAATAGAGGAAATAGCTTGTGTTGGGCGAGGAGAGGAGGGGAGAGTGGATGAATAATAGAGGAAATAGCTTGTGTTGGGCGAGGAGAGGAGGGGAGAGTGGACTTGCTAATAACTGATCAGACATAATCATAGTTTGGCTTTTGTTCACTACGCAGTGGTAACACTGCTCATACAAGGATGAGGAGAACCAAATTGTTCTGTCTCAGTGAATCTGTTTGTGAATTAAGTTGGTGGCATCAACAGTTGAGCAACAGAGAGCCCCTGGGTCACTGCTTGGGAGGTCCTCAGTGTCTGCTCTGCTGGGCAGGGAGCTTCCAGGAGAGCAGCTCCCACGGGAGGGTGATAATCAGCTGGGTTACGACTTGCTGCCCACCCACTGCCTCTTCGTGGAAGCACTTCTGTCTGTATGATGAGAAATCACAGAGGAATAATTCACAGTACTTTGTTGACTCTGAAGTGAAGAAATGTTCCTTAAAGTAAATACACAACTTAATGAAACCGAGAAAAACAGTTATTTAAGGGGACACTACCCTGTGAAACTGCAGATTTCCCAACGCTGAGTCACAGACATCTAAGGTAGCCGAGTCATAGCACATCTTCACTTCAGGAGAGACATCAGCTCTCTGCAATAACAGGCTAGTTAATTGAATTTTACAGCTTTTGAGTTTGTCAGACTGAAGAAGTTTTGAGAGTGAAGAATGAACTGCTTTTGGTCCACCCAGGAAAACTGGGGTTGGGCAGTGGGGCTGGCAGAGAGAGATCTGGTGATCCCCAGAACAGTGATGTTCAGCTGCCTGTGGTGTGCTGCTTTCTGATCATTTAGTGCTTTCATAAGAAATGTGTTTCCAAAACTAAAAGTCTGTTTGAGCTACAGTTTCCTTTAAAATAAAACCACCTTTTTTTTTTTGTTTTTCCCCCAGTGAGAGCCGGTAAGTATAACTCACTTGTGTGATTGCATGCAAAACTGCAATCCTCCTTCTAAACCTACAATGGCAATGTGAAATTTTAATGTCAAAATCACATATTGTTCAAGAAGTGCAAGTAGATCACTTATTGTACAAGAGCTGAAATAGCCTTACTTAAAATGGGTTATTGGCTCTGAACTCTGGACTTCGGGCAAGAAGGATATGCATTCCTGTCTTTTGGACTTTTTGTGGATGATGATCTTGATGTTGCTTATGCAAAAGTGTTGCTAACTTTCTGATTTTGATCTTGTCTCATGGTCTATGTTCCTTTTGTATTGGAAAGCCTGTCTAATAGCATCCTGGGATTTCAGGAAGATTTCAGCTCTTGCGTTTGAAAAGTGCATTCCTAACATTCCTGAAAAATGCTTAGAAGCTGTAAGTGCTCAGAAATTAGAAGGAAATAAAATGTTGAAGTCCATTATTTGTTAAAAGAAATGTCTGGTTTTATGCCAAATGTGAAATTTTATGGCATCTGACTCATATTCTTGAGTATTTGTTGCTGGCAGTACTTCAATGGGTAGAACATATGGACACTGCTACTACGAGCTCGCCCAGCATTAGTGTCTCAGCAGCAAATACCTTTTATGTCTCTGCTCTTCGGGTCAGGTAGAGCTATTGACTTCTTTGCTGTAACAGTCAGAGTGCCAGCTGGGCTGATGGCTTTGTAGTGTGGACACTTGTACAATACACAGAGAGGTGAGATCTCATGCAGGCTGTTCAAAAGCTATCCACTCGCAACAATTTTAACACAGTTCAAGCCGATGCCGATACAGGATATATTCGGCTTTTCACTTCCCTCTCCTAATTCTTATGAACATTCAGATCTCACTAATTCATCACTTTTTTTTTTTAACAGCTATATGGCCAGACGTTTTCTTTGGCTATATGTGGAATAATTAAGGTCTGTCCATCATTTATTTAACTTCAGTTTTGTTGTTCCTTAAATAAGTTTCTCTACATTTCATTACGGTGGCAGGTACTGACTGTCCCTGTCCACTGTGCAGCTGTGAAGTTGCCAGTGAGAATAAATGGCCCAACGTGTCCACAGCTGGCTGGTTTACATTCCTGTTACAGGGTCACTTGTACTCTTCTTTTCTTGATTTCCTATTCTCCTGAGACTGCTGTGCTGAGACTATCACTCCATCTTTAAGGGATAGATTATAAGAACCAAGAATCACATCTGATATGAACACTGAGAGTTTGGGTGGATGATGAAAGTTTCATGTTGGCAGTCAAAGCACTTGCACCCTTTTCTTCTTCTGTGTGACCAAGACAGTTGCATAAATGTGTTCATGTGTTTATATACCCCCTTCTTCCACACATGTAGTGAGCAATGGTATTTTGTTTAATCGTGTTGTTCTGCATTATTCATTCATTACTTAACAGCTCTTTCACACAGAGGTGATGGCTTTTTGTCCTCCTCTTCCTTGCATAGCAAGCTCTGCCTTAATTTGCAAAAATGACATAGGTGAAAATGTCATGATGTGCCTGCCTGATGCCTCTCCCAACGCCTCTCCTGAATCTTACTGACAGATATATAGTGTAAGCTCTGTTTCTTCATTTAGTATGGATCATGTTGGCAGAGAGATCAAAGAGGAGGAATCCTGGGAGATGCCAAACAATTTTTAACTGGCTGCTTACAAAAGCCAAGGGTGTTATTTATTATATATGCATAAGAATAAAATACTTTTTGTTCCACCTTTCATAAGCTCCTTCAGTCCTCCTGTGCCACGGCAGAAAATTCTTGAGTTTATAGAGTTGCCATGAACCATGTTTGTGAATATCTTTTAATATATATTTTATTAAACATTACTATTTTTCTTTCCTTAGCTGAGCAAATACTTCCTCATCCTATCGCAGTCCCTTTACCAAAAGCCTTTATAGTGGTTCCCACTGGTGACAGCCAACTTGATCGATTCCTCATTGCTGATGAATTCCACTAACAAGACACTTAAAACTACAGCTTTTAAAAATTATTTATTTATTTATTTATTTTAAAATTTTAAAATTTTATCACCTGTCTCAAATGATATTTGCCTTGCTTTGCACAGGCTCCAGAGGATAATTTTCAGAATCCTATTTGGATTTGAGTTTTTGGCTAGCATCTAGGAATATTTTAAGGTATGCAAAATTGTATCTTCTGTTGGTAGTCCTGCTTCACCTGTTTGAGCACAGGCTAGCTCGTGTCAGACCACTGGATCTGGATGGGCAAGTATTGGTCAAACAATGCCCAGACAAAAGTAAAGGGATGCCCATGTGTTTTTAACTAAGAGATCAACTTTATTATCCTTTGTTCTTGTTTGTTTTCTACCAGAAGACAAATTTTCAGTGGGTATGAATATTGGCTGTGCTGTTTTTTGTTTTTGTCTGTCTGTGTCAAAGGAAAACAGAACTTGGGACATGAACTCCTACCAATGCCTGATGTCTAATAGATGCTCTTCTGCCCCAATTTTGCCTTAAGAGTTACTAAGATGCCAGATTCTCTCAGAACTCCAGTAAAAGATGGTATTTTAGCTTGTATAGCAAAGATATTATTGTGACCTCAACCCAACCCGTATGTTACTTTCAGTGCATTCTTGTATTAGAGTTCAACATGTCATTGATTTAGGGTATGTTATTTTCCAGAGAACAAAATGCCATTTGTTATTGCCAGGAAGCATTGAAAAAGTGTGTGGGGTATAGAAGGTGTTTTATATAAAACAGTTTATTTATAACCTGCTTACGTGTAGTTTCCTTGTCCTTTATTACCCCTCTTTTCCTTTTTTCCCTTGCTCTGTGTTTGTTTTCTAGGCTGATCCAGATTCTGTTTTTTATTTGCAGAAGTAACTGAGGAATATTGATTCTTGTCTATGTTGGCATGACAGCTCAACCTCTTGGAAATACCACTGAAGTAAGAAATTAAATCGAAGCAGTTAGATTTTTACTCTCTTCATCCTCCACTGAGTGCTTTAAAAGCTCAGACTTTTTATATACGCAGCTGAGAGGAGGCAGAGTTGCTGTGGAGTGCATTGTTGTTCCCCTGTAGCTTCCAGATGGTGAGGAAAGTCCCGGGAAAAATGTAGGACCAGCATGTTCTGTCAAAGTCAAGCTTGTGTCTAGACAGGGAAGCTTACGTAAGGCAGCAGGAGAGGAAGGGGGCCTTGTGTAACTGCTGTCCCTGGCAAATAAACACTTGCTACAGTACCTCTCATGATTTGGCCCATAGAGGCTGACAGCAAAATGCACTTTGGTGCTTTTTTCACTTAGCTTGCTCTGACTTGCAGGTCATTCTCTTGCTCTGGTGTTTTTTCAAATGCATGTCTATCTTCCAGTTATTACGATTTTACGAAAGGCTTTACTTTTCCCCCTTAAGCTGAACCACTTTTCCAAAGAACCCATATACACCTGCACAGCTAATTTAAAACAGATATAGCAAGTTACCAATTTTAAGTGGCCTTGAGAGGTTGTTGATGGCATTTGGCAAACAATGCAGACAATATGCAAATCACCGGAGGCGACACAGAGTCTTGTTCATGAAGATAAATTCTGCTGTAAGGTAGCTTTCTAGTTTGACTTTGAAAAAGTATGATAGTGTAACGTTAAGCTCGTGGTATTCTCTTAAATACTTCAGTCAGTGTACCTCAGTATCTTATGGGGACCTCTGGCACCTCTTTAGCGCTCAACTTACCCTGCACCTACATTTTGTTTTGATTTTCCTCTGGCTGAATGCAAATCTCTGCCAGTGAGTGCCTTCTGGTTTACTCACCCTCTCATAACAATTCTCTCTTGATTTTGGAGCTATTGTTAAAGGTGCTCTGTGTGTTTATTTCTGCTATAAAAATGTGAATACCAGAGGAAATGTTTTTTCCTTTTGATTCGGATACAACCTCTTCAGCACTCCATGTTCTGGCTTAACTTGGTTTCTGGGGTGTTGCCCTTAGCTTTGCTCTTATCTGTGCATAAAATTTTCTCGATGTAGTTTGTTGGTGCTTTGTCCTCAGGCAGACTAATTTCTTGGAGGCAGGGTGGAGAGCCAGGAGCTCGGCACCTTCTGTTCACTGAGGCCTGTATTACAGCCACCTTGCAGAGAGGACACCGGCCAAGTAACTTGAGGGTCAATGGTCCTTCAAAGCCTTCCCACCATTTTGGCTCCCTGCTTTGAATGCCCAGGAGCACAGACAGGTTTTTCCTGAAAATGTGTCTTTGGGAAGGTTGGCTTATGGAGACGCAGGCAGTGCTGGGACGTGTGTGGTTGTGTGTAATGGGAGGGAGAAAGCAGTGACTGGAGTTTGGCTGTTCAGTGGTGTTGTCTGCACCTGGGGAAGGGTCCTTCAGCAGTGTTTGAATCTGGTTTCCAGACCCTGAAGTAGGTCTGAGTGATGGTTTGCCCCTGGATAATCTGACTTTTTTTTTTCTTTCCTCTTTGAATGTAGCTTGAGTCCCTCCATTATTTTTCCCTACTAGAGCATGTCATGTAGTTAATCTCTTTGTAACTTCCTTTTTGAAAACAATTTTATATAGTTGTGTGGCCTTTCTGACACCTGGCTATTTTTTCCTAGACGGACTAGATATTTAGTTCCACTGCCTTTTATTAAAAACTCACGGAAAATATGAGAAAAAATTCCTTTCTGAAGCTCTGGAGGAAAAGAAAATCTGTACTTTTTCCTTGTGAAAATAAATTTGTACCATGGCTCAGTTTTATGAAATCAATTTTTTTTTTTGGCTCCACTCTGAGAGCAGAAGTCTGGCTAAATTATTTTTATGCTCTCAGGTAGAGCAATAAATGCTGTGATGTTGAATACTCCACTCCAAAGTGATGTTCTTTCCATGTTCCTGAAGAATTATTTCTTGAAGCTATAGAATGATATTGAAATAGTCTTTATCTTGGTCTGTCTCTTTTTTTACTCTTTTTTTTTTCCTTCTTTCTTTTCCCTTTCTCCATTACCCACTTGAAGTACTCCACAATTTTTGAAACTTCGTTTAAAATAAAGTTTCAGACATCTCTGTGAAGAGTAGAAATACTGGCTTGGTCAGAGGAGGATACTGACAGTGCCAAGACTCCCCCATGACTCTGCAGGTGAAGTTACCCTGTTGAGGTATCTGCTGCCCTTGTGAGGGAATCAGCTGGAGAAGGACAATTACCCTTTTCCACATATATATTCTGGGAATGGGAGCATGCAAGTTGGAAAAGAAAATGTAACCTATCTTAATGTCTCTAATCTTCAGATCAGTACTCTAAAGCATTTGTGTAGAGCAGAGCTGCTCCCTTTGCCACCTCAGGTGGGGAAATTAAGGTTATGATACATGCCCAAATATTTCTTTCCTGCACTGAGGTCTAAGAGCAAATTAACTGTGAAAGGTTATGCCAATGTTTCCTGCTCTGGTAATACCCCTCTCCTTTGGGAGGACTAGAGGGCTGTGCACGCCGTAGGGAAGGGAAGTAATAGTGATGACTTGGTGTATTGTCTCAAATTAAATTAATGTGTATTCAGAGACTGATGTATGCACTGAGTCAGATCAGTGACTCTTAGGCACAGTTAGCAGTTTAGTTTGGAGAGGGGCAGGGGGCTACTAGGAATAGCCCTGGCTTAATCAGAGAGGAATGTAAGGAACATACTACCTCATGCACTTTTTTATTTTGGTGGGTTTGCTTTTTGAGTAGTACTCTTGTTCCTTTGATCACGTCCTTGAGCACCTTCCCCTTGTGCACGCCTTTCTGCCCCACTGCCTTCTAAATAGTTCCTGTGACAGCAGATACCCAGACTGAAAATGTTTGCCATAATTCATAAGTCAAAGTACTTTCAATCCCAGAATAGAGGAGACTGCATGCAGACTTCATTACACAGTATTCATAACATAAACAAGCCTGCAATTATGTCATAGCAACAAGCACTGTGCTTACATGAAAGTTTGATTCAGGTCTCCAAGAGTGGAAGACCTTTGCATCCAAAATATCACAGCGACCTACTTCTCTGAAAGAGTGCCCTACATAATTTCAGAAATTAGATATGACACCAATATAGTAGGCCATATGGTGCTTTTTGCTGGTGTAGGGTGAACAGTGGGATATTCTTGGGGCCACACAAATGTCTGTCCACTGACTAGGTGAAGTCAGCTCATTATTAGTTGGTGTGAGGTGTGACGTTTGTTTTCCTGATGTTGTGAGGCAACAAACTCAAACTGCCAATTGTTTTAAAAAGGCATTTACTAATTATATGGGCATGATCCTAAAAAGTTTTATCCTTTTTTTTTTTTCCAACCAGTACTGTCTGCCTTTGATTCCTTCTGAGAACCTGAGAGGCTGCACCTAAAATTATTTAGACAACTCAGAACCTACTCAATAATTCATAGAGAGAGCTTTTCCCAGGGGCAGCTCGACATGTTTAACTGATCTGATCCTGAGCTCCCAGAGCAGGATTATTTATTTTTCTGGTGGTGCTTCCCCAGACTGGCTGTAGAAGTTGTTAGATGTGTGTGATGTGCTGGTGTGCCACCTACCAACGGGGATGCAGCAGGTGGGAGTGCCAGTGTGGGCCATTCCTGAGGGGATGGCAAGGGGCAGTGAGAGGAGGTGGCAGAGGGCAAGCTGCAAGCTCTGCTCCTTGTTGGCCGTGGAGTTACCTGTGAATTTCAGTTGTCAGCACATTGGGATGGCAGAGGCGGTTTCAGGACAAAATGGTGCTTTATTCAGAAATCGGGAGGTTTTGTGATCTGGACTTTATGAGCACCTGGTCTGTACTGGATGGTTTTGTCTATGACAGTAACTTATTGAATTTCTGTGAAGTAATATATCTTCCTGGCATGGCATCCACTTGTTATTTATTTACATGCATCATTGTAGAAATTATATTTGCAAGTGCAAAATATAAAAAATACCAAACAATCTCATTTCAGCCCTTTCTCCATAGTTCCTGTATGCTCTACCTCTTAGTTTGATCAATTTTTTTCCTTTCTTTTTATTTTTAAAAACAAGACCTTTTTAGTCTGTGCGAAGTGAGCTTTTTTGCAGTGCTCATTCTGACAGCAAAGTTGTTTTCCTGAGGACTGCCTACATTTTAGGTGTTTGCTGCATAGGTTTTCTGTGTAATAACTCTTGTGCCAATCTGTAGACCTCGGCTGAAATACCCCCATAACAAAGTTCCTGCTGAGAAGAAGCAGCGCTGCTTTGGGTACACTGAGGCAGTTCAGGCAATGCTTCTCGGCCTGTGCACGGGGCAAAGCTTTAAAAAGCAAAGCACAATGCATGGGCCATAGAGTGTGCAGTGGGGGTGTCTGGAGTTGCTCCCAAAGGGGGCTGTGCAGGCATGGCAGGCTCCTTCTTTGTGCTTCCCTGCTGCCAGCCTGTGCAAGCACTGCGGGTGGTTATCGCTCCAGACACGCTGGCATCCCTTACAGCTTGGTGTGTGTGTTTATTAGGTGGCATCCATGGGGATAATCTCATTTTGGCTTTTAACCATAAGGTAAATGTTCGGTGACCTTCGGGCAATCTGTGCACACACAACGCTGTGTGCTGTCAGCTACTTGATACCGGCGGTGATAGTGTTTCTGGCAGAGGCCCCAAGGTGGGAGCCCTCATTGTCTGGGGGCCGCCGTGTTTGCTGACAGACAGGAGTATCTTTGCCTGCTGCCAGCACAGGAGGCACCTGCTGATCGGAAACTTCTTTTATCACAATGTTTAATTTGCTGTCTCACAGCTTTTGGAAAGAGAAGCCTTTCATCTCTCGAGTTTGGAAAGGAGTGATATGATTATATTAAGCAGATGATGCCTATCTGCAGCTGAAAGGGGGTTGGTTTGGTTTGGTTTGGTGGGGTTTTTTAAGATGGCACTTACAGTAAAGTGCAGTGCAAGCGGCTGAGCTGCAGACGTGAGATGAGTCAGATCTGGATAATTGCACTCTCCTGTAGAGAGTGCCTGGGCTGTCCTGAAGGTTCCCTCTCTACAGCTGTCTGGTCTTGCTCCGTGTTTCTCTCTGGACAAGTGAGAGAGGCTGAATAACTCAGGTGTAGATGTCCTGAACAGGAGTGTAGGGTGGACTGGTTTGGGTTGGTTTTTTGGTTTTGAGGGAAAGCTGCTATTTGCCCTGATGGAGCTTACTCAGGCTTGAAACCAGCATAAACCCTGTGGGACAAATAGCACCTAAGATGTTCCTGCTGCAGTGTTCAACCAGGGTCTGTGCTGATGGTGATTACCAGCAGATGTCTGCTCTGCATAAAACTTTAGCCCCTGCACTGATCTGACGTAGATTTTTATTATATTTTATAGGAGAGTGGCATGCTTTTGCCATTTTGGAAATGTTGTGGTCCTCTTAGACTTGTATCTACTTGTTATGTCATAAAATACATGCCCTAAAACTAGTGCCAGAAAGCTGAACTCTCCTTGAAGAATGTTTTAGGGGTGGACACATAATTTGAGCTGATAACCATGGATAGTTGTGATGATTAAAATATCCCTGAAGGTTAGAATCTGTCTTATTGATTATAATGGGCAGTGTTTCTGGGTGGTGATGCCAGTTCAAATGGCATTTGGACACAAATGGTTCTTCTCTTAATGTTTTATAAGCAGAGCTGTTTTAAAAAGTGGTGGTTATGTGAGCTGTTGGGTTTTGGTTTTGTTTTTCTTTGATAGGAGTGAGCTTGTTTCCTCTGTGCTTTGTATAGTGTCTGGAATTTAAACTAGAATATGAACATAATGAAAGTCATGACTTTCAAGCAAAGAAGGAAAAACTGCTGAATTTTGAGTGTGGTGGGTTTTCTTGGGGTTTTGACATTCTTTTAACCTGAAACACCAACTTCTCTTATCTATTTCCCTTCTCTTTCCCTTCTCTGATTCAGGAAGGGAGTACTTCACCCTCGAGTACAAATATATATACCCGAAGTCCCCCGGGTACTAAAGGTTTTTTACCTATTCCATTTTCTCTTCGCTGTTGCCTGAGGAAATGAAGTGATTTGGCTGGCTCAACCATTCCTTGTTTTTAGTATTTCCACAGCTGCTGGCCAACTACTTCAGGTTTTTAAGGTTAATTTGACTTCACTCTTCAAGACAACTGGCAGGGATGTGGGAAGGGTGTGGGATGTGGCAAGCAAGTCTGCCAGCTTTCTTAAAGCTGCAATAACAAAACCCAGCATAATCTTGAAGGTCATATTGCAGCTTTTCCTCTGCTATGGTCCAGGAAGGTTTTGGGGGCCTAAGGGGGTGAAATGTCTCACAAAGATTTGTATTAATTCATGAGAACACTGTTTTGAAGAAATCCATTTTATTTTAAGGTGGCTCTGCATTTATGAGTTTGGTTAAGATGGTGACATTGTTTGAATAATGTTGAGATGTAGCACATTGCTTATGACCACCTGTGTACGTGTAAATGATAAAGGGAGAGAAGCTCTCAGACATGCAGTAGGAGAATGCAGTTCATTAAGAAGTCACTGGGGACAAGTAGCTTAGTGCTTCCAAGTAGCCAAGGCAGTTGCATAGACACAGTGAGATACATAATGAAGATTAAGCAGTTTAGTATTTAATTAACTGAAAGTAAGAGTTATATACGGTAGAAAAGAATGGGTTTGGTGGTCTTTGCCGAAGGAGAAGTCATTTTATCGACCTCACAGAATTTAGAGCCTGAAGGACTACACTAGATTGACTAGTTTGAGGATGTAAAAGGCTGTGAAATTCTATGTATATGCTGTTCATAATATTGACACCAGAGGTGTTACTTGGAATAAATTGTTGCATACTACATTCAGAATAGAAGTCAGAACAGAGATCACATCAAAACTTCCATATGCCCATCTGGATAAGCTGAGATACGGGCTTGAACCGAGTGATTCACAGACTTTGCTAAAAAAGGAAACTAAAGTGCCATTAGACCACTGCAGGAAAATTCCTGTAGTGTTCCAGATCTGGGGTGATGCTGCCAACATAACCAGGTACAGCCATAACACCCGCAAGATTAAGCACCAAAGAAGTAAAATTATCTGTGTTACTGCGGAATACCGTTCTTCCTACCCAGTGACTCCCGCTGTGGCATAGCACTTTGGAGGACTGCTCCAGTTCGCAGAAGAAAATAAAACTGGGATGCGCAGCCAGAGGGAATCTCCTGCCTGGTGGCAAAAGGTCTGAGCTGCATTTATCATTGTTGCCTTATGCAGAATGGTGGGTATTAGTAGCAGCTGAGTGCAGTACTGTTAATTATCTGCCTTTGGTTTAATACAGTAAGAGATTGAATCGGGGGCATTCATGGGTTCAAGGGGCAGAACTGATCACTGTAATTATTCAGCTTGACCTTCCCTGTTAGGAGTTAGGCATTTCGTTTTTCCTGTAAGTTAGTTGAAAGCATAGTTTTTAGAGAGAAATACAATCTTCAAGACTCCGTGTGATGGTGAGTACTACCTGGCAATCTGTTTCAGGTTTTAATTACCCACCCTACTAGAAAATTTGTTTGTAAGTCCTGGTAATTTATTTATTCTAGATAATAAAGCTATTGGGGCTGTCTGTCCTTTCAGTAAGTGTTTTTACAGTGCCTAGTACAAAAGGATCTCTGATGGGAGCCTTGGTGCCACCAGAATGCACAAATAGCTTGTTAACTGGGAAAAAGCAAACTGTGTTTGTCTTCACTCAGATAGTCTTAAAGAATATAAGATTAGGGAGTTAGGCTCCTCAGTGCAGTGATTTCTTTTTCTTTCCTTATATTTCCCTTCCTTATTTTATAGGCTATATGGTGATATTTTCAGTGAGGGATTGAGAATTGGTTTTCACTTCTGCTGTTTTCTGGGGCTGGCACAAAAAATGTTCCCCTTTTTCAATTTGTCAACTGCATTGACAAATTACCCTTTGGCAAAGAATACAGCACGGTAATTTTGGAGTATAACTCTTGTATCAGTCTGGCTTCCTTTATTTCTGCCAAGGGTATTGCTGGGAAACTCAGAGATATGGCTATGTATTTTTGTAAATATGCTAATAAGAATGTTGATCCTTGCAAAAAAAAAAAAAAAGTGGTTTAGAATAAAGGACTAGTTAAAGGCAAAGAAATAGTTAAAGTCTGGAGGAAGTATGCAGCATGACTGCATGTTTGTCTGATTTGGAGCTGCTGAAATATTATCTCATATAGGTTAGGACTAAAAAGGTGTTAGGCTTTTTGAATCAGCTGCCAGTGGCTCTAACAGGCTCTTGGAAAGCCAAGGATTAGTCAGATGGAGGAATGTCTTGGCCAAAACTCTCTTTTCTCTGGCTAAACCCACTCCCTTGGCAGCGATGCATTGTATTCTTATAAAAGCTGCTGTGGAAGCTTGAGGCCAATGCAAGATTTCGTTATGAGTATTGGATCCTCCTGGGACCAGTTAAAGTAGATGGAGAGCTCCTTTATTCTCTGGAATGTAACGGTGAATATGGGCCATTTCTAGGACATTCTGTTTCATTTATGAACCTGCTTCTCCAGATTCCCCTTTTGTTTATCCAATCAGTACAAATGACTTCTTGACAAGGTTCCCAATTCTTGACAAGGTAAGTGGTTTTGTCTGTCATGCATTATAGCAAAGGACTGATGGCTCCAAACAATAGACATGTTGTTCCCATCTCAAGATGTCAAGTGCAAGCTTCTTTCAGCTGTGATTACTGGCATGCTGTTTTTGGTTCCATCTGAGATCTCTTAATCTTCCTACAGTTGGGAGGACAGCTCACAACAAAACATTACCTAGCAACAAAAATGCCTCAGGTTGGTTCGGGGAAAGCAACAGAAGAGTTGTTATTAATCACGCTGAGATGATGCATTGTGGTTTAAAAAATTGGAAAGGAAAGGCCAGATTAAATATTGACATTTAGCATATTCCAACTGTGTTAGCTTTCACTTTGGCTGACACGAAAATGTATATTCAGTGAAAATGGGAAATAAAAACCCTTGTCTGTGTTCTCCTGGGTATCCCAAAGTGAAATAAAACCCCCAACAGCAGTGATCTGATATTTGGGGATGTTGTAGATGTAGCCTTCCAAATCTGCGAGGCTGAAGAGGCTTCCATTCTGGTCCTAAGGGCTACAGCAGTTTGCGTGTCAAGACTACAGAATACAATAAATTGTTGTCAATAGAAACCATTTCATTTTAAATGAAAACTTTGATGAGCTCACTGTGTTAAAAAATGGGTTTAACAAACAGATATTTTAGTAGTGAAAGACCCGAGACTTAACAGCAGCCTACAAGGTGCTGTATTTAAAGAGTAAATTTTGGTGCATTTCCACCAGATGAAAGCCTGACTTTGCTTTAGCCATCTCAGCTCAATGGCAATAACTTCACAAGGCTCAGTGAGACCATAATACAACAGATCTCTGTGATCCTCATGTCAAATGCTGAGTTCCACTAAAGATTCTAGAGAAGGGATGGTATCATGATCTGTTATGGAACATAGAAATATGAAACGTGATATTCTATAACCGTATAGGAAATAAATGTGGTCAGCAATGAGGAAGGTACTGTTGTATGCGCAGGTATTTTGATGTTAAACCACGCTGTTCTGGAACAGTTGGGGAACTTTCCACTTGGCGCTTTCTCTCAGAGGTGGTAATTTGGAAGCGATCCGCGCACTGCGGCGTGGGTGGTGTGAGCAAACAGTGTCACGAGTGGGCACGGGTGGGTGGTTGAAATCATCATTCACATTTTTTCTTCATATGATCTTCTCCGAGCTGAAATGGTGCCAAATCAGTCGGGCTGGTTCTGCTGAAGCCATTATTTTCCTGGTGGTAACTCGTCACTGTGGCCATCCTTTGCTACATGTGTTACCTGCAGGCAGTGGGCAAGGGGGTGCACACAGATCTGTGGAAGGAAAAGAGGAATTGGAGAAAGGGCTAAAATAATCTAGTATTCATTTCTATCACACCTTTTAAGTTAATTCATTAGCGCAAAGATAATTAATTTGAAGTATAGCTGTCAATGTCCTTTTGAAAAGCAGTGCTTCATGTTGACAAAAATTACTGTTTGCTTTTTACTGGTTTCAGAAAACAAATGTCTTGTATTCATCAGCCTAACAACTTCAGGTTTGCTACTTCCAATGAATTAAGTTGTTCACCTTCTGGCAAGAGCCTGGTTTTACTGCCTGTGTAAGACTTTAGCAGAACAAAAAGAAAAATTATTCCCTGGAGACTTAAGATTGCTGGGGTATGATACAGCTTTGTGTAAAGCTTTGGAGTGATGCATACAATGTTCTTGTCAGGGTTTTTTTAAGCTGTTGCTGTATCCTTGTAAGTAGTTGAAAAATGTCTTTCCTCTGGTAATAGCCATAGTTTGTAGGTAATGGCTTGTCAGAAACACTGATGGTTCATAAAGATTAGCTATGTGAAAATGTCTGCAATGCTTTTTCTTGCTTGTCTGTTACCCAAAGGATACAACAGAGGAACACAAAAGAGGGGCTGGGAGTACATGGCGAGGAAGCAATCAAGGCATTTTAAGAAGTAATAAATTGTAATTCTGAAAGTCCCGGAAATCCACATGGTAGAGACATGTGAAGAAGCCTTCTCAAATCAGAATCTTGCTCCTGATTCAGGGGCATCTCAGAGAAACCCCCTCACAAGTTTGTCATCAAGGATATGTGGTGATAGATCAGGTATAGTAGGATTTTTAGGAAGGGTAGAAAACCAGTTTGATTACTTTCACAAAACCTCAGCATTAAACAAAATGTGTGGCTTTATGTGAAGGAAGTAATTAGGAAATATCTTGTGTTTGGTATTTGACATTGCCACAAAGTTAGTTAACAAATTAAGAAACAATTTGAATTTTGGACTTTTTTTGCTAACATCAGTGGGAACTGAATGACGTCTTGATGCTCTGAAAGGCAACAGGCCAGGCTCAATGCAAGTTTACTCATGGATGTCTGGGCTTTTATGTAGTCTGAACTGCTGTGCAAAATTGCTCTTGAAGATGGACTGAGAAGCTTAACTGTACAGGAGTGTGAACCACAGAGCAGGTGAGATGTAAGCTTGCTGAGAAAAACAGTTTAGAGCTAATTCAATCTTGTAAAAAAAAATTTGCCGCACTTGCTAAATAATTTTTTTAGGGAAGTATTCCAGTATTTCAATTTTTAAGTTGTCAAAACATTTCATTTCAGATTTTTTTTCAGTTTTAAATTTCACATATTTTCTACAAGACAACATATGTTGGAAAATATTTAAATACTAAATAAAAAAAAGCTTTTTTTCCTGTTTGTTATTTACTTAATTCACTATCCTCAGCTGCCTGATTTCTGTTTGAGTTGAAGGAAGGTGAATATTTTTTGTAGTCCCATGGTTATGATGCACAATTAGAACATGGCAAATAAGAAGCTGCTCAGGAAAGATCCATCCACCTGGTCTTCAGTGATTTTGATTCAGGAAAGCCATGTTAGAGGCTCTTTTATTTCCTCCCCTTTTATCTTCTTCCTGCATTGCTACTCTAACAGGTTGGGGGAGGAAGGAAGTTTGGCAGCCAGCAAGAATAAGAGTACTTGTCACCACTTGAGGGGGTTTGGGAGAATTTATTCAGCAGATTGGAGGGAAGAGTGTAAAGTTCACATCAGCCTGGAGGTATGTGTAAGATTTGTTGAGTTACTTTGGTGGTAGATGCCCTTAGTACACCCTGTTGTCAGAATCCTCTTGATTCTAGTTTGTTTGGGTTTTTTTTAATAGACTAAATTCTCCTGTGTCCCTGTTGTATCCACCATACCTCCTTTTTCAGTTATCAAAACCTTTGTTCAGTAAAGTTGCCTGATCCCCACTTTCCAGCTGTGGAGCTCTGCTGTGAGTTCCCATGCAGTGCCAAAGAAGAGACCCTTCTGTTTTTCCTACATCCTAAAGATACCCTGGTGTCTGCCACCTCATCTGATTGTCACAGCTGCCCCAGTGAGCACAGAGACCTGACCATGGCTTTCCTGCTCCAGCTGCTTGCACCCGCAAAGTGTCACGGAGAGTGTGGCGTGCCCACCGATCTGCCCTGCTCCCTCTCCTCGGCTTGGCAGGACACCCCGGGGGCAGGGTTTTGTCTCAAACTTGGCCTGTTCCAGTGCAGAGTGTTAACTCTCCACAGAGCTGGTTTCTGGCTGGGACACTCATTTTTCCATCTCTTTCTCCTTGGATTTTTTTTTAAGTGGTACAAAGCTGCTATCATTTTATTAAAACTAAATTCAGAACTACTCATAGAAACATGCTCTTCTTGTTGACTTAAGTATGAAAATTTATTGAGCCTGGGCATCCTTGGGAAGGCCAAGTGTTGCAACAGGAATCTTGTCAGAATTGTGTCTTCTTTTTATCTTGTCATGAGAGTTTGTCTCTAGCGTAGGAACTAAAAGTGGCTAAATCTCTGCTAAGAACCTCTTGAGGGAGCTTTCATACAGAAGCAGAGAAGGAGAGACTTAAGGGCATGAAACTGAGGTATTATCAACCTGTCAGGGTACTGGCACTCAAAAGCAGCTGTCCTTGGTAACTGTCTATCAGTGACATCATGCCTTAAAGCTGGAGTTGCCAAAAATAATTCCAGTATTTTAAATGCAATTGTCCCTTATAAAGCGTGCTACCTTGAGGGACCTAGAGATGAGAACCTGTTTTGTTGGGTTTTTGGCAGCAAATAGAAGCAGGCGAGGACGTGTGTTAGCACTTTGGTGTACAGTGCAATCTGGTAATGTCCAAAACTTGGATGCCATTACTGTCTTGCAGCCAGCATAGCCAGCCTTTCTCTAAACAGACACATTCTTCTGCTACAAAATATTGAAAATTTATTTTAATGTGTCACCTGTCAAATCCATGCTGGTCTTTTTTTTTGCCAGGGCATGGCCTCAGTTGAATATGCAATATGAAAACATATTCCTATCAGGAAAAGCAATGTGCAGGGCACATCTTTTACCTTTGTCTTTTACCAGTAGCTGAGGCTTGCTGGGCAAAGAGTCTTCGTCCCAGTACCACCAAGCCTGCAGATTTCATTTTAGCTATGCTTCATAGCGAGGGGAGACGTTTTTCCTTCCAAGCTGGATTTCTGTGCCTGCCCATCCCTAACGCTGAAAATGGGCTTCTTTCTTCATGCTCTGGCTTGTAGTCAGCTTGGGAATAGTTACCACATTCTTGCCAAACAGAGTCACGTTCCTTTCTAGTTCTGACAAAGGTCCCTGGTTCATTCTCTGTCTCAGGTTTGTCAAATATCTCTGGTATCTGGCGCACCTGAGAGGAAAGAACACACGCCTCAGTTTGGTCAGACAATTTCCATAAGTTTCCTCCATCTCAGTTCTCCTTGCTGTTTGCCACAAAAAGTTGTCTGGAAGAAACGGTGACACTTTCTGCCTCTCCTCTTCATGCAGACTTTAGTCTTTCTCTACATAAAATGTTCCTTTCATGTTTTTGTGTCACTAGTAGTGATGAACCTGAAACAAAATTTTAATATAAGTGTGATGCCTGAGCAGTTTCTTCAGCAGAAGCTACAAAGAATTGTTTGAAACGTGTATATATAGTAAAAGTGAGTAAGTCTCTATTATATCTGCCCTAGATTGGCTGGACCCCATGGAAACAAGTATTTTACTTTCATCTGATAGTGCACGTATTTTTAAATAAAATCTGGTGCAAAGAGTGGTTATGGTAGAACCATATGGAACATCGTGGTTTGAAAAGAGGGCATGTGCTGAAGCACAAAGGAGTGGAGGGAAGAGCTGGAGTGCTGTTTTCAGTGTGTGGACGCTGATCACAAGTGGTAACAGATTTTAAACTGAAATACTAATCTATATACAGGTATCAAAGGTAAAAGAATGAACTCAAACATATCCTCACCCTCTTTGATGTTATATGATTTCAAATATGTGCTGACATTCAAGAGGTGAAAGGTGGGACAAGGGAAAAATGCAGTTTTAATGCAAGAGGTTTGCTAGCAGTTTTCAAAGATTTTGGTCAGTTTTAATACTGAGAAGATTGTTTTAAGCACAGTAAACCTCTGAACAGAAGAAAATAACCATATTTGATTTTACCCAACATTCATATAATTGTGCACAACTATAAATATAAATATAAATATAAATATAAACATAAACATAAATATAAATATAAATATAACTGAGTATTTTGAAAGGCAGAATGCAAACATCTGCACGGTGGGTCTGAACTGGGGCTGGTGCTGACCAGGGAGCCAGTTGCAATGTGAGTGTGTCCTGCTGCTGGGGCTGACAGACCCCCATAGAGGAGAGGGGTGTTCTGCCTGAGCTCCATGCTGTCACAGTCTCTCCAGACTGGAGCAAGTTTGCATGGAACTGTCTTGGAGTCTGGTAGCTTCAAAAGTGTGGTCGTACCCATCATGCTGAGAAACCTGATTTAAGATTGATATGGAGAGTATTTAGGTGGTTGGAATATGCTCCTCTGGAGAGACCTCATGAAAAGGGAGGAAAATACCTGTTTGTATTTATATTTGAGGCTTTTACAATTGAATGAAAGCAACATTAAGACTTTGAATGTTTTTATATTTGCCAAAACCAAACTTTTGTCCTTGTCTTTGTTTCTAAGCAAATATGAGCCTACAAAAACCACCGTTGTATCCTCAGGATATTGTTTTCAAGTAGACTGTAGTGCTCAAAAGCAAATGATCTAGAAATGGAAAATGTGGTATATTGGGCAGAGTTTGGGGGAATTTATTTTGTTTAAGGCACAGATAGTTGGTTTTGGTCTATCTGATAGTGAAATGAGAGCATGATTAAGGCCAAGAATGAGTCACTTTGGGCAATTCTTAGTTTGCAACCCTCTGCTCAGACCATAAGTTGATGTTCTCTTTTATCATGAAACTTTTGCCCCACAACTCTTTGCTCATTTTGGAGCCACCATGTCCTGCAGAATTCATTCATGCTGCTGTTCCTGCATGATTGTTCCACTTCTCTCTTGCTACTGTTTGCAGGCTTTCATGCTCCTGACTTTCTTGAAACCTCTCTTAAGTTTTAGAGCTCTGGCTATGTTTGTGAAGCTCTGGGATGGACAGACTGACTCTCACTTCTTCTTTATGTTTTTGCTTCAAATTTTCAAGATCTTTTCTGCTTGGGAAGAGAGCAAAGAGGGTGAGAAGATCTCTCTGCCAGTTTGCTGGGCAGTGTTTTGTGAGGAGTTTTGTTTGATGGAGGTTTTGTTAATTTTGACAGTTTGAGAGAAGAGCTGGCTGTGTCAGGTAGAGCAGTGCCGGCATCAGAAGCACTTGTGGATGACCACAGTATTGCCATACTGAATGGAAGGTGGGTCCTGTGGTACAATAAGGAGTGAAAAAACATGTTCTGTGAGTGGAAAAGGGGATCTAATACTACATAAATGGACTAAAGGAGATAATTGAGCAGACAAATGCCTGGTCCTTCATAAAGAAGATGAAAGGACAAAGTGTTCAGCAATGAGTGTGGGGAGGAGTGTGAGGGGGGAGAACAGTGTTGCAGCGTGAAGGCTGCCTCACCTGGAGCCCTGTGCCCCCTCCATCCTCAGCGTTAGCAGGTAAACTCATGCATATTCATAGCAATAGAAATAATAACAATAATGAAAATTGGTAGCAAAATCAAATTAATGTGGTCTCCTGCAGCAGAAATATTTACCCAATGTGTCCTGCCAGTTACAGAGATTGGCATTAAACCTAGACATTACCTCATCTTCCTGGGCAGACAGCCTATTTCTATGCTAAGCAAGTCTGCAGGAGTGAACAACTGAATACCTGCCTGATTAGCTGTGCAGCAGCAGATCCTGGTTAGAAGCGATTTCCCTCAGCGCTTTCTCTCCCTTTTGCTCGCACGCTCGCTCTCTGCAAGGTTTGTCACCATGCCTTATCAAACTATGTTTTTCATCTTGAAGGGCACGTTGCAGGGGAGAGTGGCCAGACAGGTGGGCTAGTACAAATGCTGAACCAAATCAGAAAGGTCAAGAAGAACAGAAGGAATAAAGTGTGTATATATGTGTGTGTATCTCCCTCCCCGTCTCTACATGTGTCGGTGCCAGCTAGGTGAAACTGGATTAATGAGGAAGCGAGAGATAAGTGCTAAGAGGATTGTGCTATAAAAGGAGATTTTGGGGTTTTGAGAATAGATGAGGGTTTCTTTATGAAAACTTTAATTGGCTACCTTAGATCATTTCTTTAGCTTTGTTCCTGGGTGGTAAATCATAAGTTTCCTGCTGGGTGTAAAATCATAGCATAATTATGATAGTTGGCCTGTGTAGAGTGTCTTCTAGCGCAGACTCCCAGCATGCTGTATATTCCTTAAAAAATTAAGCCTCATAATGTATTTCAGACAAGTAGTCTGACAAGTAGTAATAAAAATAGTAATAGGAAAAAAACAAAGTGGAGGAAAAAAAACCTCCAGCAAAAACAACAGTTGCTTTTGTTGCAACAGCTTTAAAAGAGCATCATACTCTTTCATCCACCTGCTTGGCTACCGCTACTCTTTTTTCCATAGCAAGGTTCAAGGACTCTGGGATACAGTATCACTGTTACTGGTTTGTCAAAGTCCTCACAGTAATGCCTTTGTGAATTCAAGAGCTGCAGATGTCCATAGGTCACTCCTCTACCTTGGTGTTGGCATGCCAGTATTTTCCCATGTATACCTGTATTTCCATTTCAAACCTGCATGAAGCTGGACACCCCACTACCTTTGTGATTTTTCTTCACTTGGCTCCATTGCTTGCATTATCAAGAAAACATGCAGCAAAGTCACAGTGAAATGAAGCCTCTTGTTCTTCTGGTTTGATGTTCATAAATCTGAAGTCATTCCACACAGAGGTAGTACTTAAATGGTAGATTTCTCGTCTGTTTTGATCAGTGGATGTGTTTCTAAATTTCAGTCCCCTCAGCTGTTGAAAATTATGAGGAACAACCTAATGGAGAAAAGGTCTGGGCTGATTTGCCTCTTCCACCTTCTTCTGTCCTTCCAAAATACATGTGGCTTCTACTGGACCTGCTCTACTGGGTGGCCAAACTCTGGAAATAACTTTCCTCCTCACACTTTCTGGTCCTAATTCTGAGAAACTGTATGCCAAAACCTGCATTGCTCTCCTGGAAATGGCATGGGGACTGGAGATGTACAGTCCAGGACCAATAGACCTATATAATGGCTGAGTTATTTTTCAGGAGGGGAGTTTTCTGTTGGTAATCAGCAGCAAGTTGCTGTCTCCTGAGTGTCTTAAAGGAGATGAAAAACCTTAAAAAAAAAATCCTTTGTCTTTCAATTGCGGGGTTAAAGACACTACAAAAACACTGGAGTGGACACTGGTTCTCCACTCTCTAATTATTGGTAGAGCTGAGTGTTTTAATTTGTAATGCTATCATTTTGGTTAAGCAGCATTTAAGATTTCCGTCAGAAATGTGAAAGAAAGCTCACAAAAGAATAGGGAACAAAATGTTCAGCCTTGGTTATGAGGATTTTGTTATTGTTTTCATTAAACATCTTGAGACAATAGCACCATCTTATAGTGAGGGTTCAAGAGGAAGCAGCATAAAGGACATGCCATCAGCAAAAGGGGAGCTCTGCCCTGACATTCCTCAGGAGAACAGTGGGAGGTTATAGCCCTCTGGAGCAGAGAAGGAAAAAGATGTTTGCTTGATCTCAGTAAATTATGTCAAAGCTCTGCATTTCACCGAAATATCTGAGGGAGGTCTCTGACCTAATTGTTTTTTCTTTCCTCTGCAATATGAAAGATAATCAAAGTCTATACCATTCCTGTATTTCCAATACTTCATAGTCAAACAAAGGGCACTCTGCTGTTACTAGTGATTTGAACTGCTTTGATGTAGCCAGAAGACCTCGAACACATTTCAGAGGGTTTATTGAAGTGGTAAAAGATGGGCAAAGTCTGATTGTCCTCTTTATGAAAGTACAAGTAGACTGCAAAGATATTTCGGGATGTTAGTTTGTACCTAAATTATAAAAGTAATTTGGCTTCTTGATTTAAGAATTAAATCTTCCACAGCATTGAGGCCAGCTAGTTTGTTGGAAGATTGAGCTGCCTAAGTTATCAAAGTATACAAGCATTGTCTTGTCAGATGGGAAAAGCACTAGTACTCTAAACACGAGTTTGAAGGCGTCATCTCCACAACCCTTGTGCCTGCAGGCAGGAATGACTAACAGAAGATGAAAAAAGTAGCTAAAAACCTTAATAAAGTGGCATTTTCCATTCTGTCATCTGCAGATGAGAAGAATGGACACTGAGTTATGACACTGCTGTCTAAATCTTTCTCAGGGGAAAACAGAGGCAGAACATAATCTTAGTTTTTTTCCAGAATATTTCCTCACTCAAGGCAAAAGCAAGAACACCATTGCTTAAGATGTGACAGAAAATATTATGTTGTTTCAGTAGAGATGTACAGTGCCAGCACAACCTGTGCTGCTTTTTGGCCAGTGATCATCCAAAAGTGGACAATTTTTTTTTGTCAGTATGTTCCGAATGAAAGCTTTCTTTTCAATTTCAGGGCTCAGACAAAAAAATGTGTGAGGCACTGGTTACCATTTCTTTTTGGCAAGTACTGTTGCTTCTACTCAAAAACTAGATGTGTGTAAAAGTTGTCCTGTGGCTTGTCTTTTGACCTGACAATTTACATCTCCATCTAAATTGGAGATGTAGCAGGTTGCCAACAGTATGGCGTGGTTATCAACAATCTCTGCCTGCGTCAATATGACAAAACAGGGCTGGCACTATATACCTGGTGGCAAATAAAGTTACTTCCTCCTCAGTATATATCCTTTGTGGCCTTGGACTCCTAGATTCATTGGATGAATGGTGGCATCTTTGCATTAAGCAGGTATATCCTTTCACTTGATGATTATAAACTCATAAGCCTCCACCCCCACTCTGAACTGTGATCTCCCTACATTTTCTTGACTTAAATGTTTTATTTTACCACTTTTTAACAAATCCTATGAGCTTACTCTGTAGTGATATTTACCCCAGGATTTCATGTCATTGAAATGTAACAGCTATCCTGTTTTACTTAAATAAACAGGTAAAGTACAGTCAATCAATCAATCAATCAATCAATAAGGAACAAATAAATAAAACACAAAGCTTGCTTTTTAAAAAATAGCGGTGTTGTTAGCAGTTGTCAAATGGATACGTAAGGTAATTTCAATTCCTTAGCTTACTGTTTTCATCCACTTATCAGCAGTTCAGATCATACACTACTTTGGATATTGATAATTCAATTTTGCCAGTTCCTTATTGTTTTAGTGGTAAAATTGCAACTCCAAATAAACAGACTCTTGGCCCATTGCACTAGAATACAAAACTTAAGAGTTTCCTTCATGCCTTTTGTAAGAGAAGAGATTTTATGCATAAGGTTGAATGGCAGGAATTTAAATACTGTCATGTGTTTTGCAGACAGAAGTGGAATAGGCAGAGCTCAGATCTGAGAAGAGCCTGTTGAGTCTTTGTTTACCATACTCTATCAGTGGCATCCAGACCTCTGGGAGGGCTGCACAGGAAGAGACAGTATCCTCAACATCCTAAATTTTCAGCTGATTCACAGCTGCTGCAGCCCTGGTGTTGCAGTGGGAGGGTGCACTCTGTGCTCAGCAGGGTTGTCTGTGGACAGGGAGCAAGTGTCAGGAGGCTCCTGCAGCTGCATGGAGAGATGCTCAGCTGCTCTCCTGGGGGACAGGGAAACTGAACACTAATCTCCACTGAGGCAGGAGCTCTGGCGGACTTACATTCTCCACAAAGCTCAAACCGCTTTTTAAATGCAGTGTGGTGTTTCAAAGATGCTGCTAAGCTCTGGATGTTTTCTTCTGATAATGTTCCAGACACTTAAAAGTAGATGAAAATTATGTACTAAACCCACTGCAAAACATTTCTTCAGTGTTTTAAATTGCCAAAGAAATAAGGCTTTGGTGACAGTCTGTGAGCACTGTGTGCATATGTACACACAGGTTTGTATGCTCATGTGGACATTCATTTACCTGTATGTTTGCCTGCTTTGCACCCTTCACAACAATTTTGAAACCAAGAATTCCCTGAAAGAGGAACAGATCTTAGAGATGGAATGGTTTCTTCAAAAGTGAGAAGGAGGTGAAAGAGAGTCCTTGCTAGTGAGCCCATTGAATGAAAAGCAGCAGGAAGAGCCCCATGCCTAATCAGCACCAGAGTGTGGGCAAGAAGGGGATGCCATGGATGCTTCAGCAACTGGAAGAACTGTTTTTTGGTGCTTGCGTCTTGCTGAGCCAGAAAGCTCTGGGTCAAATCAGATGTCATCAGTTCAGCTGTTCACAGACCCATGTGTGATTTTAACATCTCTTTTGAAGAGCACGTAGGGTGAATGAATACTGCCATGTCAGTATCTCCAGAGCTGCATCTTCTCTGGTAGCAAAAGAGTTTGAGTAAGAGCCTACATGCCTTGCCTGCACATTTCATCAGAGCTCTTCAGCAAGACACTATTGCTGCTGCCTCCAAAGCTTGAAGGTGCTTCCCCTTCCATATCCATTTATTCTCGTATTTGTGAATCAGCCAGGAAAGGAACTTGCCAAGTTGAATCAGTTGTTAAGGGCCATGTTGTGGTCACCTTTGCTCCAGGAGTTAGTCTTGGACCTCAGATTTCTTTTACATAATCTAAAAAGCCTTCAAGGTGACAATTCATTTCAGTTATTACCAATTAAAGATGGATTTGAATTGGCAATTTAGGAGCAAAGGACTGTGTTCTGGCCACTTTGGGTTTGGGGGCAGAAGGAGGGGGAGTGATATGAGAGTCCAAAGGTCCTCTTTTCTTATTAACATGCTTCAGGTGTAGTTCTGATTAACTGATTTTCAATTCACAAAATCTACTGTAGATTTTTCTTTTTGTTCATATTTCTCCATCTTGTACTTTAAAACTGAGATTGGATTTTTAAGTATCTCACATACTGAGGGACAATAGGTTAAATTTTTATTAGTGGGGTTTTTTCTTAAGCTTTAAAAATTGGCAGAAAGGGTGGCTAAATAAATTATATTATGGTAATGAAACTAGAGTTTAATTGAAATGGTTTTGCAATATCCTGTGTACTTAGATGCACTAAAGAGGAGAAAAAAATTTATACTAAATGCGATAACTTTTACTAATCATTAAGACAGTGGTGTTGTTAGTAAGAATTTAGGGGGGTTGGGGGCCTGTTTTTCTTTTTAGTTGCCATATTAGAGAATTCTGAAAGCCCAGTTTAGTTACTGAAACAGGAGTTAGCCTTGGCTGTAACCAAAGGTGGGCAATATTTTTCAAAAGTGGTAAGAATGTAGTATGAAAGAAAAGGCGTCAGCCTTAGGGAACTTGCCTCTTCTAGTGGGCTGCCCAAAATGTAGATCTTATTTTTCTCACTGACTTGTTTCAAATCTGTTGATTCATGACATTATTTAGTCTATATTTTCTGATCTTTCAGGATGCTGTGAAATGTACCTCGAGAAATGCTTAAAAATTGTATAAATTGAATTAAGAGGTGAATGTTGAGTAGGAGGTTAGGTAAGGAGAAGAACACACTTTTCATAAAGTCTTCTGATCTATGGAAAATTAATAAGTAATAATTTTCAGAATCTTAAAAATGTGTTCACAGATCTCACCCTACTCACAGTGTGTATCTGTCTCCATGTACACACAGCTGTGTGTGGGATGCCCTCCATCACTACCCTTGCTCAAATAAAACAGTGTTTGCTTACAACAAGATTTAATGAATTCCCCAAAGACCAGGGTCATGCAGTTTAGTATCAGTTGAAGATGAAGCTAATTCCTATAGTAATTTTTTTCTGGATTGTGCAGTGTTTGAGAGTAGGTAAGAGAGCTTGTGTGATGCTAGAAATGTAATAAAAAGCACATGTGAATAGATACAGCTATGTGTTTGGTGTATTTTGATGGTCATACACACCTGAGGCTTGGTGTATCTTGAATAAGAGTCACTTCCAGCCTTCTGAGGTTTTTTGGATCTCATGCCAAGAGCTTTTATGCACTGTGAACTTGTGCAAATCACTGCTCTTTGGATGAGTAGATATACAGACAAATGATAATGTGTTGAATGTGGCTGTTTAACAAGCTTAATTGAAACATCTTATCTTGAAGCTCTTAATATAATTCACAAATAGCAGTTTAACTGCCACGAACACACTTAAAGTGGGGTTGACATCATTTCACCCCCCTTTTTTTAAATGGCAGATGGAGTGATACATTAAGAGGTTGTGTTTTCCTGTGTTCTGCAGGTAATCATCATTAAAGTTGGACTCCAGAGCTTTTAACTCTAAAACCATTAGAAAATTACTGTTAGACCATTGGTAATGCATGCACTTACTTGATTCAGCTGTGAACGTGGAATTATGTGTTCATACGTGTTATGTAATGTTGAAATCCAGTTACATAAACCTTTAATGCTTGAATAGGGGAAGATTGCATAGAGGGAAAGGTGAAATGTCACATCACATTGGCCCGCTACTTTCCAACCTGACTTTTGGCTTGGCACATCTACTTAACTGAAGGGCCACATCTTAAATTTACTCTCAAAATGTCTGTGCTCTGCCTTATACAAAGAGAGTGGTGTGTGATCATACATATGAAATTAAAAATGTGTGGCTGGATATGCAACTGGGTTCACACTGCCTTCACTTCAGTAATTTCAGGTTTGAGTACCAGATCTTATGACTCCTGATGCTGTCTGGAAGTGAAAAAAGTCTCCTGGAAAAAAATAAGCAAACAAACAAAAACCCAACGAAAGTATCCACTCAAGTGCAATTACATGAAGCATCAGACTGGGGAGGGACATAAACCCCAAAGACAAATACTCTGCTTCTGAAAACAGAAAATTGGTGCCATTAGTAGAGGCAAAATGTTGAGACTGTAGCCCCAAGTTTATGTATGTGATGTTTTTAGTGTGTGGGTGTTCAGAGCACCCCATGTCTTGCAAACACTTTTCTTCAGTTTGGTAAATGTATTTTAGGCTCTGAAAGTCTCAGGCATAGGGAAAAGGGAGTAGAGATGAATGACTGTAACAGGTATTAACGTTTGCACCTTTTTTTGCTCAAAGCTGAACACGGAGACCTTACAAATCACTGAGTGCCAGAGTCTTAGAGAGAAAAAAACCTCCATGCTAGCAAAAGTGTAATAAAATTTGATGACTAAAGCAGTAAAATGGTGAATTATCTTTATTGCTGAAGTTCTAGGGAAGGATTGAAATTGTTTAGCAGACCTTTATATCCTATGTCTTTTCCTTTTATTTGCTTATCAAAACAATACTGCACAAAAATTACGTCACTCAGGCACAGTGTCACACATAGGAGTCTGCAGTCCCCATAGAATCTGTGATGCATCATTTTGCTCACTATGATGCAAACCTCTGCCATCCCTACAGGCTGGGAAAAAAGCACTTTAGGACTGAAAGCAATCCAGGAGGGCTAGATGCAATGGGAATGGTGGAGATTATTTCAGGTGCTTTTGTTGCTGACTGACTGGAAGCATTTCCCTTCTCTGAAGGAAAGGGAACAGAATGCCTCAGAAAGGAATTTTGTTGCCAGATTTTGTAGTTCTAACAGGTTTTGAGTCATAGTAAGACACGTGACTTGAGAGAGGTTCATATTATTGTAAGGATCATGCTACCACATGTCCAGAGGTGTGGCATGTGCACCGGAGATTAGTAAAGCAGGAGAGAGAGGGTAAGATGTGAGTCTATAAACAGCAGATAAGACTAAACATTTCTTCTGAGATTTTCTTGCTTGAAATGTTCCTTCACATAAATAGTGTCTGGCTGTTCCTGATTTTTTAAAAATTATTAGTTAATGATTTATTTGCTGAGAATATGATAGTAAAAACATCCATCAGAATGAAATTTTGGAATTACCTGATGGTGGTACTGATATACATCAATGTTATTTACAGATGAATGGCTCAGACTGTATTAAGTCCCTCTGAAGGAGCCAGCAGCTGATAACCCCTCCTGAGTCACTGCAGGGGGAGTGCCAGTGCCTTGCTGGTCTTTTCTGAGACCAGACATTTCCTGTAAGGAGTGATGATGAGGCAGCTCTGGATGGTTGGTGGTTGGTATTTAATGTCGTGGACAATATCTCTTTGCCAGAAAAGCGTTTGATGCCAGTTCAGGGTGATCAGCTTCTTCAGAAGCAACATATGTAGGTACCAGCAGGCTGATGGGAACACTCTTGGTTCCTGTGCATTTGGAATTCCTGCTGAGTTACAGGCACTTGCAAATCTACATCCATACGCAATATGATATGGATGAGTTATTTAGAAATATATTTGTTGAGTTTCTTCGGAGTTGTTCTCAATATGTGAAACATTAAAGGTACAAGTTCCTGTTAGCAAATCAAGGGCTGAAATTCTTCATTATAATGTTGGAAACAAACTTGAGAAAAGAGAAATGGAGTAAATTGCATCAGGAACAATTCAGTAACTACTGATTAAGACCTTTCAGGTATAAATTAGCTGGGGAAGCTGAGAAGCAGTTCAGCACTGAGTTCCCTTCTAGGGCACTTTTTTTCCAGGAGCAGCCAGGCACCTTCTGGTTATTGCCAAGTAGAAATGAAACATCAGGCAATCTCCTGACCTTCATCAAACTTCCCCTGTAACTTACTGCACTGCAGCTTTGTTCAGATGGCGCCTGTTAGTAAGCAAATAAAATGTTTGGTATTAAGTTGGGGCATGCAAAACATTTCTTGGAATGTTGGTTTCCTGTTTTTGGTTTTCACTGCTCCTTAAGAAGGTAATTGAAGTGCAGTTTTACCCAGTTATCCTACACGACAAACTTTGTTTTTTTAAAAAAACCTCACGGCTTTCCAGTGTCATACAGACCATTTATGTTAAAAATGGGTGCTCTAAGAAAGTATGAGGGAGTGGCAATTGCAGCATCTTATGTCTCCATCTTTAATTCTGAGGTGGAGCCTTTGGTAAGGGGAAGCTCTGTACCAAGAATGAACACAAATAACTGGCACAATTTTTTTTCTGTCATCTAAAACAGTAGATACCAAAGTATTCATCTGCTTAACACTTTAAGACCTCTTACTTATATATGGTATTGAGCCTCAGCTTTTTAAAAGTAGGGGAAGTGGGATAGCATCAAACAGTTTTTTGACCACTTCTGTTATTTCCTTCTTGCCATGCCCTCTTTCTCTAAAGAATTTAATGGATTTACTAGGAATGAAGTAGCTTTACCACCTTCCACCCTCCATAACAATTTCTTAAGGTTGTTATATTTTCTGTAAAGATTTTTAAAGGGGAAAGGGGTAGATAAATGGCATCCCTGCAGAACAGAGTTAAGGTGTTTCTATTCTGTAAGCTGTGCATCTCCACATGAGATTTAAACACAGATTTCATGTCAAGCTTGGTCTCTGAATTTTTCTGCTTTCTGAAGCTGCTTCTTTTTACACTGCTTTAGAATCCTTTTTTTTCCCTACTCCTAAACTGTGGTTATGTTCTCTCAACCATAATTTAAAGTCAAATGTCTTTCTTTTGTTTGGAGAATGGTGCTATATTTGAAATGCATCTGATATATATATTATGAAAGCTAAATGGTAGGGAGAGGAAGAGGGGCAAAATGTGTGTGTGTGTATGTCATTACAATAATTTACAAAATGCTCTGCTTTGAAAGTCTAAACCTTATTCAAATGTAGGTTGTGCAGTCTTCTTTGATTTTTTTCAAGATCTTATCCTGCATGTTTTCTGCTGTACGAATAGAGACTCTCAAAAGAAGTCTAAAGTAGCTTTGTGTGTGTGTATTAATTATTTTTTTTTTCCATTTAAACAAACTGTCTTTACAGATTAGAAATGCCTACTACATTGTATTAGATCACTAAGAAGCAAGGCACTGCTTGTTTGGTATTTGAGAGAAAGTAAAAAAAAAAAAAGAAAAACTTTATTAAAGCTGTATCTCGGGTTTGGGTTGCTTACCAGATAAAACTGTTCCTGGTGGTATATGGAGACCTGTTGAGGAGAAAAGGAGCACAGGTCTGTGTTACCTGTCCATTGGCTGTTGAACCCTCTTTGATTTAGCAGCCAGAGCTGAGTTTTGTCTGGTGCAATGCATGCTTATATCCTAATGTGTCTGTCTTTTCTGTAAGGGTAATGCTGTCTGGTTTTGGAAGTAGAAAAAGGACAAAAGATATAAAAGCTTGCAGTTTCATGTTTTTAATCCTGCTTTTAATATTTTCTCAGGCAGCTACTTGCTTTGTATTAAATTTAAACTACTTGGATTTTTATTTCCTGTTAATCTCTGTATATTTCTTTAATTTTTTTTTTGCTTTTGCACTGCAGTGTAGTTGCAGCACCACAAAATCCAGTTATTCTGTTAATATAGCTTTTGTCTATGTAATGCATTATATTTTTTTCTATTTGTTCATCTTGCCTGTCCTCACAGCTACCTATACTGGGCTCTGCTCAGATACATCTTGGAGATTTGTTCTAAGGCAGTTCTAAGGCAGTTCCTCTTGATGCCATCCTCATCATATCCTAGGACATGGGTATTTTCAGGCAGCATGGTGGAGACAGGGAGAAGCTGTGGTTTAAGTACTTCAGCTCTCTTTAGCTTAGAGAGGATGTTTTGAGTTTTTCTTTCTGCTGCATGTTAAAGCAAACATGAGGCTTGTCTGTGTTTCAAGGCTGGACAAATAAGAAGGGAGCTGTCAATGTTTTTCTAACCCTCCTTCCTGCTGAACCAAGCAGAAATTCTATAGCAAAGAGAACCTGAACCATTATTTTGAATAGTGATGTTAATTGTACCTCATCATCCATTACCTAATCAGGTCATGCTTTATTTTGTTCACTTTAAATTATCATTCAGATTTGGTTAACCCAGGAATGCAGAGTAGTGGCATTAAATACTTGGTTAATTTGTATGTCTTACAATTCAGCAGACCAACCTCTAAATATCAATAGCAGAAGGTTGGAGTGGCTGCAGCATTCTTTCAGCATCGTATAATTTTTATAGACTTGATTGCTCATATTATTGCTTTTTTTTCTGTATAGTTCTTCTCATTTGCTCCCAGGAGAAGTTTCAAGTTGAAATAGTAGAGTGAGCAATATTTTCAAGTACTTCAAATGGTAGAGAAATAGAACCATTCCACAAAAAGATTTTTTAAAAAAAATTTGTATATCCAAAAGAAAAGCGTAGTCGCAGTTAAATAAGAGTGTATACCCTTCAGGAGTTTTGAAAAGTTCTTTCACTCCACACAGTCAAAAGCCCTTTTAGTAACCAGCAACTCTTCCATGATGTGGAACAGATCCCCCACTTCCTCTGCCAAAGAAGACATTATTTTAAATTTACATTTACATTTACTTTCTTGCAGTTAATGTGGTATTAAAGCCTTCTCTTGTACTTCAGCACAGTGCTCAAATACAGACTGGGTTATAAAATTAGATGATCATTCTTGCTGTGATTACTCCGCTTGAATTCTTGCATTGTGTCCATTATCCTTGGCACCTCATTGCCTGTCTGCGGGTCTCTGTCCATCAAAGAACTGATATTTTAATGAGATGGATTGCAAAAGTTTATTTTGCTCTATTTGCTGAAATGCTGCCTGTTAGATTGGACCTACGTGGTCTTGGTGGGCTGCGCAGTACTTAGGTGGCAACCCATCCTCACCTGGCCTCTTGCCAGTCCTGGAGGATGTGATAGCTGTGCTGGTTCTCCTCTTGTAAAAGGCTTTGCGCTTCACTGGCAATAGCTGCTATGTCAGGCCCATTCTGGCAGATCTGCTGGCAGATTAATTATCATCGGATGTGTACGATTTCGGGGGCAAAAAAAACCCTGTCAAGTGCTAACTGTATGAAGAATTTCAGCAAATAATTTCTCATCTTCGAGTGAAATACTTTTGTTGGCCTAGTGTGGTTTGTGCTGAGCCAATGATAATTTTTTTGCTTGCTCCTCACACTATCTCTCCTTAGTGTAAATTAGAACTTTTTGGCAAAAGGATAGATTAATACTTAGTCCTTGCAGAGTGCTACAGCAGCGTACTTGACATCTGTCTTTTTTAACATTAAATGCTCTCTGGATGTCTCAAGTATTTGTCAAGTTCCAACTCAAGCTGGGACTTAAACCTGAAATTTAGTTGAAAGTTACAAGTCTTCTGGTGTTTGTTTCCATGCAGTGTGTCCATAGCTCACTCAGTACTTCGTTTACTGCAGTAATTTTACTGCCTCTATTAAGATTTTGGATTCCCTGTTTTGTCGATATGATTGTTTTGCTGCCTTTCATTATAACAGACTGTGTAACTGAGTCTTCCTTTAGAAAACAATGGAATTTTTTTGCATTAAAGGAAGAGCCAGGAAAGACTGCAAAAGTCATGAGAATCTCAGAACACAACCTTGTTTTGGTTTTGGAACACAGTATGTGGAATTACAGCTGCAGGAAGAGTCTGAGAAGAGTCTCAGACAAATTAGAATTTTCTCAAAACATCTTCTGTTTCTATCCACCTTCTCATCTAACTAAAATTCACTTTCGTGTTTCAACTACTGCTGTGTACTTTTCTCTTGCCCTGACAAACACAGTCTTGCTCATATCCATGGCAAATGCTCCTGCAAAGATTGTTGTCCCAGCTTGTCACTGAAGTTGGTGATGAATGTTGGCATCACTGGTTGATCAGAGACAGGAGCTGATATTTCAGTGAGAAATGAGATGTGATAGGTAGGAAATGAATAGGTCTTGAAAGCAAAAGCAAGCAATTTATGTGCTAGAGTTTTTGTTATGGAGGAAGAGGAATTGGTGGAAGGATTAGAAGAAGAGTGACATGAGCAAACTTTCCTTAGCTCTGCCCTTTCAGCATCAGTGCTCTTTCCTGGAAGCCCCTTTCTGGGGACACATCCTCTGGATGCTCTCAGGATCCTTCTCAGAAGTCTCCCTTGCTGTTGTGTCTGCAGAAATGTGGCAGTGATGAGGTTAGGGTATGTTCTGACTGACATCACTGGATGGTTTCCTTGCACTCTTGCTCTCTTATAATGCTCATCTTGTGCCTTCTCGGAGACTGCAGGGCTCATGCAGCTGGAAAAGGAGTTTTTGCTCGCAGCTCTCTCTGCAACAAGGCTTATTCATCAGACTTTGCATACTGGCAAAACTGGCATGTTTAACCCTTATCTAACAAGCAGCCTCTCCAATCCTTTGCCTATGTGTTCGCCTAGAGATCCAACCTTAAAATTACCTGGATGGCCTCCTACATAAATCTTGCCCCGGTCCAGCAGGCCCTGCCTGTGCTTGGCAATTTGTTGGTCTGGACCTCCCTTTTCTGATCAGTCTCTGCAGCCTCTTCCTTAGCCATAACCCCTGCAGTACAGCCATCTGTCTAGCTCGATGATACTTTTTTACTTGCAAATCCCTCTTCATCCCTGGTGAGTCATGTAAATCATTTAGCGCACTGCTTGTGTACAGCTCTTTCATAAGCGCATGAAGAAAGACAAAAGATCGAGGCTTCAGCACACAGTAAAGTCAGTGGATGCAGGAGGAGGTGTTATGCAACAAGGCAGGGTGAATAGGTTATGGATAAGGAGCATTGGAGTCCTGCACTCAGACAGTCAGCCTTAACTACCTGTGTGGCAGATTAAGAGGAATCAGGAATAATAGAGCCTTTCCCCCCTGCAGAGCCCCTTCTGGCTTGAAAGGATTTCTTTAGCTGGACTCTTTTCCAGATTATTTCAGCAATGCCATCACTTGTCATCAGCACTGAGCTATGTACGGCCTGGTGGCCACTGGGCTGACTCCTTGCAGAAGGACATGGGTGTAGTGCACTGACCTCCTCAAGCTCTGCTGCCTTAGGTACCGTAAGGTGCAGGTAGCTCAGCTCAGGGCTGGCCTCTGTGCCTGAACTGGGCCGCCCTTTCCCTCAGTTTGTGCCATAGTGTCCCAAAGGGCTTTTGCTGAGCAGGAGATGATAAGCCCTGACAGCCCAGCATGATCCGTGTAGTGTGCTCCACCTTTTCCCACTGTAAATTTAGTGGGAGCCTCCTTATGGGGTGCCAGGGCCACAGGGTGTTGTGCTCCCGCAGAGAGCTCGAACTAGTCATGCTTTCCTTCAGTATGGCTGGGACTGGTCCTGCACTGGTCTTACAGAGGTGACAGCTCTTTCTGGAACACCCTTGGCTCAATAAAACAGCTGGATGAGAATGAAAATCCCCCTAATGAAAATCCCCCTTAATAGTCCATAAGTGAATCATTACGGTTTTAGAGGAATGTTTAAGGAAAAAAAAGAAAAAAAAAAAAGAAGAAGTACTCCATATTGAGCTTCAGCTTGATTTCTCATCATGATTGGCTTAAACCCAAAAGTCAGACACTTAATATTCTTGCTGAATTTTTAACTGTTGCAACTCTGGACAGCCTTTTGATCTGTACAGATGTCATCATACACTTTGTGAAATTCTTACCCTCAGCAGCCTTC
Source organism: Daphoenositta chrysoptera (assembly GCA_013397915.1). Classification (NCBI taxonomy): domain Eukaryota; kingdom Metazoa; phylum Chordata; class Aves; order Passeriformes; genus Daphoenositta; species Daphoenositta chrysoptera. Next base: position 185,239 of record VZRO01008388.1, on the reverse strand, counting down.
AGCAGCCAATTCTACCGTCATCTGCATATTGCAGGGAAAAGTGTTTCCTTTCATGAACGTAGTCAATAGTATTTCTCAAGGCCTGGTAAGCCTTGTTTTAGTTTATATTTGATCAAGTTGTAGATTGCCCAGTGTCGGGCTTTGTAGAGATTGCAGAGTCCTAGAATGGTATGGCTCTGTGCACCTAGAATAAAGGCACATGCTTTATGGTATTTTTCATGCCCAAAATAGCAAACAAATACTAATCCTCACAACATATGGAAAGGCATCTGTTTTGAATCTGTGAAGCTGAGGAAGGGTGGGGGGAATTTGCAGAACCTGGAAGAGAGTTCCACCTTTCAGTTAGAGTTGGTGGTCTGTTAAATGATGTGGCCAGATTTCAAATCAGAGGACTCTTTAAAACCATGTGAAACACCTTACTCAAGCTATTGCACAGAGGATCGTTTCTAAAATTATTACTGAACTGTTGAATATCTTAGATGAACAAAAGTACATGGTTGGAAGTAATATTAATTCAAAGAATTAAATCACGAGAAAGTCCCTAACCCTGACTGTAGAAGTTACACCTGAGATGTTATGGTCATGCTATTGTTTCACATTAATCAGCACAGAAGGCACATTCTTCAGCTTTGTTAGAGGAGAAAAGCACTGGTGTAGATATTCCTCCTGACTTCAATGATTCTGTAGCAACTATGATGCACTTAGTTATTTTTGGCTTAAAATGTTGTAAGCAATAATCCTTGAAACATTTTTTGTTGACAGTATAGTATGGAATGGAATAAAATCTGTTGCATCAGAGAGGTCCTATTATGGTATGTATGGATGTTAACCTAAACTATATATGATACAAGCTCTCTTCTTACTAGGTGATTGAATCATTGCCCAAGATATGCTAAAATTCTTTTTGTACTTTATGGGCAAAATTGAATCTTATATCAGCTACAGTTACAACTGTGCTAAAGAATTAATTTGATACTGTTAAATCTTAAGTTATGGCATGCTTAATTTTGTCTGTGTAGCTCAGGCTAAAAGGAGTTGCCGTTGTGTTATTAGAGCTAAAGCTATGTGCTGAGTTAGGACATGATCCGTGCCTGGGAAGCATGGCTGGGTCCTGTGGGAAGGCTAGGAAGCAGAATAGTCCTTAAATATTCCTTTGACTAGAGCCTAATTTTCATAGGTGGAATATGTTTTACTGAGCATTTTGGACAGCTTTACACTTGAGATACTGTTTTTCTTTTTGATACTTCTTGAATATTGAGGAAGCTTTTATCTTTCGTTTCCTGGCTGAAGGTAACTTTAGATGATGCTGTGAATAGAGTGCGTGCCAATCTGTAATGAAATTTCCAAGTGCATTTTATGTCAGGCACACTGCTTTGACCTTTCTGTTTTGTTTTTGTAGATGTGCAACAGCAGAGTCTAATCTTCCTCTTTCTAAAGTCAGAGCTTGTTTGGTGAGGTTTTCAAAATATTCCAATCTGATAAATATATCTGGCAAGATTTACGAACCTGTTACTATTCCTTAAATTATCTTAATACATCCCATCATCTTGATAATTACGCTTGCACAATATCATGTTGGCCATTAATTTGATTTCATATCTAGCTAGACACAGTCTTTGAAAAGTTTTATGCAACACATGCGTTTGTGTACTTTTATCTGTAGTATTGAGCTACTTACATGAAAATTGTTTTCGGCCTTATCAGTTCTTGGTAGGGCATGACATGTCTGTAGGTACTGTGTGTGACAGCACCTTGTTCTGTCCTACCTCTGCCTCGTCTTTGCTCTTCTGTAGCTCAGGACAGAGCTGGGACTCTGCAGGAAATACTAAAGAGGGTAGCTCATTCCTCTGAGACTGTTGTGTGTAGAGAGTTGTTGGTAACTGTCAGCTTCAAATAGCACGTAGAGTCTTTCAGTAAACACATACTAATCACCAACAGACCACAGATTCTGTAAAGCAGGGAGTAGCATTTATTTGGCCTGTTACAAGTTTTATGTAAAGGCCTCGAGTGAAACATATTTTGATACAGGCACAATCTTACCCCTGTTTTGCTGTTAAATATTTACATTTGTATGCAAGGCTTTGACCTGGTAGTATATATCTGAGCAGGCACATATAAATAGATTTCATGCCGTGATTTATCAGTCTATACAGTGTTATTGCATGAGCATACACTATGCAAGCAACACATCAGCCTGACTTTGGAGCTTGGGCCTGGCACCATCCCAGTTCTTCCAAATGGTTACAGGGTCCAGTAAACTAACAATTTATCTGGTGTCTCCACAGTGGAAAGTTCTCTGTGCCTGATCAGCGACTGACTCAAACAGTTGCTAGTGAAGCAAAAACATCTTTCAAAAGCCTTGCTAGGCTGTGCTCGAACAGCAGACACGTCTCTGCAGCTGGGGAAAAGCAACTGTCAGCCCTGCAGAAGCTGCTGCTGGAAACCACTGCATCCTTCCCTCCAGCCCTGACCAGCTCGGCTCTCAGAGGCTGATGGGGCAGGACCTGTGACAAGGATGGCCCAAGGTAAAAACCTTGCCAGAGCTTCAGAAATGGTTATCAACACCAGTACAAGGCAGTAGTTGCCTCCCACAGGTTTTGTAGGGGCACAAGCCCTTCTTAACTGAGCCACTCTGGTTTGCTCACCACAGAACAGGTGGATGAAAGGTTGGACTAGATCCCACTGCTCCCTCCTAGTCTCTTTTCCCTGCTGAAGCTGGGCCCTGCTGTTGGGCACAGGGCTGACACATGTCCATGGGCTCATTTTAAGGACAACATCTGTGTTTCTTTCTAACCATTCAAATGTACGGTCACTTAAATGAGGAAGACCAGGCTTTCGAACCTTCTGCTTTGTGGTCATTATCTAGAGGTATATTGGGCCAGGGAAACGGGCTTTGGGAAAGCTTAACGCAGTTTTAATGGCAGCTGTGCTCCATTCCCCAAAGCTTTTTTCTGTTTGTTTTTTTCTGGTATCTGTGAAACAGATTTTAAACTGAATGAACAAAAGCAGTGCAGAGCTTAGCAGGTCTGGGAGGAATCATGGGAATATTAAAAACAAATGGGAAATAAGACATTGACCAAAATCTAGAAAAATATGGACTACAAGTCTCCAGTGAGTTGCCTGGCTGGCTTTCCACCTCTAAATTATTTCCATGCAGAAAGTTTAGCAGGGATAGACCTAACAGGCATTGAGAGTTGCCAGGAATTCTTTGTATGATTGTAACTATTTTTAATTTCTATTTTAGAAAAAAGTGTGCTTTTTATTGTTAACAGTATTTTGGCATGATAGCAGCTTTACAGAGAGAAGGACTATGAAAACGATATACCTATCTGTGTCTAATAGAGATAAACAGACCCTTTTCCTGCGGGAAGAGCACCGTTCTTATTCTTCCGTGGTGTTTTGCCAAATGGGCTGGATGGGAAGAACTTCCCTGCCCTGTTTGCTCCCGTCTCTGGCGTGGCTTTCGCCAGCAGGCTCAGCTGCTCTTGGCTAGAGGTGCTCCGGTGCTTGTGGCAATGATACCCTGACAAAACACTGTCGACTTAAATCAGACCAGCCTCCTCCCTTTTGTAAAAACAAAACTTTCAAGTGAGAAGTAAGTCTGATTGCTTTAATCTCTTTGTGTCTTCCTCTTTGCCTTCCCTTTTAAATTAAAGTGCACATCTCAATGTTCTGTCTTACTTGGAAATCTGAAGGAGTGGTGGGGGGGAGTGGAGAAATAATGATGAAGGAAGAGATAAATGTAGCAAAGGTGGAAGTGATAGTTTATTCATGGCGTTACATCCCTGTTATCTTGATCTGGCCTACTTGAAGACTGTTTTTTTTCCCATCCAGGCTCCTTTGATGAGTGTTGATAGTTCTCTCCCACTGCTGTGGCCGCAGCCTGATCCTCTCGCCCCACTTCCCTCACAGTCAACATCCACAGGATGTATATTATAATTTGTGTGGATGGAAGTAGAAGCAGCAAAAAATAACCTTCCCTGGCATAGTAGGCAAACCATCCATCTGTTTTCCACCAGCTCCCACATCTCCTGTTTCTGAAGTTGCTGCACCTATTTTGCAGCTGACTGCCAGGCTCCAGCTATCGTGCTGGAATCAACAAGCCAGAGATTCTCTTCCACTTTTTATTACCTTTCCTTCTTGGAACAGCTCCATAAACCCAACGTAGTTCTGGAGTTCTGCTGATTTTGATTATTACCCTTTGATTTAGAGAAGTATGAGATTTATGTTCTTTTGTTTGGTTGAGAGACTTTCAAAGACAAGCCAATGCAGAGATAGCTTTCCATTCTTGCTGCCAATTTTCTCATGCTGTTGAGGAATTCATTTAGGCTTAGTTTTTAGGCAGGGTTTCTTGGGGCTTTTTCACCTCTCTGATATGGCTTACACTGACTGTTAAAGTCATGAGCCAGTCTGTCAAAATCATGATCAGCTTAAAGATCACAAGCTTTTAATAAACAGGTTATTTTCTTGGGGCTTTGCAGCCTACTTGGGCTTTTCAGGCTCTTCTGTGTAAGCTCTGCTGGAGGCCTTCTTTAATGGCAGCTGATTCTAAGGTAATCAGTTGTTTTCAAAAGTTACGACTTTAACTAGAGCATCATGAGACTTGCAATAAAATTTCAAGGGTTGGCAATGCTGAGTCTCTTATTCTAGAAGCTTTACAGTATTTTAATTGCTTTTGTGAGACATTTAGAGTGGCACTCCTCCTCCCCCCCAGCTGCCTCATTTGAAGCAGTTCATGAAGCTTGCAACATGGCTCTGTCAAGGTTCACAGAGGCTCCAGCTTCTTTCCTATGTGACCCAGACGTTCTGTCCCCTGAAATGTGCCAGACGGACAAGAGGTTACTTTGAGAAATAGTTCGCACTTTCCCAGACTCTGCTGCTCAGCTTCTCTAGCAAATATGTAGCTGAGGTAATGTCACTGTAGATAGTAATTTGTACGTCTTTTCCAGAAGCTGAATGCCTAAGCTAATAAAATCAAGAAACTGTCACAAACTCTTTTTTTCCCCCCACCATGTTTCGTTCTGCTTTAGAAGCATTAATTTGGGCTGTTTCACAGTGTAGAACTGACTTTTTCCTTTGACTGAAGCAGAACCAAAGGACTTCCCTACCGGTGTACAAAGAATTTGCTTGAAGGTTTTCTGACAGTAGCAAAGCACATTACTTTTTTTTTTGCAGCTGGACATGGTTGTGTTTCTACTCTCTTGCATTGAAAATAGTGTTAGTTGCTGCACAAATACAATTTCAAATCCTGCTGCCCTGTTTTAAGGCACTTCTCATTGCCCTTATCAAACTGTAGTAAAATCCTTTCTTTCCAGCTATCTTTTCCTCAGTGGCAATGTAACAATAGTGACTGCACGATTCATTACTCTTTGCATGGTGTCTTCTGACTACGTTAAACATTTACAATAGAACAAGGTATTCTGCTGCAGTTCATTACCATGTGCTTTCCATGGATTGGGTGGGAGTCAAGGGAAGTTGAACCTACAGAAAGCTCTTAGGAAAACTGAGGAAATGTAAGAGTTGCAGTGCACGGCCTACCTGAAGATCTTTTCCTAGATGGAGGTGGAACTGGAGATGAATCAGGTTATTCCTAGTTCCTTGGATCTCCTACGTACCCCGGCAGAGCCTCACGTGAGGAGTCGCTGCTTGCCCCAAATCACGTGTCTTCTTCTTGCTTGGTGGAGTTTCCACTTTGAGCAGGTACTTACAGCTGTCAGCAGAGGTGAGCAGAGACACTTCTGCAGCCTGACAGGGATGCCTGGGGAGGCCCACGGTCAAGTGTTTTCTCTAAAGCCAGCAGAGGTAGTTTTCCTTACCCAGGTAAGTGCTCTCTGTTTTGGAAGGGGTGTCTGTAAACTTTCTCTAATCAACCTTTGCTTCCCCCCCAACTTCCCCTTGAGTAATTTAATTTCTGCTTAAAGGAAAAACATTTTCAAATTCTTCTTTCTGGGTTTGATAGTGATTTATTGTTCTTACTGAAAAATTAGTACCTTTTACATACACTGCCATTAGAAACAGGGACAGAAACTCTCTAGAGACTAGAGTGCTGTGCACTAGTAAAAACTGCAAAACAAGGCAAGGTAAAACAGAAAACAAACCATAAAATGGCCAGGCAACCTGTGTGCTGTACAGCTGCACAGAAATCTTCAATCTTTGCCTCAATGTGTTCAAATGAAAAAAAAAAAAAAAAAAAGGCAAAAATAAAAGGCAAGGAACAGAGTGAGGGAGAGAAACAAAAGTAGAAAGTGAAGTGAGTTTCTTGCAAAATGCCTGACCATTAATGCCAGAATCTCCCCAACTGATCCAACCACTGACTTTAACCCTGCCCCGAGTCCAGCACCATGCCAAGATCTGCAAACTTACACTGAAAAGTGGATTTGTACATAGCCAAAACTGTCATTTTCCCAGTGAAGCTCCACACTGCATAAACAGATGTCTCCTTTGTTAGTCATTTCTTATGTATCTTTGGTGGGATGGTCCTGGCTGAAGTACAGTGTTAATACCTTCCCAGTGACTCCTGCTTACCCCAGCTGGAGGTGGAGTTGAAATCGCAGGCAGATGTACACCAGCTCTTCCCCAGCATATCCTGTTTTTTCAGGAATTTAATCTAAGGCACAGTTGTCACTTGGGATGAATGTGAGACATTCTGCACCAGCAACGGGGAAGGTTTGGCTTTGATTTAATTTAACCAGACTTTGCGATAGACTGGTCTCAGGGGTAAGGAGGCAGTGGGGCTTGCATCACCAGCTCTCTTGGCTTGCACCTTTTGGCTAGAGGTGTCTCCTCAAGGACTCTTCTTCGAAGCAGCGGGTTATGGGTTACTGAAGCCCATCACTTTTAGTAAAGATGGCAAAGACTATAATTGGTTTCATTTTATACAAATTCAGTGCTACTTGGATGAATTGCAAATTTGGTGAAGCACCAGGTACCTCAGTGCTATAAAGAAACACAATTTAATTTTTATTCAAGTTTCATTCTTTTAAAATATTTTTGGTTGATTTTTCTGTCTCTTTTTCTATTCGTGTATTTTTTAAGTTGGAAGATGCCTCAGCATGTTATATATGCTACTGTGGAGGCATTTCTCTGCTAAGCTCAAGGGGAGTTTTAGAGGTTGCTGCCTCCTGAGAGTGTAACTCAGTAAGACAGGGGCTTCCTTGGTGAAGTCAGTGCAGGAGCCTTCTGGCTCTGCATCTGCCTGCCACCACCGAGGGTTTGGCAGAACGGCTGCTGGCAAGGCCGAACTGCTGAGCCATCGCTGGAGAGATCTGTGTGGAAAAACAACTCCGCAGGAAAAAACATGCTGGATATTGTTATTCTGGATCAACTCAACGATATGTTTTGTGGGATGGTGGCACAAGGAGTTGTGTTGGCTAGCTGTGGTGTGAGTCCACGTGAGTGGGACCCTTTAAACCTCAGCTCAGTGCCATAGCCAGCAATCTGTCAAACACCACACGCTGCTCAGACGTCTGAGTTAGTTTAAGTACTAACAGTGGGAGTGTGTTATGGAAATACCTTAAGCCAACCAAGACACAATTACAGGCTTCTGTGACTTCCACCAGTTGTCACGTATTCCCCAAGTTAAAGTTTCCACGTTAAAATACGTAAATGTTAAATTAATCAGACTGATTACTGAATTCATTTTCAGAAAGTTGGTTAGCTGCTGGTATTTGTGGATTGCTGATTCATCTGGGAGACGCAATGCAGCAGGGAGTGTGGATATGTCCATTGGAAAAAGAGGCATTGCAGTTGTGTCCTTTAAAGCCTTTCTTCTCTTCAAATACACACGTAACTAAAACACTTACTGAAAAGTATTCAGTGGTGGTTAAAAGCAGAAGATGTATTTATGCTGCAGGTTGTTAAATGTATTTGCAGCCTTTTTTTGGAGCTCAGTGGGAATTGTGTTGTCATTGTTTATTGGTCTGCTTCAACAGCTGCTGGTTGAAATTAAAGGAAATCCATTGCCTTGATTTGCAAAAACATTATAGATTGCTTGTGCTACGATGAGGTGTGAGAGGCAATTTGAGTGAAGCCCAACAAATGTCATGAGAAAACATATAGTTTGCAATATTCAGATAATCAATATGAATTGATCTGCAGGTCCTTAAGATATAAAAATAGTTTTGTTTGAACTGATTTCTTGATTTTCTTTGAGACTTCTCAGGCCTGGCCAAAGGGCCTGAAGACTCTGGTTTCACATTTGAGTCAGTGGTGGTGACTTCAGCTCATGCTGTCCAGCCACTCTTTCCTGTCCTGAGCTGTGCAAATGCAGGTGTTTTCCACTACTGTGAAGTATTTCCGGGAACTTACGTGGCAGAAAAATAATTTGGAAAAAAGCAAAGAGCATTAGAGCCAGTGCTGGTCAGTCCACATACTCAGTAGTTTAAGCAGACACTTCTCCAGATTCCCCTTTTTCTGTTAGCTTGCAGTTCTCAGTTCTTTCAGGTTGATCTTTGACACAAAGAGATGAAGTTGGCAAAAGAACCTGTGTATGCAAGTCCCTCTGACCACTGGCAGTGTGCAATATGGGAAGCCCTATGAAAATAGAAAGACTTGCTCCCAAACACCTGCTTATGTTATCTCACAGCAGCAGTGAACCTTTGGCACTTGGTCCACATCTTTTCTGTTCACTGGAAGCCTTGCTGCTGGGAGCCTTGCTCTCTTTTTTCATTTCTTTCCTCTGAAGTGGCCAGAGAGGCCACATCTGAAAGGACAGTCCTTGCAGTTATTGACAGGTGCAGCTTTTGTCTCATCCAGGATGTTCCTACTCAGTCCCCTGACTGTAGTGACAGGGTCATGGCACACAACATTTCTGAACAATGAAGAATGTTGAATAAATAAAAGTACATAACAAGAAATGAAATTTGTAGGTCATACAGGCAGCTAGCCAGATTATAATGTGTGTGAGAATGTGTGTGTAATTATGTTGTTTCAAAAGTAGAGCAGGGACTTTCCTTGCATCATGTTTAATTTTATTCTCCACATAAAAATATATTGTTGGAATTCACTTGGCGTTTACTGTTGCATGTAAAGATAAATCAGCTGTCAGACAATGGAAGTCTTTTCCTGCTATGTTTGGTACTGATCCTCATCAGCGGGATACTGTGTTTGGTTTTAGTTCCCACCCTTCAAGAGACAAAACTGAAGTGGAGAAAGTTCTGAATTACAAGAGATTTCAAATAGGTAACCACAGAGAAGAGATTGGAAAAAAAGGAGATCAGAAGGGACCTAAGTGTTTGATATGCAAAATGTCAGTATTTAACTGTCAGTAATCAATGGCTTGCCATAATTTCCAGAGCAAGGGAAGAAGTCAATTTAATGTGCCACAGAGGTGATTTAGGCTAAAGGTCTGTAAGATCTTTCCATTGCTGAGATGATAAAACATCATCAGTGGCTACTTGAGGGTTATTCAATGCAGTATCCCCACAAGAGGAGAGAACAGCCTAGACAATCATCAGCCGTGGGCAGTGTGCATGCGCTTGTTCTTACCTTACAGTAGGAGGGTCGGGCTAGTTAATATGTGAATTCTTCAGCCCCATATTTCTATGTTTTTATGTATGAATACAAAAACCCTACAGCACCCTGTGGCTAAACCAGAGGACTTTGTTAGATCAGTGTCTGCTCTCCGTGTCTAATTTTATCTCTGTCTGCACTTGGTCTTGCTCTCTACCTCCGGCCACATGTTCTTGCCCACTTCCTTGTGACAGTTCTCCTACAGCTGTGTGGTGACCTAGACTGCGATGCTGACCCAACAGGAAAGCAACCCAGTAAGAGATTAGTTTACTGCAGTTTATTCAACTTATGTAGCCATTCAGTAGATATAATGTAAACATTTATAGGGGTGATAGTTTATACTTACATAAAGGAATGTTGATTAACGGACAATACAAGATACGGAATCGAGTCTTCTGAAATCTTCTTCAGGTCTAATAATGGGTTGGAGAAGTCACCTAAAATTTTATCCTTGTTTCCTTGTCTGCAAAATAAAAATATTTGTCTAACTTGTGAGAACTGTTGTACAGCACTTAGAATTAAGTTTTAAGAGTGGGTGAAAGTCTGAAAATACTGCAGTTTTTTTTAAAGGTCAAAATAGCATTTTCTGATAATTGTGGTACAACATTAACTTCAGCTGACACGATTTTTTATCTCTGTATGCCAAAATAATTTGTCTCCTGTTAATGTAGTTAGTAGAGTCAAAGTATCAAATCTGAGAGGAATTTCTTACACATTTATTATATTGAATGCAGCCTGTATTTTCTTATTTTTATTCTCACTGCATAAGGAGAGGCTTTTTTTCCCAACTGTTTTTGCCTGCACTCTGGAGCAGCTTGTGGTCAAAATGCATTGAATACTATGGAAAGGTTGCAAAGATTTGAACATTTCCAAAGTGTAAGCCATAATCAGGGGACTGTGATCATGCTGTCTTTCTTCTGCCCAGGGAACTGGAGAGTTCAGAGCCACATGAGCTGTAAACACACTGTGTCATCCCTCCTTAGGCTCTAACAACAACATGAAAGCCCTGATTGGCGGTCTTGGCACATTTTCCTGAAATCTCGTTGGTGTAGAACCTACCAAGGCAAAGGAGTAAACAGCTTTTGATCCTGCATAGCTGCAATTAAAACAAAACTCTGGAATACAAACACGAATTCAGGTTGGTTTTAGGAGCCACACGTGACAGCCCATGGGGAAAAGTGTTGTGCTTGTCCCTGGTGGCCAAGGACTGTGTGCTGGTGGGATGTGTCCTGTGAATGGGTCTGATGAAGTGAAGGCTTCCTCCTGAGCTGCTGGAGCACTGAGGTATGGATGACTGAGTACGGTCACCGAGGGGTTTTGGGACACAAAGCAGTCAGGCCGACCCCCGTATATTAACACTGGTGTCAAATGCAGCTGTAAATACTGAGCTGCTGCCAGTGGCTGCCTGGCCTCTAACTATGCACTTGAATGATGCGCTGGGGTTTGGCCAGCACGGTGCAGACACTCTGGATTACAGCTGGGAAATGACACTGTTCAAGACTTCACTGAAATTTCACTGTTTGAGTCTTCCTGAAGCTAATATCCAATTTATGTTGTGTTGTCATTGCTGGATTATAGTTAGCAACTCTTAAAGTCTTCCTCTGTAGTCACGCATTGATTGGCATTTTCTTCAAAACCTGCCTTCCAAGGCTACTGATTATAGAAATACTTAAGAATTTTGGTCTGACTGTAAAAAAGGTTAATTTCCACCTCTCAGTTGCAAAGAAAAGCTTAAACACATGATCCCTGAAGGCTTTGAAACTAGATAAAATTAAAGAAAAAAGAATATTTAAGCTCTCCTAATATAAGTGCTGCCACAATTTCTGAATAGTTTGAAGTGGTAACTCACGTTATGTTGATTGATTCCATATAATATTAATTTGTTAAATATCTCTCTGTGTGTTTGGCTGTGTTTTTAGTCAGTGCCAGTTTCAAGACCTATAACAAATGACTCCAGACTCTGAGTGTTTTTTTCCATTGATGACAGTATGTTCAAACACAGAGAATAGTATTGTTAACAAAAACTTTTTTCTTCATGATCTTACTGATAAAGCCTGTAAGTACACTGGTAATTTTTAAAAAAATTATTTCTGTTTTCTTAATAATATTTTTAAATGTAATTGACAGGCTGCTTACCTCTACTTCATAGTCTCTCCTGTAAGCTGCTAACCAAAATGAGTTAGTGTAATCTCCCCAGCATCACATCTGTACTCTGTATCAAGAAAGTCTTATGTCATAACTGTTCTTGAAATACAGTTGAACCCCATCTGGATTTTCCAGTTACTTGTTTGCATTTATGGTGAGCATGAGGAAATCCAGCGAGAGCTCTGAGACTGCGGGGAGAGAGGGCCAGCCCCCACACAGACCCAATGTGCAATTTTAAGGATTTCCTATTCAATTTCGATAATAGAAAATTTGCTGAATTGGAACTAATGAGAAATAAATGTAGCTTCAGAAGTTACTGACAAATCTAACTAAACTCAGTCAAAAAGCCTCTTAGTTCTGCTAAACTGTAGCTCAGCTCAATCTTGACAGTTGCTCTTCTGATGATCAGGAGTTCTTATTTAACACTTTTTGCAAATTTTCTCTTTGGGAGAGAAATCAAGAAGTTTTATTACGTGTAGTGAACTTACAAATATCAAGATGCAATATGAATGCTAAACTAGTTTAACTTGGCAGCGCCTTTTTGTTAGTTATTTTGTGACTCCATTAATATACCATTATTAACTTGATGATTTTTATGCAAGCCAACTTCCCTGTTTTAAAAAAAATGAAAAGGTGATTGCTCCTGAGTAGCTGTATTTCTTACCAGGCAAGTGCAAACGTGGTAATTCAGCGATGTGGCTTTCCTGCTTTTAATGTAAGGTCTCTAGACAATACTTCTCTACAGGGTGTAGACAGGCTGTTAGAGGATCATGTTTCCATAAAACAACAGAAGCTTAACTTAGTGCATTAGGTTTGCTAAAACACGTTTGCTTCCCCATCTTAATACTGTTTTCATTGGATACAATCAAATACTTTATCATTCAGATAACAAAGTGTGTCAGCAAGTAATTGTATTTGCAAATTTCAGGATATAATTATGTGAGCATATGCAAAATTATGGGCAAGGAAAGTTGGTAACCCAGTTAAGATGAGACTGAAAATTTGACTTATGATATATACATGCTGTTTGAAACAAAGAGGGAGAGGCAATGCTTTCCCTGGAAAGAAAGAAGTCAGTATGGTGTTGGTATTGCTCTTTAATGTGCTCTGCCACTACAAAGGACTCCAGGTTGTTTTATTATTTTAATTCTTTTCCAATTAAAGTTTTCTTTTTGGGAAGGTGACAGAAATTATTTGAGAACAAATTGAGAAATAAGAGCTGTAATGATATTAAGGCTTTTCTTCTGCTTAGAAATTAATGTTTAACAACTGAAGTGAAGAGGCTGGGAAATAAGCAAAAACCTTGAAAGCAGGAAAATAACCTTACCTGTCATTAGCATTCAAGCGAGTTTACAGCATAGGACCTTTGTTATACAGCTGTTTATGGGAATAGTGAATTTGTTGCAGACCCCTGGCATGCTCCCCCAGCACAGGAAGAAGGTAGATTTTTGGGAATGGTTCAAAAGTGCAAACAAGAACAAAGCCATCTTTTCTCCCAATCTGGAAAAAAAAACCAAAGAGAAAAATAGTTTTATTTTTAGGGTAAAAAAGATCAATTTCCTAAACACAAACACAGCTTTCTTCCTTTAGTCTTTTCTATCCTGACTCCAAGCCCCGTGGCCAGAGCTGAGCTTCTGTTCAAGGCAAAGGGGTGCTGTTTCCCGGTGGGTCTGGTACATTTGGTCTCAGAATGGGTCAGGGGGGCTGTTTCTGAGGGATTGGAAGCTGGCTCCACATGCCAGCTCCACACCTAGCCCCAAGCTAGCAGCTGAACTGAAACCTCCAGCTCCAATTCCGTGCTCAGTAGCACTAGTTATGCACTGGGTGGTCAGTTTGGGTCTATTTTTAGGGTATGAATAAGGATTACGTGTTTCAGCTGTCTGCACCTTTTGTGTAACACCAGACTTCTTTCCCCATTTAAAGTCTGAGCTGATGAGGAAATGTGAGTGGAAAAGGTTTGAGATCTGTGGTTTCTTAATGTCAGAATAGTAAGGTTTGGGTTAGGTTGCAAGGCAATCTGACACAGAAGGCTTGCTTATTGCAGAGTAAGTCCTTGGAGTTTAATTTTATTTGCATTCCACATTCCTTAGAGCAAATAAAAAGTGACTTTTTAAATGGTTTAGATGGATTTTTCCCAAACCTCAACAAAATCTGTGATCTCATTGTTCATAACTCACTTTGTTAAATTCCGTGCTTGGACTATGGATGATGAAGATTGCCTCTACACTTCTCACAGCTCTGTTAAGTCTACATACATAGTTTATTCTGTCAAAGATGGATTTTTCTCATCAGGGCTTGTTAGTGCAAGTAAATAGTTCTCACCGTCATGGAAAACTGGTTTTTAAGGGATTATCTGTTGTGACAGCCTCAACCTTTACCTGTTTCTCTGGTGAAATCTGGTATAGTACCTTTTGACTTCCATCTGATTCCCTGATGACATTTAGCCCTACTCTCTGCTGTGTTACTTCATGCTGCTTTAGCAGGAGCTGTTGGCTTGAGCTTTCCATCTCCAGGAGCTGCTCCTCTGTTATTCCTGTTTTGCAAATATATCCTGAGAGTGGAGCCTGCTACACAGAAGGAACAGTGCAACCATACACAGAGAGGCTCTGTTTGGCCTGAAAAGTTGCAATCTAAAAATGAGCTTGATGATGTCTAGACAAGACTGTAAGTATTTAGTACCTTTACAGTGCTTTGCATCTTCAAAGCGCTCTGCAAACATTAACTGATTAACATAACTGCGCCATCTGTTTTGATGTTTACATTTTGTGCAGGCAAAATTCCTGCTTTGTTTTATTACCTCTTGCAGGTATGTGGATGTCATTATTATGGCCCTTCAGAGGATGGTAAAGTCAGGTCCACACATGTCTCCAGTAACATTTTGCCTTAAAACTCAAGCCAGTGCCATTGGGGCCCTGCTCTCTGACCTGGCTGTGACAGTTGGGATTATTTCCCTCTGAAATTTCAGCCTCTAGTCTGTAGAAATTGTTGTTCCCATGGCTGCCAGAGGCTGCTGCCTCCCTTGTCACTTTGCTGCTGAACTTAACTGTTTTCTCCCCAGCCGTGGACAGGCAGGGACACATCCAGCAGTGTGGGAGCTTCTCTGCAGAATGCTCCCAGATAGCCAGCTGAAATATTGGCTCAGGCAGAAGAGGTTGTAGAAACCATAAAGATAGTGAAAAGAAGGGGAAACCGTTACTTAGCTTTTGGCAAAAGGTTGTTTTTCTCTCCAACTTCATGCATGGCTACAAGAAATGTCATTGTATTCTTCTTTTTCCAACTAGTTATTGGAGATTTTGTGTAACTGAGGGGCTGCACTGATGAGCCAGAGTTAATTTTCCATTTTGGTTTAAATTTCTTACTAAAGATTTCAAGACTGTTTCAAAACTGATCTAAATCAAAGCACTAGTAGCACTGACAAGTATCAAAGCTGAAAAACCTTAAACCAAACCCAAACCACACTCTTTGTTTATGTCTTTTTTTTCTTTCCTTTTATTTTCAACTCCTTACTATTTCAGTGTTTCACTGCCTGAGTGGTGTTTCAGGTAGATCACACAACCTAAAACTACCTTTATTTCCAAGTTACTGCAACTTTGTTTTGCAGAAGAGCTCTAAAGAAACAAGTGCTCTGCTGTCAGCAGTGTTTTGATCCAGGGAAAATTGCAGAGACACTCCGTGAGAGAAGCGAATCGTGAGAGATGTGTAGCGAGGCAGTGCGCTGGCAGACTTTTGCGTCAGTAAAGGAGTCATCGTTTAAAATCTCAGATTAAACTCAGATTAAATTGTGCCGTGCCATCTCGTGGGAATGGGCCGTGACCGAGAGGAGCCGCGGCGGCTGCTCGGCGTCAGGGAAAGGCCTGCTGGAGCTGCACCTCCCCTCGGAGCCGCTCTGCGCGGAGAGGCAGACAGCACGCACGGGCCTGGGAGAGGCTCCTTCACAAATTCGATGTCTGGCATAGTTCACACCATGGTTTTAAGTGTGACCTCAAGGCATTTGCAAGGAATATCTTTATAAAGACTGTAACGAATGTGCAAGAGACTCTCACAGACAAATTTTCAATTAATAAGCCGACAAACCTGCAACATGAGGATATAAATACATTGAAAAGATGGACTTGGACAGACCTAGACGGGGGGTGTGGCTTTCCTTCACGCTGAATATTTTTGCAGCATTTTTTTGTTTGTTTGCATACTCGCTTCTGGTAGAGACATTTTGCTATGTTTGCATGCTAGGATACAGTAGTGGGAACAAAGCTCTGACAAAATGGAATTCTCCTTTGTCAGACTGTGGCATCAGAAAAGCTGATGTCAAATGCCACCAGACTCTCACTGGAAGCTTTTAAAGAAAGTTTGAACTTTTCACAAAAGATAGTGTGGAAGTGGTTGAGGAAAGGATTATGTCCTGCAGCATCCCTGGGGTGAGGTGAGACAGTTGCAATTATTCTCCTCAGACTGAGACTCTCATTTGCCAGAGCAGGGCTGGAAGAAGCCAGACACAGCTGTGAAAAACTGGCTCTAGGTGGCCCTGCTTGAGCAGGGGCAGGTTGGACAAGATGACCTCCAGAGGTCCCTCCTTCCCTCAACTCTTCCTGAGCCTGCAGTTCAGAGCCTTTCTCCTATTTACTCCTAAAGTTTCCTCCTGACAGTTTGGTTTATTTCATGTACGTGCTGCAGTCCCTTCAGAAGGTTACTCTGGGAAGGAAGAATATGAATACAGAGAATTGCAGACGTTGTAACCAAGTTACATGCAGCCAATTTTACACAATGGAAGAGTGCCTCCTATAAAATGCTGAGCGTCATTCGCTCAGATAGAAGGAATTACGCTGAGAACACGAAGCGTTCTGTAGACTCAGTAGACTCTGGCTTTATATAGAGAATCCCACAGCAATCAGAGTGAATTTTGCATCTGACTATCTAAATAGAGAGGATATTCTATGCCTGTCTTCCCTATGATTGCCCTTATTAGTCCAAACATTCCCCTCCCACCCCCCTGTAAAGAACATACTCCATAGCATTTTTATATTCCATAAAGGAAAGTGTCTCGTATAATCTTTGTAGATACTTCTGCCATCTTAAATGTTTCTTCCAGCATTTTGTATCCTTATGGACCCATATCTCATCTGCCTTTTTAGTCCTAGTATTTCCTCCACCCCAAAGTTTTGGGGGATGAAACCAGCAGTATCAGCATCTTCAGTTAGAATATAATAAGAACCCATGTGGAGTGGGGAGCTTTATATTTTTAGCCAATTTGCAAATAATTTTGTTTTATTCTAGAAACTAATGGTGGTAGGTGATCAATGGCCTTGTATTTACATCCCACATGAACAAAAAGGGAGGAGGTCTCTCTTACTGCAGCACCATGATAAAGATTCTGAAAGTCTGTGTAAGATGAAAATTATTTGCATGTAGGCACAGAGGGAAGCACTGTGCAAGCATCTAATTGCAGCACTCCCTGCTGACTGTTTTTAATGTGTGTTGGTTTTATTAAGCATTCTTAATATGAGGCTAGACTTCTGCTTAGGCAAAAAATTTAAGAGAAACAGCAGTTTTAATTCTCAGATTACTGAAGTGCATGCAGTTGGGAGAACCTGTCTGGATGCAGTAGATTAGGTGAATTTGTTCCCTCTGTGAAAAATGATAATAAATTGGTTTTGTGGTCCTGCATTGCCTGACTGGTCTTTTGTGTGTGTGTGAGTGTATGCACGGTATGTATGGCTCTGCTACATCTTGAAGTTTTGGTTTCATGTGTTATGCTATGCATTGCTTATGAGGGACAACGTTTGCATGACAAATTGCAGATCCATATGGCATCGTTTTTTAACATCCTGTACTTTTAGGTATTTTCAAGGAACTGTGTCTGAGGAGGTGAAGAGGGGAATCTGCTGGTGACTTCTCACTACGAGTGACGTCTCTTTAAAACACTGCTGTCAAATAAAAATGGTCATGGTTCAGTCCTAAGTCAAATGCAATATAAAAATGACATAACTTTGTATATTGATATATGGTAGCCATATGTAATTTGATTCTATGATTTATCCCACTAAAGAGATTCATAGCTTTGCAGAGAAAGACACACGTTCATATAGTATGGAAGAATCCAGATTTACAAGTCTAATGATGCACCATTTCTGGTTGGGGGTAAGATTCTGCAGATCATTATTAGCCATTTTAGCAACTCCTCCTGAGCTCTTCACAGTTACAGCCTGACTCTGGCCAGGTCTGTGACTTTACTAAGGATAGTAACTAGTAATGAAATGCTTTTACTCTCTTTAGTGCTTAGTTCAATTAGTTTTTAGGGACATGAATGAAATACGGTGTAGCACCATACAGATTTATCAGCTTTCACTTTAAATTACTTTTAAAATGCATGCGTGGCTTTGTCTTCGTAATTAATGTTTCCATCCCCACTTGTGGCTCGGAAACCTTTATATTTAGCTACATGATGACTTACTTGTTCTACACAAATCTTATGGTTCAGTTCTCACAACAGGCTAAATATTTCGCTTAAGGTAATTACCTGACTTCAAAGGAACTTTCATAGAGAAGTAATAATATCAAAAAGAGCCTATATGCTATAAATAGGGTATAAAATTCCACATTAAAGATGTGTGTATATTACAGGAATCTTCAGAGCAGTGTGAAATATAATTAGGGCCTTCTACTGAGGCGTAAAATTCTCAGTAATACATGCTAATCTTATTTGCTTGGAATGAGGTGGGAATATACCTATCAAGACATCTTTTGAAATATTTGAAATCTTTACATCTGAGCTTCCAGTTATACTTGTCTGACTTGATCTTTTCTTCCTTGTCACTTTTCTATCCTGAAAGGTTTATTTGTGAATAAACTTTCCCCTTTGCACAGAATCAGAAGCGTGAACTTTCAGTAGGACAATTAGAATTTTAGTGAGATGTAAAATGCTTTTAAAAAAAAGAGGAAGAAGAGTAATATAAATAAGTTCATATGTGATTATGTGCTCTTCACAGTGTGTGTTGATTGCCTGAGTGGTCAGGTTGTAGCAGAAGGCAAGTCAGGTCCTTCGATGCCTGTTCTTTGCAGCATCTCATTCTTCCCACAAATAGAAGTCTGTTAGAAAAGAACATTTCTAATTAACATACAGCTTTTCTGAGGAAAATATGTTTTATTTATGTCCTCATTTCCCTCTTCTTTCGTCACCCTGCAGCTGAAGTATTTGCCCAGAGTGCATCTTCAGAAATAATGTTTTAATGGAAAGTATTGATTGGGTGAATAAGGATTAGTACACTTACCTTGTGATTACTGAAGGAATGGTCTGCTACCGGTGCTGGCCATGCAAGCGGCTCAAGAATAAGGGAAAGAATTGCTTTTGTCCCGAAGAGGGACATTTCTGGTCTTTGATCTCTGGAATCTAAAGCAGTGCTTTTTGCTTGGAAGGTATTTTTACAATTAATATTGTACAGATGGACAAACTGAGGCAGAGAAGGGCTGGTGACTCATCTGGCAAATTCGGGATGTAGGGAGGAAGGGACCGAGCTGTCCTGTCGCTGCAGTTGCCTGCTGGACTGATGGCTGCCATGTCTGGTTTGGCTGGCTGAATGGAAGATGGTTTGGAGCAGCACTACTTTGGGTATGGTTATGTATCACGACATCCAAAATGTAGTCACTTGGCAGAATACTGGGTTTGTAAACTGGCTGTTGCTTTAGTGGGAGAGGGAGACAGAGAGTTTGGGAGGAACTGGTATGTGCACGACAATTAAACCCAGTAGTTTACACCTGTCTTGTGATTTATTACAGGACTTGTAGGAACCTAGAGTGAAACCAAAACCAAGTTACCTGAATTGCTGTTTTATGTTAGTTCTCAGCTCATTTTCATCTTTATATTGCTGGGCAGGCTTTTGATGTTGCAGTAGGGTGTAAAAGGTTTTGAAATGTTCCTCAAGGTGTGCTTCCCACAGCCAGTTGCCATTGGTAGTCATCCTTGTAACTTGCTGCTAAAATAAAATCAGAGTCAAAATACACTCACTATTTTCCTAATATGTTCTTTGTAGTTCTAGGTGTCAGTAGTACTGCCTGTAGGTGAGAGGGAGAGTGGCCTCACTTCAGTGGTGTTGCTGTTATGACAAAGCTCTGTGAAATATTTTTCTGTTGAAAAAAAAGGATTTGCAATCTAATGGTCTACCATGTTGACTGTAAAAATTTCTGGGAATCTGGAAACTTCCAATAGGAGACTGGGCCAATTTCCTCCCATCATGCCTGCAAACAGTGCAGTGAAGTCTGGGACTTGCATTTGCAGAGCTCCCCAGGATCTCCCCTGGGCACCTCCCCTGAGGAGCTGCATTGGATCAGAGGGCTCACAAACTTGGGGGTCTGCAGCACTGCTGAGGCACCCCAGAAGTCTTAAAAGCCAGCCAAGGGAGGTGAGTAAGGATATCCAGCTTCTCCATTCTCTGTCTTCCTTGAAGTCAAGAAAGTCAACTTATTTTAAAAACTCTGAACAGGACCCCTGTCATGGACAGCTGTTCTTCCAGAAACCTACTCCTAGTACCACAAAAGATAAAGTTTTTCGAATTTGTTTTCAAAAAAATCAAGACAGGTTTGTGTGTTTGTGTGTTCATTTTGGGAGGATTGAACTGAATGGAACCGGACTGAATTTTTAGATAAGGAAAGTCTATCCACACTTATTATGTGTGTCATGAGATACTATTGTCAGGTTGCCCCTTATTCCAGTGACTAGATATATGAATTTAATACAGGACATTTATTTTAATATCAAAAATTTTCCCTAAATCTGGTCAGCAAGCTTAAGATGCAGAGGGACCTGTGCAAATAAATGGTTTTCGTTGTTTAACTGAAGAAAAGTAGGATGATTGGAACCATTCGGGACGTGTGCTTTCAAGTTCCTCCTAAATTTTTTCCTTCTGACTTGTCAGAACAAAATCAGGGGGAAAAAAAAAAAAAAGAAGCAATTGGTTGATACCATGCAGACGTAATAAATTAGCTTCCATAGCTGTTTTAATTTAGACGGGTTCTTCCATCTCGGCATCACCACTGCATTGTTTACTCGGGAAAGAAGACACAGCGATAAACAAACAAACACAAAGACTTACGGCCGGTGCCTGCCTGTGTATCACTTAGCAACATCAATATTTTTGTGCACAAATAAAGGTCTCCTGCGCGGTGCCTGCTGCCAGCATGTGTGCGTGTGCGAGCGTGTGTGCCTCTGTAGCGCTGACCTTGTTCGCAGAGAGATCAGTCTGTCAGTGATTGGTCACTCCTTAATTTGGATGTCTAGACATTTCAGCCCGCGCGAGCGAGAGGCAGACATCTAAAGACGTGAGAAGAGATTCTAAGGGATACTAGGGCCTTAAAATAATTCCCTGTCAAACTGCGAATGTATTTTGTTCATTTTAAAAATATATGGGTACGAGTGACTGAATGGAACACATGACTGAAGGCTATTTTTTTTATTACCACTATTAATTAATGTGCTTCTTGGGTGTTTTCATGGCTGTGATATAAATAGGTAGAGCTTCCTTAAAGGTTATCGGCAAGTGTGAGAGAGTTAATATTATGATTGGTCTGCTGGCTGGAAATATGTTTGCTTAACTTGCTGAGAACCATAATCCAGAATCCTTAGAAAATAAATGAAATATGTTTAAAGGAACTACCCAATCTTAATTTATAATGTTAAAACTATAGTCAGGAATGTCATCTCTGAGAATGCCCAGATGAATAGGAAATTATTGTCCACCATCTGCAATTTTCAAAACCTCTCTATGTGCAAGCAAATGTGTTTATACCCATATGTAGAAAAGGCTCAGTTCTGCCAAATGCTGAAATCCCTCAATTCCCACTGATGCCATTGGGCATTTGAATGTTTCCAGGGCATTAGTCCTATGTGTGCAAAACAATGGCATGCACATACATTTACAATGGCCCAAATTTTCAGCTGCTCTTTAAATATATATACAAATGGGCCAAATGATCACCTAGTTATCATTTGCAGGGATCGTTGTGCTTGGGATATGGGGTGTTTGTATAATGAATTAGAATTTACATTTTGGTAAAAAATGTTTCAATTTGGAAAGCCATATCTACTACCTTAAGAATATCTTACGGTAATAATAAGATCTAGAATGGGGCAGAGCTTGAAGGAGCTATTAGTATCCTTTGGAGATCTATTTTTGTTTTCTTTGGTTTTAATTCTTTCAGTCATAAATCCCAGAAAACAGCAACTGGTGCTTGAAGAGCAACCAGCATTCAGAAGCAGGCACTCTGCAGCACTGCAGCAAAAATTGTTTGGAAAATAATGTGAAAGAGTTTGATTTCAATACTGATTCTCTCTGTCCACTATCAGAGTATTCCCATATGGAGATAGGTACAGCCTCACAGAGAAACGTCTGTACAACTGTAGAGGTGTCTGTATTATCGGTGTGTTGGTGTAAACTGTTTAGGTAGGACTCACACCTGTAAATGAACAGGGTGTTCTTGTGCAGAAACAAGAGACCAGATCTTAGAGCTAGTTTGTACTGTGAGGATCTGCACTACAGCATTAGCAGAGTGGTTACCAGAGTGGTTACCCAGCTGTAGCTATACTGATGTGACACTCACCCTCCCCACCCTCCCTCCCCCCCAAATCTCTGGGAACAATTCATTTCAGCATAAAAGTCAGTTTATTTTCAGGTAAGTCTCAGCTTTAATTCTGTGAGGAAATTGTTAATCTAGAATAGCTCCAGGTTTTCTCTCCTACAAGGCTGCCCTGCTCCTTTCCATTTTTCTTTTTTATTTTGCCTTTCCTAATGTTTGGCTCAAATAGTAATAGCAAACTGCATTAGCTCCTTAATTCTGTATCAGCTGAAGAGCTGCTTTCCCTGGGCAAACATCCCCAGATTTCTGTGGATGTGGAGGCAGAGAAAGAACCCACACAGACATGTGATGGCAAAGCACTAGCACTGACAGGTCTCTTGATGTTATAAGTACTGTCCCCTCTGGTAAATCTGTCCCATTTTTAGAGGCAGGCCACAATTGCAGTATATTCCTTCCCCTGTCTCTTCAGAAAACGTTGTCCCTATGCAAATAATTAAAGTACAATCAGACCCTAAACCTCGTCTAACTTGCGCTGCTGATGGAGTTTTTAATGGAGCCCATTTAGATGTGCCAGGAGAACATTTAAAAACAGGGAATAAAGTGAGGTATTTTTAAGCAAACATTCTTTAAACACTTTGATAGAGCAAATTGTACTTTAAAAATCATTAACTAGGTAAAATAAACAGCAGTCAATCTCTTGCCCTTCTTATGTGCTAGTGTGTTAAAATGTTTGCAGTATTGCCTGCTAGTTTTTGTGATTTTGTTGTATATTCCACAGTTTTCTGCAGGTTACAACTCTGAGGTTCTAATGATTATCTGAGAAGCTCACATTACTTGTTAACACAAGAAAATTAATGCAAAAAAACCCTCAGAGAGATGTTATGGAAAGAGAAGGTGGTATCTGTTTTAAACAAAACTGGTTTGTCCCACACTTGTTTCTTATCATTTTCATTCCCACTCTCACAACCCCCATGCTTTTAAGAAGGGGCTTAAGAGATGTGTGCCCAAGAAGTGATCTGGCCGGGATCAGTTGTGTCCTTGCAGGACACCCACCAAGTTCTCACCACGTTTCTTGACTTGTGCATCTGTGATGCCTTGTTTTTGTGTAGGCCTGCTCTGCCCTTTGGCAATCAAGCGCACTATTACGGTCCATCCTTTCACCTCTTAGTCTTGCTTACCTCACCCTAGGTGAATCTCAGTTTGCAGGCTGTTTCCTGGGTTTGCCTGCTGTGGGTGTCTTCCTGGCTACAGTCATATTCCCTTTTGTGTGAACAGGGAAAGAAGGGACACAGAGCATGGTGCAGCTTCACTGGTCTCCTCCCGCTGTCAGGGCACGGGTCTTCTGCTAATCCATGCTGTGGGCTTCCTAGGGCACAACCTTCCTGGTGATGCAAACACTACATTCCAGTGCTTCTCTGTTTGATTGCTGTCAGTGTGTCCATGGTTCTCAAAATGTTTCGGGGTTTCTTCCATGTCTTTGTTCTACTGCCCTTCCTGTTGCTTTTACTGACAGACGTTTCTGTTCATGCATTCTTCAGACCAGTATTAGTGTTTCTGCTACAAATGCTGTAAAACTGAAAAACCAAGATTCTAGTGGGAAGTATTTTAAACTGTGACTTTAAAAAGTGCAAATTTAGGTATCAGTTGAAAAATAAATTGCACCTAATGTTTTTGTAATGATTTTATATCAGTCTGTCTTTTGTGTTTGGCATATCTATAATTTGGGTTGCCAGTATTACAGCTTAAACAAGCCAGCTAGGACATTCTAAAACATTACATTTTCTTGTAGTTGAGATATATTTTCACAGACAGTCCAGCCACAGCTAAGTGTTTCTGTAGGTCTAATGCAAGTCAGATGCTGCTTCTTTTGGGACAATCTTAGAGCTCACTGGCCCTGAACACAATATATGAAGATTACTCATGTATTGGCCAGATTGGCAGAACTGAGTGGTTGCTGCCTTGTGCAGTCATTTTGCTCCCATTCCAGTGCTGCCTCCTGTGCTTTGCTGGCACTCCAAAATTGCTTACCATTTTTATGATCCACTTTGTGGTGTGGCTGCTCAAAGGTTTCTACCACTACATCAGAATGAGTACAGCAAGATAGGGAATACTTGGAAGCTGCTCATCAGTCTGTGCTGGGATTTTCTTATCTATGTCTCTGGGTGCATTACATCAAGAAGGAAGTACTGAATATGTGCCCAGCACCCATAGTGCAATATGGTAATATTCACATTAAGGTTCCATATTCCTAAGCTTCCATTAACGTCACTTGTTTTTGAATCCTTGGAGACACATCACTAGGAGTTATCCTGTCCTTTGAAATACTAGTGCTGCAATATGAACTGATGGCAATTTGAACAAATTGTGTTTTTTGAATGCTCTGTGTGGTTTCATGTATGATTTGACTAGATGTATTATTTAGCTTGGTTAACCTAGGCATGTAACTGAGCCCGTGTTCTATAACTGGTCAGCTTTAACATCTGTACGTTCCATTTGTTAAAATTCTATTTTGTGCTAGCAGACGCTTAACTTCTGCATTCATTCAGTAAATATGCAGTGTGTTCCCATATCAGGTCCTTTGACAAGGTATTACCTACATGAGCTCCACAGAATTGTTTTAATTCCAATTCCTCTCTATTTTTTTTTTCTTCCTGTCTGTAGTGTTCCCAGCAGTGCAGTAGCCAGGATTTGATTTCTGTCAGAAATGATACTGCTTCAGTCTCGTCTCTGTAAGTCTCCGCAGGGAGGTTAGAGGGTGGTTATCCTCCGGCTGGTCTGGACCTAGTCCAGCATTCAGTGAGAATGCAAATCCCCTTGAAAGCAGATACCTTCTCTGCAGTGATACTGCCTTTACGCTGCATGTGCTTCAGGAGGCTTGTGATAAGTTTATATTTGCATCTAAATACTGTCATTTTTTAAAGGTACCCAATCTTTTGCATGTATGGAAGCTTAGTAAATGAGCCTAATTATTTTCTCTCCTTTTCAACAAGAAAAAAAGAAAAAAAAGAGTATGTGTAACATGACTCAGGGCCTTGCCACAGCAGCGTAGGAGATTATTGTTAGCGCTTTGCTGGAACATAACTTTGATTGTCAAGGCATTTGCTGCAGTTCAGAACATTAATTTTGAGATGAGAGGATTCCACATCTTTCTTGTTTTCTAAGGTACGGTGTGGCAGCGTGAGCTTAAGCAAGCTGGGCTTAGTCGCACGTCCCCACTGTCCGGGTACAGAGGCTTGAATTCGAGCAGGCACAGCAGCTTTTGGAGCGGATGCAGCACTGAAGTGCAGGAGGGAGGGTGGAAATCCCAGAGCCAGTTTTGTGGCCCAAGACGCCCACCTGCTCCTCTCTCTCGTAAGAGGGCTGGCAAGCCGTGGCGGCCGCGCAGGCTGCGGGACGGGGCACGGCCGGGGCTGCTCTGCGGCCGGGGCGGGCGGGAGGGCAGCCAGACCCCGCTCCCTCCGCCGGCAGCCCGCGGCGGGAGATGTTCCTGCGCGGGCTGGGGAGCCTTGGCACTCCTCCGCAGCCAAGCGCGCAGCTCTTGAAGCGGCTGGAGATAGCCGCGCTTCCCCGATTCAGGTTTTATCTTGCTCGGGCCGATCACAAATAGCCCGTGCGCGGTGGGCTGCCGGCGGAGGGGCCGCGTTCGCCGGGCGCAGCTATTTCCGTGCGGGGCTGGCTCGCAGGGCTGGCGGACAGCGCGGGGCTGCCACAGCCGGGGCTGCGCCTCCCCGCGCCCCAGCCCCTCTGTTGATCGCTCTGTTGTCACTCCCTTAGCGACCGTCGCCACGTCGCGCCTTCGCGTCCTGCCGGGCAGCCCCGTCCCCCTCCCTTTCCCGGCTCCCCGAGGCCGGCTGTCGTGTTTCCAGAAAAAGCCGGCCCCGGGGCTGCGGGGCGCTGCCCGTGCCCGGCAGGTGTCCCCGGCGCCGGCCGGCAGCGGCTCTCGCCACCGCGGGGCTCCCGCGCCCCGGCCCGCCGCGGCTCCCTCCTTCCGCATCCCGCCGGGAAGCGGTACAGCAGCTCTCCGGGATCTGGGAAGGAGATGCGGGGCGAGCCTGAACCGTCACCTATCGGCAATAAATAAGCATAAATCAAATACCTCGTACTACTTCATAATTAATAATTTGATTGAAACGTAGATGTTTCATAACTAAACGGTTGTTTAGTCCCTGTCTCTGCCCCCCCATCCCACCCCATTTGAAGGCTCCCAAGCAGCTCATGCCTAAACCGACGTGCTCCTCCCACCCACCGAGAACTTGAGGGGAAATGGTAGAGAAAGCCCCCAGCTGGGGAGCCTGCAGTGAGGACCCGATTTCACCAACCATTTTCCGTCAGCAGGAGACGGACATCCTGTAATCCAAACAGGGGAGGCTAAAGAGGAGTGGACAGACGTCACCTATCTGAAATGCCGGTGGTATCTATCCTAGCTTGCCAGATTTTCTGCTTCGCTCCTCGTCTGCTGGCATCATGTTTCACCATTTCAGTCTCGGCTCAGCGTGGTGAATTCCAGCTCACAAGGTTGCCTGGAGCACCTTCTCATCCCTTCCAAGAACTCCTCATGCAGGTGTCCCCCGGGACCTGCCTTTGCCCCTCTCTCAGTGGTGCCCCAGGCACCCCTCCCCAGCCGACAGCCCCTCTGTTGAGCCTGCCAGCACACCTGGGGCTGAGCCGGTGGGACAAAAGCTACATTCCTTAGCACTTACCACAGTGGCTGTTTTCTTCTTGACAAACCCTTCCTAGCTGCAGAACAGATCTTTCACTTCATTGAGACATATCTCTGATAGGCCACATTTTAAAATGTGACTGCCAATATATTAAAGTTAGCTAGATTTTTAGGGGTTTTTTTCTTTTAATGTTTTTGTGAAGACATGGTACCTCTGTCTACACGGTTTTAACATTGAGAACTGTTCTTTCCCTGATCTGTTCTTTGGTTTTGGAAGACTTTGACTTTTGTAACTGAGCAGAAAATGTCACCCCAGTGAGCATCAGCTCAGCATTGAAGTCTCTGTGGCCTAGTTTTTGGAGATTATGAGGATCCACTGTTTCTTGAGTAGCTAACAGGAAACAGAGTGATGGGCATCTCTGAAAAGCAACCTTGTGCTATAGACAAATAGTTATTTAAAAAAATAAGTATATATGTGTGAACACTAAACTGGTAGGGTACATGGCTGTAACTGTGCCTCAAGCACAGTATTGAGCCAAGAGGCTCAAAAGGTTAGAGGCACCATAAAAGTTGTTATGCAGAGCTGGTGGCATCCCTGCAAGAATTTCACTGGCATTTGCTGTGAAGGGGCATTTGAGGGGCATCAGGAGAGATCTGGGTTTTGACTTTCAGTTGTTATTAAAATCCAGAACATAATTTTAAACTTCTTTTTTTCTTCATTTTTAACACTGGGGGTGTGGGGGTGTGTGTGTGGTTGAGCAACTCTTCTTATTGTGTGTGTTGATAATCTCCATTTTTGTGATGGTAATCTCCAGAGAGGTTACCAAGGTTAGATATTTGAACAAGACAGATCTGTAGATATGCCATTACATATTCAGAAAATGTGTGTGCTGAGCACTTCTGAAAATATGGCCCACTATATGAAAATCCTGTATGTCATTAAAAAAAAAAAGGTGTCAGTCCAGCTAACTCAGAAGATAAAATGGTGTTCTTCATGGCATGGGAGTAAGGACAAACAAGGAGTGAGAGTTGTATACTGAAGGCAGGGAATGCGTCATGCTTATGGCTTCTCCACAAGTCAGATGTTACAACTATATAGACATGACCATTTTTTTTCCGTGGCTTCGCTGTGTGCCTTCAGCTGGTGCTCAGGACAGTGGGTTCATCCTGCTGTGCCTATTTCTCAACTTAGCCTTCGCCTTTATCACCCACCAGAACTGTAATTAGTTATGGCCACACGATGTGCGTGGGCTGCGTGTGGCACAGCAGCGACTCGTGGGTGCAGTGCTGCTACATGCAGTGGTGTCAGTGTGGGGGTTTCCTTTCTTTGATATCACTGAATTGGAAAACCTTCTTCAGCTCTGTGTGGGTTCTGCATATGTAAAGAGTGATTGTAATAGTCACCTTATCTCACAGCTGAAGGACTGCATCAGAAAACTGTTAAGAGGGCTGTGTTATTGGCACCAAACATTTCCTGTCAGTTTGCAGTTCCTCAGTCTGAAAACTTAGCCAGTTTATGTTCTGCTTGATCAGATTTACATCCAAGGTATTTTCTCTGTTGTTCAGAACAGGTACTTTTCAGGGGAGAAACCATTCTATCCTTTCCTTTGCCCTTCTCAGTTTTGAGGATGCAAATGATCTGTTAGCAATTCAAGATGATGGATGATCCCTTTATAGAGATGATGGCGTAATTACCAGAATCTGAACGTGTTCATGCTGAGAGACCATATAACACAGAGAAACTAAGACTGTAAAGCCACCTCATGTGAAGAATTATTTTTAGGACCTAAGAATACAAAGTTCTTGTTTAGAATTTTTCTACAGTGTCTATAAAGTGCTTTTATAGATAAATAACTATTATGGCCTATCTCAGGGCCGGTGGAAAATGGAGATGTGAGGGTTGGACTTACTGTGACAGAGGTACAGAGAAGAATGGAAGAGACTGGATTGCTTCCAAGCCTCTGTAGATTTCCTGTCCATTGCCATACTGGTTGGATCATGTTGTTTCCCACCTAATGTTTTTGTCCCTGGTAAGCTTTGAGTTTGAACTGGTGGTGGCTTGTCATACCCTAGTGTCACTAGCATGTTTGTTTGAGGGTAGGGAAACCTGAAAAATGAATGAAGAAGTGTTATCTCAAGCCTTTCTTAAATGTCAGTATTCATTCTTAAATGCGCTTGCTTTGACTTGCCTTAGTTCTTCTTTCGTTTAGAGAAGAGTACTTCAGTATATTGAATTTCATGCTGTTTGATGTAGCGATACACATTAATACATGGTGAGGAGTAAATGTAAGTACACTGTGCTATTCTGTCTTCATAAATAATATTATCGGCTAGTTGCCACCTTAATCTCAGTTATTTCCAATTTATTTCATGTCAATTACAGGGAACTCATAACATCCATGTCATCTAGTCTGTATGGCAACTAAAGATCCCAGTTTGCCCAGTAAGCTGGTGGTGTTGGTAATGGTCTTCAAAACCAGGGTCAAGAAGGCTTAAGCACAAAACTCGTGGGTGGTTTCTTTTTGTGCAGTACATGCTATTTAGATAAGCGCAAAGATTCTAGAAAGCTTTCTTTGTTGATTTTGTTAATATACTTGCTTTCAGTGTAATCTCATCTTGCATCCATTTGAAGCACAATACTGACTAGTCTTTTCATTTGCCTAACCTGTTTACTAAACCCTGAGTTTCCCCGAGCAACAAGGATAACACATGAAGGTGACTCAGGTACAGTTTAAGAATATAGAGTAGCCTGGAATAAAGGGCTCAAGAATAGCAAGTAGGAGTTATTTACAGCAATTTAAGCTAATCTGTCTGTGTGTGGAAGCTGAGCAGAGAGCCCTTGCATGAGGGGGCAGTGATATTCAGCATGGGAGCAGTGAGTGAGCTTTGCAAGAGGAGATCTAATACTCCTGTCCTCTGGTGGCCTTCCTTTTGAAGCAGATGTCACTAAAAGACAAAATACCAACCACATGAAATTCCCTGAAAGCTTTTGTGTAGGCTTACACATCGTAAAGCAGCAAGGGCTTGCTCTCTTACTTCATAGATAATATTAGAGGGGTTTTTTAGTAGATTTAGATTGCCACTCAAGATTTATGGTGTTCCAATAGTCATGTTAGTGTACAGACTGAACATGAGAACCTGTATTTTATATTTACAGATATCTTAAAATTGACTTTTGAGGATGAGAATGCTCTTCCCATATCTAGAAATGAATTACTTTGAGAAATGGAGATAAACATCAATTGGACTCCTTTAACCCATTGAGCTTGAGTAGTATATCTTTCTCTTCTGCAGAATATTTTTTTCCAACAGTTCTTTTAAGCTCTGTTTACTCAGAAACTTAATTCTCTGAACGAGGAAGACTGGGAAACTTTGGCATTTGTAAAAGGTATGGTTATAAAATAATAGAAGCATAGGAGCTTATTATTAGTTATAATTGCTGTTCATTTCCCTAGTTTCAGAAAATCCACCATTGCTGCTTTTGTACATATGGATGGTGTTATAAGGTAGGGTGAAGGCACTGGCAATGTTTATGTGCTTTTGCATTTTTTGTTAGTATTTTAATTATCATGAGTTTCTCCAACCAGACCATGCCATTAACATGCCTCCTACTCAGTGCTTAATGGGAATCAGAGTTGAAGTTCGACATGAAACAACCGTATTGTTCTTTGTTCCTGGTTCTGGGTCTGCATGTGTAACTCGCACACGCATACGCACACATGTCCTTTTTTAATTTGCAACTAACAGTGTTAAAATTTTCTGGGAAAACGATAAGAAGGTGAGAGAAAGTCCTTAACAAAGTGACGGGGACACAGCCCACACAACTGAATGTCTTGATGCAGAGGACTTCTTTCTTTGAACAGACACACACAGTATCCATCACAAGTAATGCCAGCACTTGGATGGCTCATGGTAAATGTCGTATTTCTTTGAAAACCAGTAATACAGGACAGAAAAGCAAGGGTGTTTTCAGCTTCATTTAATTATCAATTGTTGTCTTCTTTCTTTGAATGACCTGCCTTCGGTAGCTCGACAGTACCTTTTGTGTCCCCTCAGAATGTTCTGTGCTGTGAGCTGTGCCCTTACAAACGATTTGAACTTGTGGAAGTAGCAGGGGCAACTTTCGGAAACATGTAGCTGCCAAGTTTCCTGTGATGTGATCTTAAAATAGACCAGACTGGGAAAAGAGGGGAGGACTGTCACCAAGTGTGCTCCGCATGTCAGGACTGTTTTTACTTGATCTATATCGGCTGGCAAAGTCCTTTGTGAGCAGAAGAAAGAACCTCACCCCCACCCATTTCCTCTTTTCAGGCTATTTTGGGCTTCCTGTGAAGTTCTCAGTGTACTTTCTCAGCCAGAGCAGCATTGTGAGCTCCTTCTGGTAAATCACATTTTCGGGTTGGGGTGGGGGTTGGGATGATTATAAGGAGAAGACAGGAATTTGTCTTTAAACAGGTTGGGGTTTTTTTTTCCCTTTCGTGTGTGCTGGAAAATACTCATTATCCCACTGAATGCATGGAAGTTTCCAGTATAATTTTTTTGACCAGGTCTACCTAGGTAGCTTTCACTCATGCTAGCAGGTCATATGGACATTTTCTCTTTTCTCTTTTAAGGAGTCATTAAATTTAACAAAGAGCCAGTGCCACGAAGAGGCAGCAAGATCTTAAGGAATTTGTGGAATATTCAAGCTGAATGTTCCTATTAGTTCATGGTTGAAAAATGCCACTGCATAAACACACATCACTGATCTATTTCTGTAGTGAAGCAATAGCCTACTTCTTTTTTTTTCGCCGAAGTTTCCACCAGAATAACTCAGTTGTTTTCACTGAGCTTGTCGTTGATTCCAGCCATTATGGGAGAAACCAAAATTGGAGTCCAATTTCCATGTGGATGTAAAGAGTTCTCCTCTCCTTAGCCCATATTCCCAGAAAAGCATAGAGAAGCAGAAAAAAAAATTCTGAAAGAAGACCTGAAAGTGTGGAATAATGCACTCTTGGATTTCTCTGCAGAAAAAAATCCGAATGATATGAAACATACATGTATAACAGGAGAATAAAAAAAAAGTGGGAATTGGTTTAAAGAGTTTATCATGTGTTTGGTTGGAGCTTTTTGCTGGTTTTTACAGAACTGCACAGTCCTGCAGTTCCTCAAGACTGTTACTACTTGAACCTACTGAAGGCTGAGCAGTTTAGTGGAGGAAGGATTTGTATGCACTACAAAATTTTTTCTGTGTAGTTGTAAATACTGGCCTAATTCTAGGGACTGTTTGGTTGAAAGGCTACACTTGATTAAATGTAAGCATTTTTCAGAGAACCCATAAAAAAATGTCCTCTATTGGAATGGAAGAAATTACTGATGTAATTTTTTTCCTGATCTCATTTAAAATTCAGGAACAAACCAGGAAAATATAATTTAGATCTTCCCGGACAAAAAACCCACCCAAAACTATACCTCACATTCAGTATCTGAAAATTCTTCGAAGTTTTTCTTTGGAAAAATACTCCATGTGCAGTCATGGTGAAGTCAATTGACAGTTCCTGACATCTCAGCATGGACTGGTATGTTACTTTTTTGCACTGCAAACACAAACAGTATTCTGAGTCTGTGCACACTCCAAACAGATGCTTTTTGCTGCCGTTTTAAAAGGGAATAGGTATTTTCCAGAAGAATCAAATGCTTTTATTTTGCCCCCAAATTACAGTTCACCATTAAGAAATAGTCTCAATGCATTACATGTCTTTTATGCTTAAATTAGACCTGAAGTCTCTGGGGGAGACTTGAGAAGGAACGGCCTCGGTAATTTTTCTTTTCTACATGACTTATTCTTGAGTTTGTTTGCTCTGTATTAAAATCCTAAATAAAAGTCTGTGTGTTAGTGTTAATGCATGAGAATGTTTTGCAGGTGAAGAAACTTGGAGTCAGTCCTGAAAGTACCATGTTCTCCTGGTACTTTTATCTTGTCCCATCTTTTCCCCTGTCTGCAACACCTTATTATTTTCATGGCAGTGGCAGTTCCTTAAACTTGCTTGCTGTTTTTTCCATCACCTGATGGGCTAGAGCAGTGCACATTGCTATTATTTTTCTCAGAATTATGTCCTTGAGTCTCACTCACTTGTCTGTACACCAAAGCCAAAGTATGTTTTCTTCAAGCACTGCTACTTTTCACATAAAGGTGCAGGATAACAACTTCCTAACTTTGCCCTTAAAATATGGAGAGCTACAGCAAAAACCCAGAAGGCTTGGTGGGGTGGACATAACAGTCCAGCTCAGTTTTTCAAGCCTGACTTTCCCAGCGTAGCTTCAAGTTTTCCTATTTGCCTGACAGGACTAGGTCTGGAATCAAATTATTATATTTAAGTTGTCTCAAAGCTTACTGCACTGTTAGGAGTGTTTTTTGTTAGTTTGTTTAATTCCTTGCTGATGAAAATCTTTTCTGCAACCTCCTGCTTCTCATTTCTGGCATAAAAAAATTAAATCAGTGGCATTTTCATTTTGCTATGGTGATATATTTTGTTAAGAGGCCAATACAGAGACCTTCATGGGTGTGTTTTGGGAACCCCGGGCTCAGATTCTGATAAAAACAAAAGTCATATGAAATAGCTCCTTGTGAATATTTCTTGGGAGGCAGCTTGTTTTATGATGGTGGGCCATGGAGAAGGCTGGCTGTCAGGACTGGGTACAGGGGAAAACACAGAGGGGTTTGAGGGATGGGGGAAGCATTTCTGCCCTGGTGAGCGCGGCACAGCCAGCCCGGCCGCTCCCGGGCTGCTGTGTGAGGAAGGTTGCTGTGAGCAGGCAGAGGGTAAGAGGGTCGTAAGTTGTGGGAGCGTCGCCGTTCTGGTGGGTGCCAGCGTGCGAGCAGGAGCTGTCCTGCGCCAGGCGGGGTTGCAGGTGGCGGGGCCAGCACAGGGCCGCGCTTCCAGCCCCGGGAGGCCGCTGCTGGGACACTGGCGTGAGGCGCCCCGTGCAGCTGGGCCGCGCCAGTGCCAGGCACCGGTCCCATGGTACGGGCTGACCCAGCTGCACTGAAACTCTCATTCTGCTCTCTGGATTTTTTTAGTTTTTTAGATCAACAATGCCAAGTGGGAGCTACAGCCAATGCGCTCTTGCGCCCACGTGCATGAAGTACATAGACTTTAAGCAAATACAATTAGCTTCTTTCTTTCCTTTTCTTTAAGCATTGTAAGAGTTTCTTAGACATCTGCAGTTGTCCATGCTGCACTTCTTGCTCTCCTAAACACACAAAGTATGGTTAGGAAAAAAACCCCTGCTTGTATGTGTAGACATATATATGAAAATAAAATATATCCCTGTTTACTTTTTCGTTCTGCTTTGGGAAGAGCAGTTTCAAGTACTGAAATAATGCAAGCTGAACATTTTTCTAATGAGCATCATTTTATTTGAGTTGGAAATACTGAAATAATGCACATTTCACAGGTCAGCAACTAAAGCCCAATTACATAGTGATTTGTAGATTGTCCAATTGTGAAGGGGCGGCAGTCAGCTTTTCTTTCCCAATCTAGAGTGTCTCACAGGTATATATTTACAATTCCTATACCAGCTTCATAAGCATAAAATAAGATCCAAGTCTCTTAGTTGCCTTGAGGGTTTTCTAGATTGGGAATGGACTTTGTTTCCCAAGTATGTCTCTAATCCAATAAAGCAGTTTCAAGCATTACTATAAAAGAATATATATAAAATATAATTAATTAATGTTGGATAATGCTGACAAACAGATGAAGAAACTTTTTTTTTTACTATTCAGTGATGACAGTCTAAATCAGGATTTAGCTCAGAGCAAATTGCCATTTTAAAGCATTCAAAAATAATTTGCCAAGACATTAAAAAAAAAAAGATAATTGCTTAAAATAGTGATGTTAAGAAAAATCAACAAATTACATTTGACCAAGAGAAACTTCCAGTTCTTTTTATTTGTTTACTGGCTTTTTATTTTCTCTTGGGAAACTCTGAAGCCAGAATTTCAGGCTGTTCTCTGCAATTATGGGAACCCGGAAAGTTCAGTTTTTAAAAGAAAGCCTAGTTTCTCAAGAAGAAACACAACTGTAGGAACTGGGACTTCTAAAAGAAAGAGCGAACACCATGGTATTCGAGATGGTTTTGTTGACTTTTGACTTTCCCACAGACCCGAAGAGCAGTGGTCCTTGACAAATAAAGATGATGGTGCATGACTCCCACCAAGATCTGCTTGCAAATGGCCTCGTGTTGGCAGTCCCAGGTGTGAAACGCTGGGTGTTACCAGCAGTGACAGCGAGCTTTGAGGGGCATCACCTAACAGTGACAAGAAGGCTTAAGAGGCCAGTTTGTCCCTGTTTTTTAAGTAGTAGAGCATGGAGCGATGTGAGAAATGAAGGGTGGAGCTGAGTACTTGCATGAGTAACATCTGCAGGACTGGGCCTGATCCTCTTCCCACTGAAAGCAACAGGCATCTCGCCAGCCCCGGCACTGGGACCAGGATCTGTGCCAGCAAAGAAGAGGGAAACTGATCAGGCTTTTTCTATGGCCTGCTCAAGGAGGAAGAATTAAAAAAAAAACCCCAAAAAATATAGAAGGAAAGGCACAAATAAGTGAAAATAAATTATACCAGTAAAATAGACTCTTTGGCTAATACCCACAGGGATATGTTTTGTAAGAAATGTCTTTAGTCCTGCCAGTCTTCCTTCAGACGTGGGAAGCTATGTGCTCGGTTGGAAGAGTCAGTACCTTGGTTTGAAGGTGTGGGACATGAAGAACTGGCACAGGATGGCCACCGGCATTTCTGTGGTGGGGTTGCCATGAGGGCAGGGAGCATGTTTTTCTCAACTTGGGAATGTTGCATTGCAACTTTAAAAAAATTGGAAATACCATCCTTATGACCTGGATCTTTTCCCTAAGCTTTTCTTTTCTTCTTTGTTGTTATACTTAATCTTATTTCTACCAATTTTCTTTCCGCCAGGGAATTTAGTAGGTAATGGCATCTTTACCTCTTTCTCTAGCCCAGTTAAGTTTTGAGATGGTTTTTAATTTCTGTAGAGGGTTTTTTGGGTTGTGTGTTTTAAGTGTTGTAAATTAGAGTAGAAATAGGTCAACCGATTAGTAACTGCTGGTTTGCCTTTAAAAGCAAATCACGTTAAAAATTATTCTTCATATTTCTCAGTGTATGTGCCAGCTATGTGTAATTTTAGCTTGTGTAAGTGGCAATGGATCATTCAGGGCAAGGGAAAACAAACCCTCTGGAATCAGAACAGAGAGCAGAGTAAGTAAAATAATGAAAGCATATGTAATTATTTCCTAAAAAAATGTAGTACTCCAGTGAGGTTTCAGGAATCCCACGTGTAGGAGGAAGTTGCAGCTTTGAACCTAATGTGTTTGGAGAGTCGCTTACCTTGGTAGCACAAACATAGCTCATTGACTGATTTGAGAACTTTTTTGTTTACATTAAATAAAGAGAAAATTTTCCTATTTACTGTTTTGTCCCTGGAAGCTTGCGGGCTATAAGCAGAGCTGTTACAGCACTGGCACATTTGAAAACATGCATTTATATTACCTGGAGAGTTTTTAAGGTGTCACATCAACTTGTAGTCATAATACCCACACTGTGTGTTTATCAGTGACTTGTTTGCTGTACTTCTTAAAATTAATTGCTTGGCATGTATTTCTGAACTGGTCGGGAAGCTCCTTTAAACTTGTACTCTGAAGTTTTCGCTTAGTTAATGACTGCAGCTTAGTCTGCACTAGAAAATGGTACATCAGCAAGGGCTGTGCGTAAATCACTCTCCTAACGCATTCAGCTGTGCCAGCAGAAACTGGAAGATAAATGAAATTATTTTTTAAAAAAAAATTCTGCTGGTGTAGCTTGTGCCTTCCAAGAGACACGTCCAAAGTGTACTGTCTGAGGGCTTCTTTGCACATGTAGTCTGTGTAAGGGTAAGAGACAGTTACCTGCATAGCTTTATGAACTCTGTCAAAGTGCTCTCGTGCTAGAGGTATTTTCAGTGACCAAGATGTCCTGTTTTCGGAAACCCCTTCCAGCCTTACTTAGACTCAAACAATATCAATTTAATGCCTGTTTTAGAAGTGAATTCATCTAAGTTAGTGGAGTTCCCTTCTTGTCCTGATGAGTTAAAGGGTATTTTTTAACAGTCAATCTGATCAGCAGAATATAAATTACAGCCTGATCTGGACTCTAGTGCTGACCTGGCTTTGGGCATAGCATTGTACGAGGCACCTTCCAGGGCCACTCCAGCCTGAAGGATTCAGTGGCTCTGGGCAGGGCTGTGCCAGTCACAGGCAGTGAATGCTGCAGTGTGTGCTGTATCCATCAGAATGACTTATGTAGCTTTCATAGGTACTGGCAAGGTGAGCCAAGAGAATTGCCTGAATGGATGAAAAAAGTTATTTTGTATCACAGATGTTTTCTGAGTGCCTGGATCTCTCTTCTGCTTCATGCTGTGATCACTGTGGTTCCTCTGCATTTTGCCATCCCTGGCAGGTTTCAAAGGTGGAGGTCTAGCAGTAGAAGCACTGTTAAACTCTTAAAGGTTGTTACGGTTCCTGTTGTTTTTCTGATGCTGTGTCTTTGACACGCAGCAATGCATGCCATGCAGAACAGTTGTGGTCGATCCCTCCCTTGCACTAAGTAACCTCAACGAGCTAGCAGCATGAAGGAAAATGGTACAAAATTTCCCAATTCCTCTTTCAGTGTTGAGATTTTTTTCTTGGTGGTATTTTTCCTTCTCTGTAGCACAGAGGCAGTAGTCCACATGGATTTGCTGAGCATGGTCATGGGGTGTTACAGAAGAGATCTCTCATCTCCTACTTCTTTGTCACTGTGCTGGCACCACTTGTGTTCCCAATAGTGCGGTGCCTCTCCAATTTCCTGTCTCTACATGCCAGATTATGGGAGTTAGACAGTCAGCAGCACTGTGCTGGGGCCAGAGCCAAGGAACAGGAGCAAAGACGTGAGCAAAATGCTTTCCTTGGGAGAAGCTCTGCACTAGGGGTCTTAGGTTATTGACTTGGAATGACTGACCTCAGTCTTTCTAGCAATTTGAAGGTGGGGCTTGTAACTGGAAGCCCTGCTGCCTGTCTTTTTTATGCTATCCTATTCCAACATCGTTGCCATTTGAGTCCGGTTTGAATTCTGTGGAGTTGGCAAGGCTGTGAAGAAAACCCTGGAACTCCTGTCTTCCTGTCCTGGTGATCCACTGTTCGCTCAGAGTTCACGTTTTGTTTGCTAGCTAATTCTGAGACTAAAACCAACATAAAGACCCAAAATGTTCCACGTCAATGCTCAGATCCTGTAGGAAAAAGTTAAGCAATTCAAATGGTAATATGAACGATGGCTTATTTTGGGACTTTAATGACACTCATCAGTAATTTGGAGACTCTGAAAGTCTGAGATTGCTATCACTGAACTAGCAGTAGCAATGCAAAGTTCTCTGCAGAGCTGCAGTTCTGGTCAGCTGGACCCTTATGTAAGCGGGAATAACAAACCGTAGAGTAGGGTTTGCTCAAAGCACCTCACATTGGCAGAATTTCTTTTTTTTTAAATGGAACTGATCAGTTTTGTGATCCAGTGCAACTTGAGAGGGAGTGGTCGTTGTCCTGTCCACAGTTTTTGAAACTCCTTTACAAGATCACTAGCGACTGCAGAGAGTTGCTTTCCAGATAGCATGGCACAGGCAAACTTTCCTCTCATTCCTGAGGATTTTTTCTAGATCCTGCTTGTTCCTCACAGGTCTCCCTTAATTGCTGACATTCCTGCTGGCCTTTCATTTGATGACTGCCAGACTGTCACCAGATCCCTAATCTCAAATCCATCAAAGGAGTAGCAAAAGCCAGCTCACTTACAAAGACTCTTCCATCCTTTCTTTTGTGACCTGAATTAAACCAGGGTTTTCAGTAGGGAATGTTGGTTAGCAAATTTTTAAATGGGAATGCTTGGGAATGCTTGTGTGAGAAACGGTTCATAGTTATGCTCTTATGATCCAAAACAGACAGAAACATGGATATATATGTATATGATTGTGAGAGGAGGCTGTAGGGCTTTCTGTTCATTTGGGTTTCAGTGGTGTGGCTGGTTTTGTTTTACTTCGAGATGTCACTTGAAAAGAGATTTGTCCTAATTTAACAGTAATCCATGATCTGGAGGCAAACGATGTTTGATGATGCCCTCGAGTTTATAGAATTATTAGGCTTTTTATTTTTGGCGGGTCTTTCATGTGATAGGATCTGTGCTTTGGGGCTGCACTCTTTGCAAAATGGAGAATGAAGCTCTACAGGGCCTAAGATAAATCAATCTTTTTCCTCTCGCCTCCCATGGTGAATTTGCTCCTGTGGTGGTTGCATAAGGCAACCCAGCTGAGCAAAGCCGCAATAAAAGAGAAGCAGCTTGCTACTCGCTTTCTGTCAAGTTGCCACACTCCTTCTGTACATGCTGCTCTACACCAGTTGCAGATTACCGCAGCAAATAGCTTCCAAAACTCCAGCAGTCCTTTCTCCCATGTGCCTTTGCTTGTTAGCATGGCTGAAAGGCTTTTGTGCTCTGCAGCACAGCTTGTCGGCTGATATGGCATGATAGAAGCCAGTTTATTATCAGTGTCCTTTTTGATACTTTAATAGCCCTGGCTGGTCATACATTTCTGCTCCTGGAAAAGGAGTGAATTCAGTATCTGGAAATGTGATCCATCATGGGCAGCCTCACTCAAAGCGTTTCCACTGAGGGCCAGATTCAGGACTTGGAAGTCTTTGGGAGAAATCTGGAAATTCTTTGCTGGAAGAGCATGTGGAAATCCAAGACAGCATTACTTTTCCAGGGTGCTGGATACAAGTAGCCCATCAGAAAAAAGAACTTTTCACCAATTGTCATTTACCTTATGTTCAGGAATCAAGACTGTACTTTAACAGATTGTAAATGAGCAGGGTTTAGGCAATTTGAATCAGGTGGTGTGCAAGGCTCACCACATCAGTGGCACAATCCCTCTCCCAAGTAGAACTGACTTGCAGCTGCCCAGCTCCTCCATTAAACAGTGTAGGTTTCCTGCTGTCCCATGATGGAGGTAGGAGGGAGGAGAGCATGACTGCTCTGCCTTGCAAAGAGCTATTTTTTTTGCTGTTTGTACATTGTTTGTTCCATCTGAGTTAGTGAGATACCTGTTCTATAGTGGTTGGGTACAGCATGAGCCTCCTCTGGCATGTTCTAGCTACCTTCCTACATACTTGCTTTCATCCAAGTTGTACAGTATGAGGAAAGACTTGGCATTGTCATCCTGACTTACCAAATCTTGTATTAGTCATGTCTTTGGGAGATGGTGGCAGTTCTTCACCTCCCACGCATAGCCTAGATATAGTCTTTTACCAGGCTCGATATGGATTAAAAAAAAAAAAAAAAATCCTAATTCTTTGGTTTTTAACTGCAAATGGCTGTAATTCATAAATTTTATCATTTTGTTTGTCTGATGAGAACTGTAGCCTGTGCTAAGAATGGTATTTTTGCTTCCCTTCCCCCTCTTACTGTTGCGGTAGGGTGAATTGCATCATTTCTAATAAGATTAGAGCTATTTGCATTTTAAGGTGTTCAGGGTATTAGCTGGCAGTGTGTCAGTTTAGTCTGTCTGAGCTGGCTTTGGTCACCTCCCATAAAGGTTAGAGAGTTCAGAAATATTGTGCCTGGTTGAACTGAGAGTCTAGACATGTCTGGAGAGATCCTTAGTTTTCAGGGTTTGTCTAAGCTTTGTTTCAATAAGGGTGTGAAAGCTACCAAAAAAACCGACAAGCTAACACAAAGGTTTGAAAGTCATTTGAGTACTGTGTGGGTGAGAAATGCCTGTATCTGTACTCAGTCAAAGAACAGTAAAGGGCACACACTGAAAAAAATAAAGAGCACTGTCAAGCAAATAAAAGGCCCTTTATTTGTGTGTAGAGATGGAGAGGGAGTCCGGGGTTGCTCCTGGTTTCAACTGTAGAAACTTAGGTGTGCCTCTGTAATCAGACCTCTGCGTACCAGGCTGTAGTCCTCTGCCTGCATTCGGCCTGATCTGTGCAACTTTCTCTGGAGGTGAGTCAGGCCACAACCTCCCTGACTCCAGGAGGGAAAGAACAATAAATATCAAAGTATTATTCCTCCAGGACTGCACACTTTGCCACTCCTGGAGGCCCAGCTGCTGGTGGTGGCCTTGTGCTCCGTGCAGCTGTGACCATACCTCTGTCTGGCTCAGGGACCTTCCCTGTGTGCCACCTTTCAGTTCAAGAGAGCTTTCCCTGAAGAGCCCCAGTTCCGTGCCTTAAATAGGCCTGTATCATTTTCTCCTCCTATTCTAGTGAACCTCTTTCACCTGTTGAGCATTGAAAAACATATTGTCTAAGAACATGGTTTCTTAAAGGTCTTAAAACAAGGAGCAGTACTGCTCCTATACCAAAAGCTATCCTGGATCGTGGAAAGTTGAATGGGTCTCAACAGAAGTTGTACAGTGGCCTGACCCCTGACAGATGCCACTGTGTGTTGTGTCCTGTCTGGAGGAATCACTGTATGCTGGGGTCATCGTACCTTTTGTCGGTCCTTTGAAGCTGTGGTGGAAGTAGGAATGCTAGGGATAGGCCATGGAGACTGCTTTTGCAGCTGATGACAGGTAGACAAAACAGTGGAATTACAACACTGGATTTTTTTGCCTCAAAGGTTGCAATTTCTCAACTAGCTGATGAAATAACCTGGGAAAAGGACAAAGGAACTGTGACATAAGCAGAATATGCCTGTTTAAGTTTCCTAGAGAGGAATTAATGCAAAGCAGAAGCTATTTGCTTCTGCAAATTTCTACAGGAAAATTATATTCTTGACCACTCTTCAGTTCTCATGATAGCTGGAGTATTTTAAAACTGATTCCTGGAACTGTATAATAAGAATGTCAAGTCTCATTTAAAAAAATACAGCAAAGCATGTTTCTAGCCTTCCTGACTGCAGCCAAAGTCTTTTGGGTACAGCCTGAGTAAATGCAAATGTTTCTAAACAACAGAAAACTATACAAATGTATTTTTTAGTCTTGGGATTAAGAGCAAGTGGACAATACTAGAATTATCAAACCTGAATCATCAGTAGTGGTAAAAGCTCTTGAAAGATACAACCACCTCAGCAGTTACGTTTAATGTGAAGTGTAGAGAAGAGAGAAGCCAGTTCATTTCCCTAGTTATTTAGGCACCATTGGTGATATATTTGTGAGTTTGTATATTTAATACAGACTTTGATGTTTTCCCTTATGCATCTTTTTATTATATAAATAATGTCCTTGTTTCTTGGTGTTTGCTGTTAGTGTGTGCAAATACATTCATCTTTTGTTTCACTCTTCCCTAGTGACCTGTTACATTTAGTTATGGGATATGCAGAAAGGAAATAATTAGTCTAACTTTGATCTGCCCTTGAAATTGCGCTGTGCTTTTAAACCACTGTAGAAGAAGAACAGTAAGTTTGTTTCTGCTCTCCTCAGCAGCAAAGCACAGAGTAAACCTAGGCACTGGGAATTATTGTATTATGATAGCCTAAAGAGCCACTTTTAAATAAACGAGTTGTAGATGGAGACTTTTCTTTCCAGCATGGAGATGCTGCAGATAGGGCAGTGGTGTGCCAGGAGCTCCTGAACTGTGAAACCAGAGGAGACCGTTGGATCGCTGCTTCCGAGCACCCGTGTGGGTGCCTGTTTCATCTCACCCCCTTATTTCACATAGTCCCTCGCCTTAATTTATTTTTCCACTGTTTAACACTGAAGTTTAGTTTGTTGGTGATTCTTTTCTTTCTTTTTTTTTTTCCCTTTCTTTTTTCATCTTCATATTCTGCTTGGCACTGCATGAGTAAATTATTAAAGGTTCCCTGCTCCAAGGAGCTCTGGGGAAAAAAAAAATCTGCCAGAAGTTATTTGAAATGGGCTGTGAAATTTGCAAACTGTTACAGGAAAAGCAGGTATAGTTTTTTGTTTCTGATCTCCATAACCTAGAAACAAAGCAAAATTTGGGTGATAGAACAGAAATGCAACAGCCTTAAGATTTGTTTTTTCCAGTTGCTGGAAGTTGGTGAAGGAGAACCTTGGGTCCAGCCTATGGCCACAGAATTTGAACTGTGTGTCCATCTAGTTATTTACTTTTAGTTGGTCTTTTTGGGTTTTTTAAACCTTCACTTATTTCCTAGTGTGTGTTGTTTTCTGAGACACCAATACTATTAAAGTTAGGTAATAGGACAATAGGAAACAGCTTTATTTCTGGTAGTATCTGGACCTTGTTTTTACAGTTTCTTTTACTGCTCTGAAAAAAAAAAAAAAAAAGAGCATAGAAAGCATTTGGAATACAGAAATACAATGGTTGCCAATTTCTCCTTCTACTCCCCTTAGTCTGGCTGTGCATTTACTGCATGTGGCTTCGTGGGAGATTGTCCCAGTGCAACAGAAAACTGTCTTCTTGATTCAGTAAGAATCTACCTGATCCTGATCTACCCTGATCCATAGGAAAGACTGTTTTTTGTCAAAATCCTAAAAAGGCTTTCCTTGGAGTGGTTTTTTTCACTTTTGAGGGTTTTTTTGGCTAGGCAGCTGTTGAGCTAAGAATACCCAGAAGTTTTTACAGTGGAGGTGAGCATTTTACGCCTTAATCTCACCTCCTTTTTCATAAGCAATTCATCTTCTTTGTCATAGTTCCAGCCCTCAAAATCCTAGGGCTTTCTTTTTTTAATTGTGCAG
The DNA here is from genome assembly GCA_013397915.1 of Daphoenositta chrysoptera. Lineage (NCBI taxonomy): Eukaryota > Metazoa > Chordata > Aves > Passeriformes > Daphoenositta > Daphoenositta chrysoptera. Next base: position 141,646 of record VZRO01008388.1, on the reverse strand, counting down.
GGCCACTGAAGTTGTGATTCTTGATTGAAGGATCTTCCTGTAATACAAATAAATGGTGAAAATGTGCTGGTTTTACCAAGATGTTGTTTAACCAGCATGGGCGAAATGTGAAACCAAAGTCTTTGTAGTGACTCATAATTAAAGATTCCACTGTATAGTTTGTATTATGTTTTGTTACTATTTTTATTTGATTATCTATTATTCCTGTGTGATGTTTTCCCATCTAGTGCAAATATTTTTGTTCCTTTTATCTGTTAGCTGTTTTTCTGCCCAAAGCCATTGTGTGTTGCTCCTTTAAGATGACATCTCCTGTGCTGTACCCCAGAGCTAGATGCAGTAGTATACGAAAGTGTCTTAACACACTTCACACTATCACAATGCTAAATTATTTAGGTTTTTCAAAAGGCATTTAGGCCTTTGCTGAAAGAGGATTCAAATGTGTACAGCAGTGGTGGTTATTACTCAATGTATGTTTGTCCAGAAACGCATATGAAAGGTAGAGATGTTAATTTTAGTTTCACTGAGTCTCCCCAGCTGGAAACTGAATGTAAATCTGAGTATGTATCTCTGTCTTGTGTTTTGCCTCTAGCAGCTTTTAGAATCACAAATGCACATTTTTAATGACTAAATGTAACATTAACAGAGAGCCATTCTGCCCCAGTTGTTTCAGCAGAGAATGGACTTGCTAGAGACTGCTTTTAAGTAGCCACATCTATCTAATCAAGGTTTCCCCTTTCCCTCTGGAAAAAAAAAATATTAAAAAGGCAGAGAAAATAAGATTATTCATTTCTGTGCAAGCTTTGGAGTGGCAGCTGGAATGTGAAGCAATAGGTCATGGTGTATGGCTGCACAATAGACGCTTTCCTCCAGAAGCTGGTATTTTTGTTCAGCCCTACCCGAGGTGGACAGGAGGTTGCACTGTGCCCCTGGGCCTGGGACCCAGTGCTGGTGTCATGATGAGTAACCTGCTGCATTCTCTGGGCATGGGTGGAAAACACTGCCAGAAGTGGAGTGCTGTAAAGGAGGAAGGGCTACTTTTAGGTTATTATATTTTTCTTCCAGGTTTTAAATAAATCCCTGCACCATTTTAGGGAATTAAGAGTGAAACAAAAATATTTTGGAAAGCCACCTTAGCCTTTCTCTCTGTTTTGCATTTCTAGACCTGCTAAACGTGGAGTGCTGCTCTGCTGGATGTTGGGGCTGTGAGTGCAGGCTTGGCAGCATTGCTGCTGTGTGCATGCTCCTTGCAGCTGGCATTTGGAGCAGGCCCATGCCTAGATCGTGGAATCAGTCTTGGGCTAAGGCATCTGGGGGATGAGCAGCTTTTCCATGTGGGGACAGTGGTCCAGCATTACCTTCCTCCCCCAGTGTGCTGTAGCAAGGAGCTTGTGGCTTTGGGAAGAGCAGGAGGATACTTGGTGTTATCCAGCCTGTACCTCCTGGCAATTTCTGCAAAGAGCTAGCCTATGGCATCTTGCTCCTGTGTGAGGAATGGGTGAATCTGAGTCTTATTGGACAGGCTTTGGGGTTTGAGGGAGTCCATAAAGGGAAATGGAGATTGGCCGTGTGGCATCAGCTCCTGGTACCTTCCCATTCCCTTTTCTTTCCCATTAATGTGAAACTGGGATTCATTCATCTTAAATGAATGTGCATGAATGAAAAACAAAAACCAAAAAGTACACTGCAAGGTTCATGTTAGAAAAGAGAGAAGCTCTTGATTGACCCGAGGACAAGGGCAATTCAGAAAGGCTTGCAGCCAGCTGGTGATGAAATAAAGCATGAGGGATCGTCCGTTCTCTATCCCAGCTGAGCCGGCAGGCTGGAAGGTTTTTCCTGGATGGCTGTCCTGCCAGCTCGCTGAAAGGAAGGCTTTCCAGGAGGTCAGGGCTTTCATGCTGCTGCACCTTCTGTCTGGGCTCATGTGGGGAAGGAAAGAGACCTGGGGCAAGAAGCAGCACAACAGTTTTTGAGGGTATGACCTTAAAGGAAGAGGAGTTGGAAAAGCCAAAGATAAAGACAGCCCAGAACATCCTTAGGGCTGCCAAGCCTAAAATTAGATGCAGGCTAGGCTTTGTTTTCCTTGCAGGCTCACATGCCACTTGCATCTTCCCCCAGTTGGCCTACTCCGTGAGGACGGCGAGTGCTGACGCCAAGGAGCACTTGACTCCCTGGGAATAGGTTTCTTGTGACTTTGTGTAGTCCCCATCATCACACGGTGGGAGCAGGTGGGCGACAGGCAGAGCTGCTGTCACGTGCGGGCACACGTGGTGTGGCACTGCTGACAGCAGCTATCCTGGGACTGTTTGCTGTTGACAGCCAAAGTGTTGTTGACTGCAGGGAGGGTCAAAATTATTATTGGTGACCACATGAGGTATTAAGTGCAGGGCTGACATTAGGAGTCCGTGCAGAGAACAAAACTCACCGTGTTGCTTATATGGTGGTTTAAAGTGTGGGCAGTGGATTGGGAACAGGCAGCAGAGGGATGCTAGATGCCACATCCCACATGCATGTTATAGCCCTTCTCTTAAAAGCTGTTGCTTACATTTTGGGGGGCACCTCTGAACAGTTATGCCCAAAAAATCCACTTTTGCCAGATGAAAAAATGAACCAAAAATGTTTGGGCATAGCTTGGCCATTCAGGGTGGGCCAGAACAACATGTAAATCTTATACTTGGGGCTGCACCAAATATGGTTGGATCCTCATGTCGGTGCATTAAAAGGGAGCAGAGTGACCGTATAGTCACTACTGTTTGAAATGGTGTATCTCTTAAGAAGACATGCTGTTAAACCAGACTTGCTCTGTGAGCTCTGAAACAGGCTATCTTAATTTTATTTGGAATTCACTTAGCACTGTTGTATTCACATTATGCAGCAGAAAAGCCTGTTAAGATATGTGCTTGCCAGGGAGTCCTGCGACTGAGCAGGAGCCATTCTGATCTCTTTGCCATGTTACTACCAACTCTGCATGCGATTTGGGCAGTTTTGGAGTGCAGAAGTAAAGGTAAACCAGACTGCAGTAGTACTTTCGGCATCTCTGCTAGCTGTCGTACAAGGGACTGATCAGCTTAGGATATTTTAAGAATGCAGAGTTTCATTTTTCATTTTGCTTCTCCCTGCCTGTCCTTCTGTTTTGTCCAGCTGCTTAGGAAAAGCAGCGGTTTTCCAGCTGCCTTCTTTAATCCCCTTTGACTGGGCTGGAATTTTAGCCAAACAGTACCTACATTACAAGAGGGGAGAGGCACTGAGTATAATGCTGCGCTAAGGGTTTTACGCTTGTCTCCTTTCTTGCTGCGTAGCCAGGATAAGTCCTAGCCATTTCTCCAAATCCCTGTGAGTTTTTCTTCAAAATGAAGTGATTAACTTCTGCTGTAAACTTCCCCTTGTCTAGGGCATCCAGGCCTTGCGCTGAGCTTGACAGCATTCAAGATCTCCTGCCCACATAGACTATTAGGTTCTGCTTATCCTTCGTTTCCACTGCCTGGTGAAATATTAGATAACGGGGAAAGAGCTTATCTTACATGCGTCTGAACTGACAAATATGGCAGCCTTTCAGTAAAAAGGCTAATGCAGACGAGGCCTTTTTCCTGGCTAGAATAAGAATGAGGCCGGCGCTTGTCTTCTGCCGCTGACAACGGTCAGATGCATGCGGCATGATTTCCATAGCATCCAGACAGTCGGAGCACCTAATATCTACCTGTCTAGTCAATACATCAGCTTTGCTAGAGCGGGGAGCTGAAGTTTGTCATTGAGGCGGGTTTCTAATGCAGCACGAATGGATCTTTCAGCTGTACTCCAGGGTAAACATTGTAAGCCGTGCAAATTTATTTACCAGCGGTGACAAATAACTGTGTCAGTCACTTTTGTTTTCTCCCCAAAATAAGATATTCTTTATAAATGCCCTTATGGATTTAATTTTTGCAGCTTTGCGCATGGGGGAGGGGGAGGGGGGGATTTCTTGCTGTTTCAACAGATTAATATTAATGTTTGTTTCCCTATGTGTTTCTGCACATGAAAAATTAGTTTGTGTTTGGAATCAATAATCTTAAAGGTCTTTTCCAACCTAAATGATTCAATGATACAAATAACCTTCAGATGGACCCATTTCAGGATTTAACAGTTTGATGGTAGCAGCTGGGAAACACTGTCCTGATAACAATGTTGAGGGGAGTTTGGCTTAACAGCACAGAAGAGAAACTTTGCTTTGCTGTGCCAGGGCTACCTGGAGGGGCAAGAGGAGCAGGAAGGAAGAGGCTGCTTTGCACACAGGGTGCTGAGCAAGGCCTGCTACTCATTTCAAAAGTTTCTTGGCTCATCTCAGGCATAGGGATGTGCTTGAAATTTAACACTTCCATTTTGAGAAAGAATACTCACTGTTATAATGTGGCATATTTCTGCATTGCATTCATACAGATATTTTGGGAAATTGTTTTCCCAGCTGTGAATTCTAAACTGTATATTCACTGTTGAATGCTAAGCCACCAGCTAAACCCCAAAGTGTCTGACAACCCAAAAAGCTGGGGATCTACTGGGAGAAACTGGTGTCCTTTTTAGAAAAGAGGGAATAGAAGTTAATGGGTGGCTGTCTTCAGTGTGGTGAAACACAAGTGTGCTCTGCATGGAGGAACTGGAAAGAGTTGTTAGTTGGGCAAGCCAGACACACCTAGACAGCATCCTGAGCCGCTGCCAATCCACACTGGGGGTTTGGATCTCTTCCAGGCTTTGTTCCTGAAAATAAATTGTTCAAGATGGGAAACTTTGAAGATTGCATTGACCGGTGAGCCATGCCTCTGGGTGTGAGCTTTATGGGAGAGAACTCGGGTTTTAGATTTGGGCTAGAGGCTCACAGAGAAAAAATTGCAATCAAACTTTAGCCTACATCTCATTTGTTTCCAAGAGATGGTCTGCAATTTTTTTTAGTGTTTTTCCTTGTAAATGGGATTTATTTTAGCCTCAGAAATTTGAGAAAGGGCTTTGATCTGATTATTTAGTTTAGCTATTAACTTGTTTTGTATCCACAATTTATATAAATAGATCACCTCTGTGTCTATTCCACAGGAGAGAAGAAATTAGGTAACGTGTATGAACCACGCAGAATATGTAAGACAATGGATATATGCTAACTATTATGTTATTTATTTAGTGCTTTGATAGCCATGTTGCAAAACAAATGAGGAGGTGGGGATATCTTTTGGAACAGAATAAGCTGCAGCGCCCGCCTTGATCTGCATTAGACATCTGCACTGTGAAGTACAAGCGATGCTCAAAGACGCACTGAGAAAACAAACGGGTTACAGAACTGTCGTGTTAGAAATGACAAGATGTGTAGGCAATGGAGAACCTAAAACTGCTGTAGTTTCAGGCAGGATGTTAAAGTATTAACTGAAGAAACAGCGGAATATAGCAGAAAAGATAAAATATGAACATTTTGGAAACTGGGACTCAGTTCTTTATGTGACAGAAATTCACACTGTGCTAAAAAAAAGGAAAAAAGAGCAATTTTTTTTTTTTTTAGCAGAAAAACAGACCCTCAAAATTTTGTGATTTAACACTGGGAACCACAACTCTTAACTCTTAAGAGTCAAAAAAACCCCCCAAACCCTGAAAGCAAAACAACAAAAAACCCCAAAGCAAAATAGAAAACCACCTTCCTGAAAATTTTTAGAGGTGTTCAGGTTTAAATTGGCTTTGGGTAAGGCACCTACCATGAACAAAAAGTCATAGTCTGAGCTTTCAGAGCAAGAAATATGAGAGGACATAAAGGAAAAATTACCAGAGTCTTTTTAAATTCAAAATGTCTTAGCTGTTTCTGCCCAAAAAAGGATAGATGCAAGCTGAGAGCCAGTTTGGGTTGTATGACAGATTCATGCTCCTTACATGCACAACCTTGGCTTAAGCAATTCCTTTCTTCCTGCCTTAGGTGTGTAAACCAGAAACCAGATGCACTGACAGCAAGGTATTCAGTGTGTATAAAAAAATCCAGGATAAACTCTGGAAAGGGTGTGCCTTTTCTAATTCATTTAGCAAAACTGTGCTAATATGATGACATGCAGCTTTCAAGGCAGGAAATATGGCAGGTAAGGTCTTGGCACTACCTCAGCCTCACCATCCTGAGTGTCACATGGCAATATTTCCCAGACTTTATCCATGAGCTATCGGTGATGGGTGCGCTAAAATCTCTCCCATGAGCCCCTTTTGTGTACCTACCACAGCCAGGGGATTGGATCCCTGAGGGCAGAGGTGGCTGGGAAGCTCTTGCTGTAGGGTGTAAACTTTATAAGGGAAGCAGCTGCGAGTTTGTGCTGCACTAGGTTGAGACTAGAGAAAGCGGGAATGGCTTGGGATGTACGGGGAGTATATATTGCCCTGCTGGAGGGCTGGGGCTGTGTGGCCAGGCCTTCCCACATGCCACATGTGTGGTCCTCGTGGTGTGGTGTGCCCAGGCGTGGTGCTGGAAGGGAGGGTGCACAGATGCACACAGGTGTGCGGTGAAGCCTGGCCCGCAGCCTGGGGGGAGGCTGGGCTGCCGTGTGCAGGTGGCCAGCACATGCCTCCGCTGTCAGACGCATCCCAGAGCCCGCGTGCTCGCTGGATATGCACTCTGCTGGCAAGCTGCACGCTCTCACGAGTCATTTGTCTGGGACTTATGAATGGCAAAAAGCCTGGTCTGAGCTGCTATGCAGATCAGGATGCCGGCATCCTGAAATCCCGGACAAATCCCCTTAGCGCTTTTGGTAAATCTGCAACTGGGATTTAACGTTGTGACAGCACATCCTAAGTGTGGTAAAAATAGCCTGTCTCCCAGCAGTGCAAACCTGACTCGCACCCCACAGTTAATGGGTGAGCAGTCAAGGCTGTTTCTGGAATCATTGCACGACTGCGTGAAGCGGCGCCGGTGGCAGGGGATCACAGAGCAGCACTGCAAAACGCTCGCCTGGCTCAGGCCGATTCTCTGCAGCTTTGACTTAAAACTCAGCGGATCAGAAGTGTGGCAGAGACCCCTGATCCCAGACTGGAAGGGATGATGGAGAGATCTCTCTGCCCTTTGCTTCTCCAGAAGGCTTTGTCTGCCCTGGGTTTGCCTGGAGGCAGTCTGGAAGGTGTCCTGTGCAAGCAGTGTCCCCTCCTAGGCTGGGCACAAAGCTTAGCCCTCTCCCTGGAGGCTGCATAAGAACTTGGATTTATTTGGTTTTAACCCTTTACCTTAATCCTAATGAAAAACCATGTGTTATATTAGAAATTAGGACTGCACCAAATGTGAAGCATCAGTAGTTTTGCTGCCCCAATGGGGTAGCATGGAGAAGTGAGAAGGAGTGGATGTGTTTTTCTTGCTCTGCATGCATGCACAGGAGATCACAGTTTTCTGTGACCCTGAAAACAAGTATCTTACTCTCAAAACTTCCTCTCTGGCAAGTAAATTCACCCAGAAAGTCTCGCCCCACCCAAATAGGGTGTAGTGGTATCTCTTTAGTGGGCTGCACAAAAATGCTACCGGTGAGTCAGTACAATGTCGGATGTGCAGTTGTATGGAGTGGGAATACAGGATGAAGTAATTTGAAATGCAGTCTCCCATCCAAAAATACCAGCCAACCAACTGTAAGATGCATTAGCTATCATTTCCCAGTGTGTCTGGTGAGATTTCAAGCAAATTTTGGGTTTTTTGCTGTCACACAGAGGAAAATACCATTGCAGCCCCTTGGGACCAGCCTTTTGCTCATTGTGAAAAGGTACCCCGTCCACTTACCACTGGGCAGATTCTGAAAATGCGTCTTTGAAAATCTTTGTGATTTAGGTGCTCACATGTCATCTTCAAAAGCGGCTTAGCAGCCCAAATGACACATGGTGCTGGTAGTGGACAGCGTGTGAAGGCTGAAGTGAGTGGGGCTGTGCTCTGTGGAAGCCCTGCATAGGTGCTGCTGTGGTACTGAGAGAGAAGAATGGAGATGACAGGCAGGAAGAGATGAAGGGACTTGCCTTAGGTCACGGACAGGTCTGTGACAGAGCTCAGGGGAGAAGCTTGGTCTCAGTCTGATCTCGTGGCTAGTAGATCATGCATCTCCTTAAGCATCTATGCCATACCTTGTATGCAGTCTTGTATATTCTGTATGCAAGGTCAGTTTTCCTTTCTTGGTACCTGAAGTCCTCCTATGAGACACTTCAAGTAAAATTGTATCCTACATGATCCAGTATTATGCTAGGGCTACAGGGGAAACATGGATGGAGGAGCAGTGTTAGAAACACCTCTCACCCATCACTGAGACCCCAGCTCTGTCCTGGATTCTGTCCAGAAACATCCATCCCTCTGACTACCTGAGCTCAGTAACATCACAGTAGAGTGGGACTCTGCTACTCCACGTATGAGGTAGCATTGCATGGCTGCTGGTTTTGTTCTTGGCTCTTGGCTTCCATCCTGAAATGACAGTGTCATTTAAACTGCCTAGAAATACAAAAGTTAGCCCGGCCTTATACAAGGGTACAAGAGGTTGGTGGTCTTCATGGTAAATGGTCAAGCTGCCTTCCTGTCATTTGTAGTGTCTCAGAAGTGGCTTCAGTTTGTAGATGCCATTAATTCTGCTGAAAATAAGAATACTGTCATTGCACTGGGTGGGATTTTATGTAAAATAGATGCAAATTTAAGCTTTGTATCAAGTTGCTAGGGTGCTGTCCATCAAGCAATGTTTGGAAATCATTTTTTTAGAAGCTATGCCAGTTTTGACATGCTGCTTTAATATTTTTCTGGCTGCAATAGGGCAAGACATAGAAATCTTATGTTGTCATCACACAGAGCGGTGAAGCGTTCTTTTTATCTTCTTTTTTTTTTTTTTTGCTTTCTCTCTCTTGCACTCTGTCATATGGAAACCAGATCAAGATTATAAAATTATTGCCCACAAACTGTGATCTTTCTTCTCTTTTGTGGTGAGAACTGACAAGTCAGTGATGGCTTGGTGCTGTTGGTACTAGCTGTTCATGCCGCGCTCATTTGTATGTATCGGGAATTGCCGAACTTGGCGTTCTTCTCAGTTGGCACACAGGCTGGTGAAACGTCAGATTTTTAATTGTGATAAAGTTCACGAAAGAAAAAAATTATGGCAGATGTTTCCTTTTGTCAGAGCAAACTGAACCATAAAAATGTGATATGATGTACTATGAACAAGTCAGTGTAAACACCATCCCTGTGAACATGTCAGAAGACTGAGGAACTTAGACCATTCATGGTAATGTTAAAAACCATGTGGTCTGAATGCTGTATTACCAAGCTTTTCTCTTTAAATGCACAGCATGAATCTTATGAATTTTTATTGCCTTTCTACAAAATGAAAAGATAACATATTCTGCTTTGGTAAAAATAGCCTGGTAGCTTCTGCAATGTGGTTGTCGTTTCGCTGGTGGTTTACTCAGAGGTCTGCTTTTCACAAGTAGCAGTGAGGTATCCCATTCCCATTGAGTGCTGAGCTTGCTCGCCTAATTTCCTCTTTTCTAGAAGATGTATTTTTGGGAAGTCTTACTCCTTTCCCAGTCTGAAGGAAGTGACAGAAATGCTGCTGCTTGCTGAGGAATGCCTGCGATGATGCGTTAAAACTGGCTCCTGATAAGTGGTTATGGAAAAACTGCAGGAAGCATCTGACAACTGACACTCTGTGGACTTTTTCTCCTATTTCCTCCTCGCATCTCCTGTGTGAGGATTATTGTCCACACACTCCTTTAGGTCATTAGTCAGAAAAGAAGTGTGTTACAAATTTCCTGATACTTCCCAATGACCTGACTACTTTTTATCTGCAGTTATTCTCGTTCTTGCTGGCCTAAGAAATCTTGAATAGATTCTGATTCTTATTCCCAGTGTTGTCCTTCCTCAAGATTTTGCCTTAAATTAAGTGATTTTCTTAATGCCTCAGCTGCTGGAATCAAGCATGAATGAATACCTTAATTTTGACAGAAAGGTCAAGGACACTCTGGAAGGATAAGTGTATATACCACAGGGTTATTTTATGTCGCTCTTCTGATTTCTGATTTGAGGGAGTCTGACTGTACAGATTTGGAATGCTGTGGATTGGGAATAGATTACTCTGTTATACCATAAAGAGGGTTATAAACTACAGCAAATCCGTATCATTTTGCCCATCAAAAATCTCAATCCTCAGCTCTTTAGGGGGTGCACTGCAAGTGAGGTGAATGTGTTTGACAGAGGCATTTAAATACTCGTACACTGTGGCCCCCATCTCCAGATCAGTTACATCGATTTATTGGGGGAAATTTGCGTTTCTGTGCATGGGCATACATGAATTGTATGCAAGCCATGTATTTTGTTTTAAGTGGGCCTGCAGAAGCCAGAAGTAATGAACTTAGTAATGTGATAACAGTTGTTAATGGCAGAGCCTCTATAGTTTTTGCACCATGGCAATTTGTGGAAATGCAGTGTGCTTTTTTAAACTGGCATAAGTTTTTACACCTCTCTTGCACCACAGGAGCTTAATCCATCATGAAACCTCGTTAGAAGCTGCACCATTGTATCCTGAGGCAGATGTGAAATTTGTGTGAGTCACTGATCTGCGATCAAGCTGAAGGAAACTGAGTCTATGGTTCTTAAGAAAGAAGGCGCCCATTTGGGATGCATTTGCACAGCTCCTTTTGTATAAATCATTAGTGCTATAAACTATCCATTATTGTTAGGAGAAGAAATTTAACAATGCAAATAAAACAAAATACTGTGGCAGAGCAATTTTATGCTTGATTGTAATGTTTAATGGCATGTTCTCATAAAGAGATTTTTCCCATCCTTCAGACCTATCGTGTCTGTGACTCACTTGACTTCCGATGGTTTGAACATCCCTCATTTTATTCCTAGAGTTGTTTTCTCTAGAGCAATTTCTGTAAACGTGCTGCAGCATGGGGTTATCCAGGGTTAATTTCCCTTATGATTACACATCCAGACAGCATGTATGTAAATGCTGCAAGACAAATGATAAGAAAACTGCAGGATGAAAGAAAACAAATTCCTTTGTTTTGCATGTAGATCCATTTACCAGTATTGAAGTCTTTCCTTTGCTCACTTTTAAATGTTAACACTAGCTTATATTGGCATTGTAGTTCTTTAAAAGCATTATTTTTATGTCATCACTGACCTCAAATTTTGCATTCTGTTGATTCACTTTGTTCCCTATATCTCTTCGGATACTTTTTCCAGGTTGTCTTCATCCTTTGCTTTCAGGTATAAGACAGCACCATCAGTGAGGCAGAGCTTTCTATCTCTAAACTAGCTGATTATATTAATGTCAGAAATAAAATACAGCTCTTCACATTCTACTTGTATTTTTAGTACCGTACTGTAATCCTGCTTCTGCTTTTCCTTCTTATCTCTGTTCTGTCTTGCCCTTAGATTTTTTTTTTAGACCAGGGTTGCTGGGTTTCCTTGTGATCTTTCTCCACTGTCCAGCTTTTTGAAGTCTTTGCATATACCTTAGTCAGAAAGTACCAAAATTTTTGATAGTCTGTTAACCTGCAGTTGAGTGCTCGTTGTTTTCTTTTCCTGGCTGCCAGGGAGTTTGTTGGCAATTGAGATTTATGGAGCGAATAATCCACCTGGCAGGAGACTCTCTGTAACTGAAGTACGTTATTTAGTGGAAGAATGAACGTTCTTTGTGTGTGTAAAATACCACTAATAGCTTATTTAGCAACCTATACTTCTACAACAGGGCTTTCAGTTTTGTGTTGGAGGTGGATTCTTGCATATGCGTAATTCTAGCATCCATGCTAATTCTATCCCTCATTTAACTTTCATCCATTCCTATGGCAGGATAATGCATGATGTGATCTCTCAGCTTTTTAATGTGGTCCTTAGTGCATCTCTTCTATCTCCTGCTTGAACTGGAAAAAAAAAATTTAATAATGAGGGATGATTCTTTCCTGTACTTGCTGGGAATTGCCTGGAAACCACAGGGAGCTTAGGCAGGGTAGTCACGCTGCAACCAGAGACTCCACAGAATCCAGTACCAGGTACTAATTGCAAGTACTGCTGGGAGAGCTCTGAATAACAGCAGAATAAAAAGAACCCCAAACAAACAATATTGTGATCCTTTCTTGCCTTTTCTCTTACTTAAATAGCTCATTTTTACACTTAGAAGATTTGAGCTCAAAATGTGACAAAAGCTGTGGAACGTGATCAGAATTAAAGATGGAAGGAGGTGCAGTATTTTCAGCACAGCTGATTTTGTTCACTAGTTTTGGATACAACTAAATGGAGGATTGAAGTAGCCAACAACTGAAACACAGACACCTGGTTACTTCGTCCCCTTAGGGATGTTTTCCTGGTCTGAATAGCCGGGGTTGATTATTTTCATCATATTTACATCTGTCTTTCCCTGCCCAGAGTTTCTCATTCCTCAAGGATCAGCACCAGGAAATTCTGTACCTGTTTTTCAGCAGTGGCAGGGGAGCATCAAAGTTACCAGCAGTGTAGTCTCCAGGGTAAACAGGGCCAGGGTATTATGCTCACTGCACTATTTAACCCTGCTGGAGGAGACGACTGTAAAGTGCCTGTGCTGAGCCAACATGCGAGGACTAATAGAACTGCAGTGGGGATAATTCATAAATAGATTGTCTCACTCGCCAGTGTAAACAGAGACAGTGCTAGTCAGGTCTGAAACGGTGATTACTTTTAAATCAGCATGTTATAATTCAGTGTCCCTGATTGAACCCTCCTTCCAGTATGGGAAAACAAAACCATGGCACGCATGGCCAGAAAAGGGACCACTCAGGCTGTGCAACTGACTATGCATGTGAAGGACTGCTTGAATTTCCTAATCCTTCCTATTACTGCAGAGTAAAGAACAGCTTTAACAGGGAGTTAATTTAGAGGCCTAAAATACTCCTTTCTTCTCTCCACCAACTTTACTTCTTTTGGGTTGTGTTGCTAATCTCTCCACAGTGTTCCCATCTGCTTGTTCCTTGCACCTAATCACATTAAACACAACATAATACGTGTGGATACGTACTGCTGGCAAATCAGTTACTTGAATTCACTGCCTATGAGAAATGCACTTTTCCTTTCCCTCGGTTGGTACCGTTCCTCTGTATCTTTTTCTGACAAACTTTACCTATAACTCTGGATTTAACCAAAATGGTGTAAATTTCCCCCAGGTGGTGGCAGTTTGAGAAGTCGGGTGTGGGGCATTCAGTGGGTGCATCTGCAGTTGCTTGAAGCCCATCCAGGCCCAGAAATGGAGATGGTCCCAGTCTCCTGCTGTGGCCCTCCCTGACCATTACCCACATCCTTTTTTTTTGTGTTGGCATGAGCATTCACCCAGCAGGCAATTTGACTTCTTCCCCTGTGAGCACAGACCTGGTCTGGCTCATTTGCGCCTCAGCTGGTTGCTGTTTTCATGTGCACTTGGGCTGGGACAAGATGGGTGTCAGAAGGAGCTGGAGCTGTGCTCCCACGGCTGCTAGCCTGACACAGGGCTGGGACTGGATCAGGCAGTGATTATCCAGGTTGTCCCAAAGACCCACAGGGCTGCTGTGTGAGCCCCCCAGCCTGGCTGGCCAGGGAGGGAAAGCACAGCTCCCCATGATGAGCATGTGTCACCCCAACATGGCTTTGACCATGGAGCATCATCCTGGTGCTGCTGGAGAATTATGTAAGGACACATGGCCCTGCATGAAGCGTTAATGGTTGTAGTTTATGCCCATACCAGATGGTTTTTGGGGCTGAAGTTATGCACCCTGCTCCAAGCTGTATGACACTGCAGGGAGGGGGAAGCACCTCCTCACACACATCTGCTGTCCAGGTTCCCCAAGTGAGTGACCCCTAGGGGCTGGCTGCAGGCAGGAGGAAACACCCCCTTTATTGTCCAGTTTCAAGATTGTGGGTTTTCTCTTACTCTTCAAAGTAAAGGCAGGCCAAGAACTTGCCCACAGTCAGTAATGTCTTTAGAGAATCAGAGAAAAAAAGGGAGAAGTAGCAGAAATGGAAAACTCATATTGAGAAAGCAGCATCAGTCCAGTTTTGGTCACCAGAGCATGACTGTTTCTTTACACTTGAGATTGACATCTTTACTAATAGTAAAATAAAAAATTCAGGTTTTGTTCTTGTGGGTTCCAGAATGAGTCTTTTGTTTTCCTAGTAACGATCTGAGGAGACAGATCAGTGAACATGTCCTTCATAAAATTTCACCTGTAACCAAGTTTAACTAGCCCTTGGTTTTATCATTAATATGCTAGACTTGTAATGGCCTGTGGAGAAGCATTATGACTCTGTGCCAGAGCCTGCTTAAGGAGCTTCAACCCTGACGCCAGAGCAGCCGTCCTGCTCAGAGGTCATGGTGGAACCTGGTACTTGGAATTTTAGCAGGAAGCCAGTCCCCCATCCTTGTTGACAGAGAAGCTTATATGGGCTCTCTGGCACAGGGCTTGATTCACATTAAAAGGTTTGTGATAAATTCTTAATAAATAGGTGATGAGCCAAACATTGTTCTGAGGACGTTCTTGAGGATGCTTATCAGGTGCACTACTGATGGATACAGAAGTCTGTAACCATTTTGCAGTCATTGTGCCTGCACTTGTACAATGATATTTGGTGGGTAGGGAGGTATTGGGCTAGAGAGGGGGTAGAGTGTGTTAGTTATCAGTCTGTGTGCCGAATCCCCAGTCTTGCCAAAGCAATTGTTTTATGTCATAGGTTAATGCTCTTCAGGAACTGAAGACTCTAAACATTCACACTTCAATTCTAGGAGACCAAAGTAAAGGAGAAGCATTAATACCAATATATTAATTTGTTTTGTTTTCTGCTTTCTCTGTAGTCTTTAAACCGCACTCATCTGAAACCAACTTCTCATTTTAAATGTGAGGTTGGGGAATGATGTATGTAGGTCACTCTTTGGCTCAGAAACTTCATCTTACAAAGGCCTTGAAAACAAAGAGTTTGCAACAGGAAGATAATTGGCCTCAGCAGCAGCTCTGTACACATTGAGTGGGTATGCCCACACAACAGTCATGTTTAGAAGTCTGGTCTGTTGAATTAATGGTTTTCAAAGTAGTTTAAGGACAATCAGATTGTAGTTTTGAAGGTGCTCCACAGCTGCTATCTGTACTGAATTACTTCTCTCTGCTGGTAATAGTGCTGTGCTTGGTTAATACTCCACTTGCACAAAAACATTCCATTGACATCTAATTTAAACTCATTCTGCTCTTCTAGGAACTCTCAAAGGATATTTATTTACAGTCCACAACCACTGTCCCCAAGCTTGGCTGTTGTGTTTGGATTGAGGCCTTAGACCTTGCAGTATCAAGCTAAACGTCAACAACAGTTTAATAAATCCAGACAGTGGGGATAGCCTGTAACCAGGAGAGGGGCCCTGCTGTGTTCTGCGGATATATATAGCAGGATATGTCTCCCTAATATTTTTTACCCCCTGGCTCTTCATAGTGCTAGCTTGATAGGTGACCGCAAGCAGGCCCACTCCTCTCAGCCTCTTTCCCCTCCTGGCTTTTGCTCTTTGACTTTGAGTTAGGATCTTTTTATTTGAGGCTGGTCCACGGGATTTACAATCATGAAAGGCATGGGCAGCAGTGGGTTTGCCTCCATGGCCAGTGCCAGAGTGTCCTGGGGGCCTGTGCTGTGTGTGGGGGAGAGCAGTGCTGGTGTGAAGCCTGCTGGGAGAGGGCATGGAGCCTCACCAGTGCTGCAGCCCATCTCCTCTGCTCAGGAGCTCCAAGGGCCTGGCCAAGCGTGGGCCAGAGGGTGAGCTCTCTTTGCTTGTTCACACAGACACACACTGGTCTTATTCAGTGCTTTGGGGTTGCCACCATAATCCAGAGAAGTAACTAGGCATGGGAGGAGTCTTGGCCGTGATGGTGAAGCCAGTGTAGGAGGAACATCCCGGGAGTTGAGGGACACGGTGCTAATGGTACTTCCTGCTGTGGCAGAGACACTGTGGGACTGCTGCTCCTACGCGCAGTGGCAGCACGGACAGCCCGAAGCCCCTGCTGCTGGCCTCCCTTGTGGTGCTCTGAGTGGGAATACAGGTGGGGACTGGGATGAGGAACCCATCTAGCAGTGTTCATCAGCCAGAAAAGCATCAGAAAGGCTGGCTCAGTGGCAGGGCTGGGGCAGGCATAGGGGTTTAGGGGGGGCAGAGGGGTTTCGGGACAGG
Organism: Daphoenositta chrysoptera; assembly: GCA_013397915.1. NCBI lineage: Eukaryota > Metazoa > Chordata > Aves > Passeriformes > Daphoenositta > Daphoenositta chrysoptera. The sequence continues at coordinate 125,504 of VZRO01008388.1, read as the reverse complement.
CACAGGGGTTCAGGGACAGCAGAGGAGTTCACTGGCAGGCACAGGGCTTCAGGGGAAGGCAGGCACTGCTGGAGCTGGGAGTTCTGCCAAAGAATCACACATACGGCTGGAGCCAACGTCTCAAAATCCCCGGTGTTGTTCTTTTCCCTCTTTCTTTAGGTTTGGGGTTTTTCTTGGTTTTTGGTTTTTTTGTTTTTGTTTTTTTTTTTTTTTTTTT
>VZRO01008388.1:70286-124369 GCA_013397915.1 Daphoenositta chrysoptera | reverse complement strand
TGTCGTTGCTGACCGGGTTATGAATTAAGTCTCTCTTTTCGAGCCCTTCTGAGAAGGTGGTTTAATTCAATGTGTAGTTAGTTGCCTTTTCCGTGCTGGGCGTTTACCCTGAAACGTTGTGTTTGGTTTTAGGTTTTTTTCCCCTGGAGAATTTTTATTAGAAATGTTGTTTGTTGCGTGTAAAGAAACGGGTATACGTGAGTGTGACAGAGTCGGGGTAGTAAAACCATAGCATTTTTCTTCCTGAAGCTCTCCCCGGTCTCTTTCCCGGTAAATTTAGAGGAAAAGTGGGCAGGAGGAGATGCCTGTGTGGAAGGCGGTGGCCCTTCACGTCTGGCAGGTGTTGGGCAGTGGGGCAGGGTACGTGGTGGGGATCGGGGTGACCCAGTGCCTGTCAGCAGCCGCTAGGAACTATCTAAATGGCCTTGATCAGTGCCAGCAAATACAGGCTGCTGCTGCAGTCTGTCTTTCCTTTTTACTGCTAATAACCTAATGAGCAGCAGGAATGTCACTCAGGAGGAAGAAGGGATTTAAAATTCTTTCTTTTCCCCGTGCTTTCCATTGAGGAAATGCGCTTGAACGTCAGTAAGGTGTTTTGTTGCAGTTTGGTGTTTACAGTGTAAACTGGACTTGGGAAATCCCATGTGCTCGCAGCTGTGTGCGGTGGTTTTTATTTTCTTTATTGTATGGCCGTGTTTTAATCAAACATTTTCAAATTATTCCCTCCCATGGGAAGTGCTCACAGACCAAATCACTCATCTCTAAGAGAGAGGTACTGTCCCTTGCCACTGACATGCAGGGGCCTCGATAAATTTAGAAGACTCTGCCCTTGGCAGATAGAGAAGTAACATGTCATTCTAGTGATCTGTGCATTCTAGGAAAGCCTAAATCAACATCGCTTGTTTTGCATGTTGCTCTTTAGCAACAGTCTCTCAATTTCCAGTCTAAAGTGTGACATGGACACAAATAAAGTTTGGATGAAGAAACGCTTTAGTATTTCAGTAGCCATAGAATGTGAATTGCAGAAGTTGTCAACTGTGTAAAATCTGTATTCTGCGTTTCTGAGCCAAGAAAAACTGACTTTTAACTTAAATGTGGTTTGGGTGGCTTTATTTTTTTAATTGATTCTGTGCTTCCTGCTTTTTGATCTTTTGGTGCCGACATTGTTAGCTTCCAGTGATGCAAGAGAGGGGAAAAAGAAAGATCGCTGCCCTGCATGTGGGCTTGATAGCAAAAGCAGAGTACAAAGCACTGACTAATCAAATTGTTTGAAAATGTTGCTGGTCTTAATGTTGAGTGGAAGGTACTTAACAGCAAAGAGTGATAAAGTGATAGACACATTTTGCCTTTTACTCTTTCCTTAGCCTTAAGTAGGCTTAGTTACTCCTCAGGAGATGATTGTAGCCCCTCAGCACTGTGGTGGTGTGGCTGTGCTTGCCGGCAGCTTGTGACAGACAAGCGGCCCTTGGCACCAGCCTTCACTGGACACCAGCACATTTGCAGCTCCTGTAGTCTGACGTTTTGTTCGCAAGAGATCCTAGAATAATGAAACAGCCTTGGGTTTCCTTTAGTTCCACTGCAGGTTCATCTTGGATTTTATGTGTGAGTGGTGTTTTTCCAGCTCAGCTTCGTAGTTGTGTTGTGTCTGCACAAGTGTACTGCCATCACACGGGAGGCTGAGGGTAATTAGAGATGGGGGGAAGGGGGCTTGCTTTCTCATATTTGTTCTGTCCTTTCATTTTCATATGTCATCTCTCTTTCCTCGTTAGCTTTTTAAAACAGAAATATAATATCAGTTCCCCAGAGTTCATGTTTTTCCATCCAAAAAGTAGTGCCCTTTTTGGAAAGTACTGAAACTGAGCAACTCGAGCTCCTTCTTTGCTTTTTCTACCAGCCTAGCAACCAAAGACCTCCTCCCATTAACTGGAGTTGTCTTTCAAGATGAGAGCATCCCCGATGAGCAATGCAGTTTCCATAGAAATATCATCAACTCGGTAACTCCAAAGGGCAATTTTTCCCCTTATATTGCTCATCCTTGCTGCTCCAGTATAGCCAAAAGGGTGCAAGAGTGACTCATTTCTAAATATACTTAATATTTGTGGTTTAGGCAGGGCTTCAGATAAGATGATGGGCTCTGACGGAGTTCATTGTAATTGTATCTCTTGCAACAACTAAGGCCCTGGTTTCATTTTTAACTGTGGTGGAACATATCTTGTTTTAGAGTACCAGATCTCTTTTTAGATTTTTACCTGACTGGGAAAGTCCTAGAAAAGTTAACGTTACACTAGTTGGAGAGAAGGTAGTAATTGAAAAAAACACTGCCTGTAGATTCAGTAGGATAAAAGTTTTCCTCTCGAGTTAAATAGCTTTCCTGCTATTTACCTGATAAAAAATTAAGGGTAGTGTACTAGATAAAGTGTCCTGATTCCTCTCAGGCTTTGAAACTTATGGAGCCCTCTGGACTCTTGGCATTGAAGGTAGCTGTTAAAATAGAGTGGGGTTTGTGTGTATGTGGTTCCTTCGGTTTTTTGATGAGTTTTTTCTCCCCCCACCCCCACCCTTCTGCTGAAATTGTATTGTACAAAAGGCTCGTCTGTGGTGTTTATGTTGAAGAGTTTATTACCTGTGAAGGCTGCAAAGAAGCATCACCAAGAAGCTTCTTAGTTTTGACCTGCAGCCACTCATGCTGATCGGTTTGCTCTGACAAAAATTAAGTAATTTTCATACTTTTTAGAATGGTTTTCTTCACAAAACTTTGCAGAATGGACAGCAGTAGTATCTCATGCCAGATCAATCTCAGTGGAATACTGAGGGCCTTTTCAGGTTGTTGCTTTGATGGTTAACCTTCTGTGTGTTGATGACACATTTTCCTCTCTTTTTTCTTTGTTTTAGCTGAACTGGAGTTTGTTCAAATCATCATTATAATCGTGGTTATAACTGTTATGGTGGTAGTGATCATCTGCTTGTTGAACCATTACAAACTCTCGACACGCTCCTTTATCAACCGACAGAGCCAAAGCAGAAGACAGGAAGAAACTCTGCAGACGGTGAGTGTGAGCCCCTGGCACCAAACTTGTTTTCCTTGTGCTGTACAGACCTGCAGCAAAGCCTCCCAACGAGATCTGGTACAGGCAGCTGCTGGAAAAACTTCTGGTACCACTTTTAATACTTGCTATAATTAGGTCTTTTGCCAAAGTTGTATTTGTCAGTAGAAAACAAATTTGGAACACAAATTTAAGGTACACTGTCTTTGATTATTTTTAGACTGTGCTATGTTTTATGTAGCCTATATTAATTTTGCATTTGGAGGCTTAGATGTGACATTGTGTTTGCTGCTGCGGTAATTTGAGAGCGGAGTGGAAGGGGAATGAATGGAGATTAGCTGGGGTACAAAGATTTGAAATACACGTTATGACTTTCCATACATTGTCTCATACCCCGGAGTTTTATCTCTGTTACTGTTTTGTGAAGTTGCCATGGCTGTTTGCTGGATCAAAACCACTGTCCCAGTAAGAGCCCAGGAAAATGTAGTGTTTGTTTCACTAAAACAGCAAGAAGAGACTAGGAAAAGGATCTCTCCAAGGACCGGGAGTGCTGAAGATGTGTTGTTACAGAGTCAAAGGCTTAAGATGGAATCTCAGCCAGTACTTGGCAAGACTGTGTTTAGTCAACCCAGCAGTAAATGGGCACCTAATTTGCCTTGTGAGCCAGGAGTTTGCTGGGTGGGATGTTCTGCTCCCCTGTGAGGGTTAACCACAGTGTGTCCCTGACCTTGGGATATCCCCCACAAGCCATGCAGTGTCCTGTGGTGTTGCACGGAGGTGCTTTCTTCTGATGTGCTTTTCAGTGTCCCAGAGTGGTGTCCTTGGCCTCTTTGCTGACAGTGATGGCCAAGGGGCCATTTGTGAAGGTGCCTTTTGATGCATTGAATTCCTGGTAACAGTGTTGAGTTCACAGCTTCATTTTGCTGTCAAAAAAAGTCTGATTGTAACTGAGAGATGTGATCTCATAATGGTTTACACCAGTTCTGACTCCACAGTCTCACCTTTTTGTCCATCCCAGTCTTATGTTTCTTCCCTCTTTGTGCTCCTTAGGGAGCTGCCAAGGTCATGGTGAGAGGCCTCAGGCGACTGTTCTGGCTGAACACTAATTGCTAGCTTTTTGCTTTTGCTTTTTTTTTTTTTTAAGTTAGATTTCAGCAGGGGAGGCAGCACTGACAGGGAAGGAGGCAGAGATGCTGCAGTGGCTGCTGTGGAGCTGTATCCCTGGCAGTCCTGGCAATTGGCAGCTTCCTCCTGGAAGTCAGCTGTAAAGTGTGACAGTGCAGGGTTCCCAAAGCTCTCTCTTAGTACATCACCTGTGCCCTTTTTCTGGGGGGAATTGCTCTCCCCTTGGAGGCTGCTGGGGGAGGAAAGGAACTGCCTTCTCAAGGAGAGGCTGCCTCATTGCCTGGCACTTCAGTAATGTAGGAATGCTTAGCTCTAATTTGCTTACAGATGAAACTGGAACTTGTCAAACCTTAACCTTGTGGACTTGAGGACTGGAAAAACTGACTAGATTAATTTGAATGTTGCTTTGAAATGGACACTGTAATTCAAGAACCACTATTCTGTCTGAAAAATGTTAGCTATAATTGCTACAAATGCCTAAAATGAAATAGTTAGATAAAAATGCATTTCATTTATCTCATCACAAATCTTTTAAAACTGTAGTAAGCTGTCAAATGCATGAAATAACCCATTATTTCCTTTGTATGGTTCATTACTATTGTCTGTTATCAGAGGCAGTGTGGTTTTTGTTTTTTTTTTTTCCTCTTGGGCACAGGGGAGAAAACTTCACCTTCTTGTGAAGAAGAATATGCAGTTTGGCAGCAGGTGCTTGGGAGCTGCTTTAGTACCCAGAACTAATCTTAAATCATTTTTAAAACACTGACTCAGTTTCAGTTTGTAGTCACCATTATAAGTAACGATAATCACAGCCAAGTAAGCACTTCATGGGAATTGATGATGGGATGGCAAGAACCAGTTACTAATTCTTCTGAAAGCCTTTGGTATAGGTTTGTCATCACTATTACTCATCTGAATTTCTGATAAGCTGCAGCTCTTCTTACAAGAAGGTCATACTTGTGGGGAATGGGGATTTAGAGGTCTCTGAGTTCAGCTGTCAAAAACTTTGAATTTTCCTTTGTCTCAGGTGTTAGAAGGAAATTCTGATAGAAACTGACTGTGCCGTGCAGACCTTAAAAACAGTGTGCAGAGCATGAGGGTCAGAAAACTAAAATAAGTGCTCTGTGGTGAGAAGCTGCAAATGGCCAGTCTGTTCTTACTGTCCACAGTGGAGTGAGTGACATGAGACAATAGACAGTGTGAGTGGTGAGATGCAGGGTATTCACTTCTAAAATTCATTTTTTGTACCAGGCAGGCCTTGTTCGGTGTGCACATGCTATCCAAGTGGATTTTCTTGCAAGGGAATATTTTTTTAATGGTATATTTCTGAAAACAGATACTAATGTTCATTACCCACTAATGTCTGAAGAAAACATTACCATGACTCAAGTCTTCTTTTGGTAGAAAAATAATGAATGGAAATAGAGGCAATTCAGACATATTTCTTGAAAGAAAATGGTAAAGCAAATTATTTGACTATTGGCTAGTTCTGTAGTGAACTCTGGAGTGAACACCATTTTGTGTAACTGAGGTAGCAGAGGTATATCAAGATATAGAATCCAGCCCTTCATATTCAGATGGGGCTTTTTTTTTTTTGTCCTTTTGTTTCCTTCAGTTTTCTTTGTCTTCAAGCCTGTCCTATTTCTAGATAATCATGCCTTCCACCAGCTTAGTAGTGGCTGAACTGCACAGGTTTCTGGCCTTGTAAAGACCAACTATTGAACAAGTGATCTCTCTTATTCCTTTGCTTCTAGAGAGTGTAATAGGAGTGATCAGGTAAATTATCTACTGCCTTTATTACCAGCCTCTCACCTGTAAAACTCATGGGTCAGGCATCAGAAATAATGAAATAAAATATATTAGGGGATTTTTTTTTCTGGTTGAGCTTCATATTTAGACAAACAAGTAAAAAAAAAAACAAACAAACCCAAACCAACACCCTCAAATAAAACAAATAAAAATAAAAGAGGATGATAATGAGAATTTCAACTTCCAGGCCAAGCCAGATATTAGAATATTAAAAAGATGAAATCACTGCAATCACAAGTGTTAACATTTGAAGGAATGCTTGAAGGGCAGAAAAGGGACCAGTTGTAGGAAAAAAAAAGATTGCTCTTAAACAAGTGCACACTGAAAAGTTATTGTTAGATGCCTGTTTTGTAATTATGCTTTTCTGTGTGACCACCAGTTCTTCTTTATGTTTTTACTTTATTTTTCTTCTTTTCTTCCCTCGGGGGTATCATCTCCCAGTCTTTCCCCTGGTCTTTGGGATTTTATTACCTTGGTTATTGGGCCAAGGCCTTAAGCAGATCACAGCCAAGGGCAGGACAAACACTGAGTGCTCAGGAGTGGTGGGTGCTCCTGCAGCAGTGCTGAGGATGCTGCCTGCTCTCCCATGGCAAGTCCTGCCCTCTCCTAGTGAGGCTAATAAAAATTCCAACCCTGTTTTAACGTTAGCAGGAATGAGTTTTGGGGTTGTAATTGTGAGAGGTGGAGTGATGCTGAGTGACAGCCATGTTGGCATGAGCAGCAGCCTGGAGTGAGCCTGCAAGGTGCTGAACAGTGTCTGTATCACAATGGATGAAATATTGAAGGTTTCCTGCTGCTGGCTTATCCATCAGCAGTGTTGGGCTTCACAGCTGGGAGCAAGCCAAGGGTTGCAGAACACCTGAGAGGGATACAAAAGCCGGAGGGCGTGGAGTACACCAGGAGCATGCCCAGGGCTGCTTCACTTTGAAACAACAGAACCTCTTGTACAGGAGCAAATGATGCTACTGGCAGTGCTGGGGGATTTTGGGGCAGAGCCACGTGGCTCTGCCTTGGAAAGGCGCGTCTGTGCACAGGATATGTGTGTCTGATATCCAAGAGGAGATCCGTGTTGCTGGCTGTGCCTTTGGAGGATTGACCTTGTCTCGGGAGGGCACTATTGCTGGTAACCAAAAGCATCCTGCTGGAATGTAGGTAGCTGCAGCTGAGCTGCTGCTGGGGCACTCTGCTGTTTGCTGGGACAAAACAAAGATAAATCTTGCTTCCCGATGATTAACTCTTAATGTCATCACCAGTGATTTCCACGGGGACATTGAGGGGAAAGAGATTAACTAAGTGACTTACAGGGAGGTACTTAATGAGCTTCTGATGTTCCTAATTTCATTCCTTTTCCCCGTTCTGGTGTCTTTGCATTGTCTTCTTTTATAAAGTAGAAGTTGAAGGAGTGCTGAACCCTTGGACTGCCCCAGGCCTACTCCTGGCAGTAAATCCTTGCATCCATCACACAAGATGCTCACACTGACCAGCCCCTGCCTCCCAGCACCGAGGGCAGCCTTGCTGCTCGGGCTGGTCAGCTTGCATTAGAACCTGCTTTGGTAATGCCAGTCTCGGATGCCAAGCTCCAGGAACACAGCTGTAAAAATTACTTCCCTCTGCCCTGTACCAGCTATTTCAGAATAAAAGGGGAATGTCAGGAGGCTGACAGAAAATACTCAATAATATTGACAGCTCAGGGATTTGTCAGTAATTTCAAATGTTAGTCTTTCCTGCTGGTCTTTTAAATTATTTCCTACTGGCATTGGCATTATTCTGTCTGTTCCCTGCTGGTGTCCCTGGGCCACTCATTCTCATTTTCTTACTGACATATGCAAAAGAAAGAAAATCCCACTGGGAGCAAGAACCCAGTCTACAGCCAGGAGAGAGTGTGAGTGCTGTAGACCACCGTGCTTTGCCAAATCTTTTTGTTTGTACCAGTCATCATTTGGCAGGGGCTGGATGTGCACTGTATTCTCTTGCTGTCTCCTTGAGGGACATGGGCTCGCCTCTCCTCAGGGAGTGCTGCCAAGAGGGACAGCGAGCATGGCTGCTGCTCTTTGAAGCCTACCACAGTAAAGTCATTATATCTTTAATAAGGGCAGGATTGTCCAGGAAATCTGCAGGTAGGACTAGAAGCAAGGAGCGCCGGCTTTGGGTGGCACCTGACTCAGTGTGTCACCTTGGGCAACTTGCTTCATCTCCAAACAAAGGAGGAAGGATAATAGTACTTACTCCCTTCAGTTGAATGAAATGAAGATTACTTAAAGTGATGAACTGCTGTGAAGTTGAGGAAATAAAAATTTTAAAGCGTTAAGTAACAGGAATAATTGCAGTAAGTGTAGGGAGGTAGATTACGTGTGAGAGATTTGGCACTCTCCATAATTCTCTAGTACTTCTCCTTGGTACTGTGCACTGCTCTGTTAGACAGCGTCACCTTTCCTGCCCTTCAGGAACAGCTTTTAAAGGAACGAGCAGTCCTGCTGGAATATTCATCATTCTGTTGGGACAACACAGTAGTTTGTTTTGCTTGTGTTTGTTGCTGTCTTCAGAGCTGTGGTGGTCCGTATCACCCAGGAGGAGTCGGGGAGGAATGAGCCCCTGTGCCTTCCTGAAGTGTTTTCAGCAAGCCACTGCTTTAATGTGGTGTAATGTACCCACCTAGGGCCGAAATCAGAAACTGCACTGCTATCTGGAACATTTCACTTGCAAAACAAGTGCATATATTCGTGTGTGTGTGCATTTTTCTATGAAAATGAAATAAAAATCTGTGTGAAGGGGAAAAGAGGGACCTTCTTAATAACTGTAGTGCATTTTAGAAAGTGAAAAACTGGCTTTTGTTTCTCAGAAACCATCATTTCAGGCAGAGGTCTTTTTCGCAGAAACTTAATAGTGGAGAAAGCCTGTAAATCTCCTTAGCAGTCAGCAAAAAAAGAAAAGTTTGGATTATATGGGATTGTCATGGTTTAACCCCAGCTGACAACTAAACACCCCACAGCCACTTGCTCCCAGCAGTCTGGGGGAGAGAATCAGGAGGGTAAAAGTGAGAACTCATGGGCTGAGATCAAGACAGTTTAATAGAGAAGGCAAAGCAAGGAATTCATTCACTGCTTCCCAGGGACAGGCAGATGTCCATGCATTTCCAGGACATTGGTGCTCTGCTGTGTGTAACAGTGACTTGTGAAGACAAATGCTCTTGTTCCCAGAGTCCCCCTTTCCTTCTTCTTCCCTCAGCTCTGTATACTGACTGTGATGCCATATGGTCTGGAATGTCCCTTTGGTCAGTGGGGTCAGCAGTCCTGGCTGTGTCCCCTCCCAGCTCCTCATGCATCCCCAGCCTGCTCACTGGTGGGGTGAGGTGAGGAGCGGAAAAAGCCCTGACTCTGTGTAAGCACCACTTACCAAAAATGAAAATGTCCCATGGTTGTCAACACTATTTTCCTCAAGAATTCAAAACATGGCCCCATACTTGCTACTATGAAGAAAATTAACTCTATCCCAGCTATAACAAGCACAGGGATCCTTTTGCTTTATAACAGTTTGAGGAAAGTATTTTACTGAGGGTAAATTTTTGCCTATAATCTCTCTTGAGTTAAAAATCATTCTTCTGATAAATGGCTTTCCTGCTGGCTATCAGTGGGCTGATGCTCAGCTGAGGCAGTTGCATGACAGTGTGTGCTCCAGTGTTTAAAAATATCTTTTAAAAGTCATCTTTTATACTGTTTAGTTCCAAAGGCTCCAAAGCTTTGTAAAATACAAAATAGAAAATTATCATAGGCTTATGGAGTCTCCTAAGCTCTAAATACTGAGTTAAATAATCATCACTGTGAGATAATTAAGTAATCACTCAGCTGGATTTATTAAATGATGCTGCTATTTCAAAACCTAATCACAAAATTAATTTCTGTAAATTATGGTGAAACCCAAAAATGGCAATGGTCAGCAAAAGACATAGGTGGATCCCTAAGATTTTTCTTGCTTGGTGTTACTGGTAGGTGCTAGGATTTTCATTCTGAAGCCTAACAATGTTAAAAATGAATACACTATAGGGAATGAATGCATAAACTTTCTCCCCGTTACTTTGAAGTATTGAAGCTCATGCCTGAAGTCTCTTGAACAAGGAGCAAGTTGAGATGGCCTAGCTATTGACAATCTGTAAGAAGCAGGTAAATGAGATACCGCCCTCATCAAAATATGGGTAAATTACATTTGCTCAGGTTTTGCCTTGTTTGCACATACCTGATAACCACTTGTACAAATCCCTAATATAAATACAAATGCTGTCAGTTCTCATCTGATTTTTCACTGATATGATCACAGAGGAAGCATTTTAGCTTTCAAAGGAAGGTCTGTAAGCACAGGGACAAGCAGAGAGGAAGAAATAACACTTTCCCTCAGTGTAAGCCAGCCCAGATTGGTCACGGTGGTCCCAGTACATTATTTCCCATATCTGCATCTTGGGGTGGAGGGGTGTAGTCATGGGGATATTTTTCTTCTGCAACACTTCCTTCTCGTTTCAACCCCTCGCCATCACGCCAAGAACAGTGGAATTGCTGGGAACCAGCCCTTGGGTTAGGTTGTATCTACCCAGTGCAGGGAAGGGAGAATTTCCCTTAAATAAAGACTCAAGAAAGGTAGGTAATAAGTCCCCAGTGGTAGATGCAGTGACTTCAGGAGGGCAGAAATTCCTGTGTTGGGTCAGTTAGTCTGGACTTGGTGAGGAGAGAATTCTGTGCTGTGTCACTGGACCAACCGTGGTGAGGCTGGTCTGCACGTGTGTGAGCCTGGTATTTTCCAAGTGTGGGCATGCTGAGCACATGTTACCCAGCCATCTGCTTGGGGAGTTCTTCTGGCTCCTGGGATAGAGATCTTGCTGGGGGTTGGCTGCTGCCAAATCATTTATTCAGTCTGCTGCTCCCTCTGGGGGAAAACTCAGGGAAGGGAGAAGCTACAGGTGAACTGTAGGACGTACTGTCACTGGAACGATATTGTTACCTATCTTGCATCCTTAGGATCTCACAGCCTCGGAGTTCAACTGCATCCCAAGCTGTTTACCTTCTCAAGCAGTTAGCCCGGAGTGGAGAGAGCATTGGGCTCCTTCAGCTTAATCTTGGTGTGACTATTGCAGTGCCCTGGTTATGCTCAATGGGATCCCTGTAGCAGCTGCAGTACCTCCAGGCAGGGCCTTTTACTGTTCTGGGATTCAGGCATCAGCAGTAGCAGTAGCAGGCAACTCCTGTCTTCTAACCTGTCATTTCTGTTAGGCATGGCTTGGTACCAGATCTGGGAGTCTTGGCTCAGTGAGCAGGTCCTGTTCCATCTCCGTGCAAGGAGTTTTTCTCCATATGCTGCACCATCTCCCTTGGCTCATCTTGCTCTCTTGCTTTTGGGGAGATGGGCCCTAGGATGGGAGTCACTTCCCCTTCCACATCTGCAACTCCTTTTCCTAAGAGAATTTAAGTAATATGAGTGGTGGAGGTAGATTTTATTTCTCTGTGGGTTGGGTTGTTGGGTTTCACCTTTTTTCCCCTCTTCTGGGCCCGTAACTCAGGGGCAGCTAATTGAGAACTTTGGCTTTGACTAATATGTTTTACAAACAAGTTGCAATGGGTTTGGAGCCTGTTGGGTCAACTGCTGATAACCTGATTGCCTTTAATTGTGCAAACATACCCTCAGATATTTCAAAATGAGGGTACCTGGGTGCTGAAGGAACGGAAAGGAATGTGTGTACAAGTATGTATATAAATGTATGTGTGTAGTTACACAGTTACAATTTCTTCAATTGACAGAACCTTATCTAGGCACTGAAATACATAAATCTGCGTAAGATTTGTCTTTCATGTCTTTGCAAAGGGAAATACTTGGAGTAGTTGTAAATAATTGCGATTGTCAGCCTCTCTCTGTCTTTGGTCTCTAAAGCTAGAGAAGAGAAGTGTACCAGCTTTGCTATTCAAAGCATTTCCCTTAGCAGCTGAATCCTGTGGGAGAGTCCTCTTAGAGCAGCTTTCCTCTGTGGTGGACTCTCCTGACAAGATCACAGACGGCTTTTGGTCTCTGAGTGTCATGATGAACATCTAGTTGGGTCTATTTTTACATCTGAAATATGTTGAAAGATGCTATGGTGAGAAGAAGCAGTACAGTAAGATTTGGAAGCAGTCTATACATGGTAATGCTTTTGGGGACAGTGTGCATTTTCCTTCCAGTTCCTGAAATTTCCTATGTCTGTAAAATTAGAATTAGCATCAAGAAAATAGTCATGACCATACAATATTTTTATTTTTCCTTTGTGCACCAAGATTGAAGTTCTGTGCTTTGTATCCGCTCTGATATGTCCTTTTCAGCTTCAAAATTTTCCAATAAAATAAATTCATTGTGGGAGTTACTGCTACTCTAAACAATTGAGAAGAAAAATAATGATACACCTCAAGCTATTTTCTCTACCGACATACTGTTCTTCACCCTTTTATTCTGCCCTGAGTGCTGGTACAATGTCAGAACAGCATTTCAAGGCGTGAGAGAGGAAATATTTCGACCTGAGAAGGTGGTTGAAGAAGTGGCTGAAACCTCACCTGCTTTAACGACTGTTTATGGTGGGAATTGGGCAACTGACAGTTTTGACCAGATTATCCTGGGTTTAGCGTGTCTGTCACTCCGGTGAGATTACAGACGCCGGGTTTTGTAGTGAGCTGTTTTGCCCGTGGTGTGCAGTCGGGATCCTGGCTGGCAGGTCAGCTTTGTCAGACCTGCCACCCGTGCTGCTTTGGGAGGTGACGGTACCTGCTCAGCACACAGGTGCTGAGGTGGCTCCTGTCATCTCCATGCGTTGCCACACTCCCGTAGCCACCACCAGCTTGCTGCATCCTTGTGGCCTGTGGGGCTGGGTGCTGTGGATGACATCTTGGCACTTGCAAAACGGACCAAGCCTGACTTGCTTGGGAGCAGAGCTGCTCTTTGCTCGTGTTTTGGAAAGAAGGGGGTGGGATGTTGCTTGTTTAGCTCCTGGAGACAGCCAGTCCTTAGAAGATGACTGCTGGTAAGAGCTGTGATAATGAGGCAGAATGGTGATGTGATCTGTTAATTTTTCCTCTTTTGTTGTTTTCTTCCACATTTCAGGAGGGGTGCTTGTGGCCTTCAGAAAGCTCGGTTTCGCGCCAGGGTGCTTCAGAGGTACTGACAATTTCTGTATCTTCACCAAGTGCTTTCTTTTTTTTTTTTCCTGTAATGTATATTTGGTTCCTTTCAAAAACATACTTCTGTTTTTTGTAAAAAAAAGCTGTCTCCTTGTAGTTCACATGGTCATCTAAGCCTGCCTTAATGTGCATTTCATAAATGCCTGAGATCTTTTCATTAAAAAAATGAAATTCTGCCCACCTGACACCTCATCTCCATCAGTAACTCCCTGTGATGTAGTATGCATTCACAAATAAGTGGTGGAGGTGTGTCTCTTTCGTGCAGTGGCTCAGTAAAATGAGTGTTCATTGGAAAGAAGCTGGGAGACCAGTTCCTCTTGTCCCTGAATTTTTCTTGGATTTACAACACGTGTCCTATCACCAGTGTCTCCCATCTTCCAGCTAGTACAGATCCCTTGTCTATGTAATAATTTGTGGGTGTATTGCTCTGAGTGCTCCAGGTGTCCTGTGACGAACAGTAGAACTTCCTGGTGGTTGGCCCTGCCTCTGTGAAGGTCAGGGGTTGAAGACACTGCAGGGATCCAAAAAAGAGAAGAGCAGTTCGATAGACCTAGATCTGAGAAGCTGCTGTGTCTGCCCAGATCTGGGATAGACCAAGTGAGGAGCAATAGCACCTCACAGAATATCTTGAACCCTTCCTTTTTTAAAGCCTGGCCTTCTCCAGGGTTTAATATACCAGGGACATATTTTCCATCACAATGCAGAAGCTTTGTAGGTTCTCCCCAGAGGCTGAGTTCTGGCTGAGAACTGAGGGGGAGGACACCTGATACACTCTGATAGTGAAGGCGTGAGATACGCCGAGCCTTTATAAAATGTACTAAAATGACCATCTGAATTCTTTGGGGATGCATTAGCTCTGAGTAGGAGGGGGAAGCTCAGACTGCAGCTGAAATTCAGTATTGGGACACTGTTGCAGAACTAGTCAATTATTGAGACTAGAGAGGATTTGTTTCCTGGTTTCAGAAATGGATTCATTTGCTTTTGCTCGGAATGTTTTAATGTCGGAAGGAGCTGTGCGGGGTCTTTGTCTTCCTTTGTGAAACTGTTCTCAAGTGTGCTGGATCCTTCCTGCACCTCCTGCCTCTTCACGTGCAGGCAGGAGGCAGCACGTGTGCACGGTATCTGCTGTGTCTAACCTCTGAGACAGCTGGGAAAAAGAAGCATTCTGTGTTTTGTGAGTTTGTGGTAAATACGGAGCACCCGCAGCGCCTTGTGCAGACGTGGAGTCACGCGTGTCTCTCTTCCCGTTTCAGATCATGTACGCCCCAAGGTCCAGGGACAGGTTTACCACCCCGTCTTTCATGCAGCGGGACCGTTTCAGTCGTTTCCAGCCCACTTACCCTTACATGCAGCATGAGATTGACCTTCCTCCCACCATCTCCCTCTCCGACGGGGAAGAGCCACCGCCGTACCAGGGCCCGTGCACCCTGCAGCTCCGGGACCCCGAGCAGCAGATGGAGCTCAACCGGGAATCCGTCAGGGCGCCGCCCAACAGAACCATTTTTGATAGCGACTTGATAGACATCTCGATGTACAATGGGGGTCCCTGCCCACCCAGCAGCAACTCGGGCATAAGTGCAACCAACTATAGCAGTAATGGAAGGATGGAAGGACCACCCCCGACGTACAGCGAGGTCATGGGGCATTACCCAGGCTCCTCTTTTTTCCATCACCAGCACAGCAACATGCCTCCTTCCTCGCAGAGGGGGAGCAGACTTCAGTTTCAGCAGAACAATTCAGAGAGCACAATAGTCCCCAGCAAAGGCCAAGACCGGAAACCAGGAAACCTGGTCTAAGTTACCTGCCCAGGTGCATTTGGACTGAAGATGGGAGATCCAAGCAGGGCGGTGGAGGAAGAGCCCCGTGCTCCGGTGCACAGTGTTGTTACGTTTCACGTGGTACAACTGAGTAAAACCAAACGTGCAAACCAGTTCTTTGTTTCTGATTCCTTTCAGGGGAATTGCATGCAAAGCAGATTGAAAGAAATACAAACTTCCATTCAGTTTGTCTACGAGCAGTGTTTCAGGGGAGGGGGGGGGAATATATTATTTTTTTTTAATAAACTATTTCAATTATTTAATTCTAAAAGTTAACTTAGCACAGAAATGAGGCTTGTACAGCCTGTTTTATACTCACTGAATGGCAGAAGGAAGAAGGTGGTTTTGCTAGATAAATGGGGGAAGAATTGGCCAGTTTGCTTTTTTTTTTCTCCCAGGGTGTGAATTTTTTTTAATATGAAACAAAATTCCTGTTCTGTGTGCCAAGGTATAAAGTTGAGAACTTAGATGAATGCAAGGAATTAATTTGTGTTGTGATAAATGTGTTTTAAAAAGTTGCACTATCTTAATGTTTTAAAAAAATATATATGAGGGAACTGTTTTATGTGAAGTTCTTCTATATGTTGTCGTTTCACCTGTGGAATAATGATAGAGCCCCAGAAGTAATCTGGAGGAGTTTGCCCCCTCCCCCCGGGTTTGCTAGAAGATGGGGACAGGACTTAGCCTAACATCTCTTGACTTTTACAATTCAAGAAATACAGGGACACTTGTCTTTGCAATAATTTGCATTCAAATAACAGTGTATCAATGAAGTGTCTTGGAGACTTTTGGATGGAAGAAGGCAAATATGAAATCCCAGCATTTTCCATCACTTAAGGTTTAGCTGTTTTGCAGTGTAGACTCTTTCTTTCATAAATGGCAAAACAAAAATTCCCAGATGTGTTGATTTGCATTGATTCTAAGTGCTGCCATTCTTTTCCTTTTCATAATGCAGTATCACCAGTACTTACCGTTCTAGAGATTTTTGTCCTCACTGTAGCCTGAAATGTATTTAGTCACATATCATGACATTATGCAATAAATTGTTTGAAAGTGCAGGGTGGGATTTTTTTCCCCTGCACCGCTGTTCAGATACATGAGACTGTTGTGGTTTCCGCTCTCCGTTTCATCCTTTCAGATGCTGAAGGTCCGTCCTGTTGAGGTGAGGGGGCCCTCGTGGCTGCA
Source organism: Daphoenositta chrysoptera (assembly GCA_013397915.1). NCBI lineage: Eukaryota > Metazoa > Chordata > Aves > Passeriformes > Daphoenositta > Daphoenositta chrysoptera. Next base: position 108,211 of record VZRO01008388.1, on the reverse strand, counting down.
CCCCCGTGGTGTTTCTGCAGCAGTCCGAGAGCGCTGGTGGCAGCGCTGCCGGCTCCTGCCGCGTCCCTGGCAGGGACGTGGGAGCACCGGGAGCTCTCCCTGCAAACCGTTCTGCTCGGGGCCCTGCTGTGGAAGCCCGTCGGGGTGCGTGACGTCTGCGTGACGCCAGCAGCACTGCGCTCCTGGCTAAAGGTGGCTCACGTATTAACCAAGTGTCTGTAAGCCCTGATTTTTGCTATACTGGCCTGGAGAGTAGTTGGAAAGTGTGACCTGCCTGTGTCGTGGCATGTGGGGTGGCTCTTCACTGGCTGTTCCCATGTGGAAGCACGCGTGGCGCCGGAACTCGGTTGACAAAAGGTGATAGTGGCATCACAAGCACATGAAAAAGCACAAATTGCACTTAAAATGCATTTTGGAAATGGACTTAAAAGTCAGAATCTTTAGAGTCTTAGCTTGGGTAGTTTCTAATATATCGGTGTATGAGTGTGTCATAGACCTTTTCACTTTAAGATCTTTCACTCTTTTCTATTTTCCTGAGCCTTGTGCTTTGTTGCGGGCAGCAGCCGCTGAGTGCCCCAAGGGCACCGATGCCCTGGTCCCATGGCTGGAGGCTGGATTTCTGCAGGACTTCTGTACACCGGGGGCTCTGATAACTGAAGTGCATCTTTGATCTATGCAGAGTGTTAATGCCAAAACTGTGTGTGCTTGTCTTCGTGTGTGTGTGTGTGTGTCTTTTGGGCCTCAGTGTAGATTTGTTTTCTTCATAAGGTAGTTTGATTTTATTCTAGTTTAGAAAGCATTTGTATAACTGTTAGTTTGAATACACAGCCCCATTTGTCTCTGTAATTGTTATTTTGGTCTGAGTCATGCTGGTAATGCAGAGTAAAGCTGCCTTTTATCGTATATATATTAATTGAAGGGAGAGATAGAGATTGTATGGTGGGATTCACTTTTTCTTTTTTCCTCTCAGACCCACAGGACAGGTGTTTAGGAGATGACTAGGTAGCTTTCAGTCAGCTGGGGCTCTCATCACTGTCTGGTTCCTGGGAATAAAAGCTGTGAAATCAGATTTTTACAAACAACCTATGAACATAATTCTTAGTTAAAAACAACAAACAAAATGCAACCAGAAGACAGAGCCAGCAAATGTTGGTTTTGGTCTGACTTTTGTCACTTCAGGAGTGAGCCTTTAAGCCAGAGCACGTGTGTGCCTACATAGATACTGTGCTGTTGCCTAAATGAGGATTGATTAGCTGAGAAGCCTTCAGGTGAGAACAGCTGGAACTCAGTTGTCATGGCAGAGCACACCTGGACTGGGCCCTGGGCTTGGGCTGGTTGAAGACCCAACTTTCCCCATGTGCAGATATCAGCAAAGTGAGCCTTGAAGTTGCCTTCAAAGTCCCCTATTGGGAATGTACTTTAAAAACAGCCCTTTTGCCCTCTCTGCATGCCAGTGGATTTACACACTTCCCATTAGCATTGTCCAGTATGCTGTCTCCTAATTTTTCTTGGCTGAGAAAACTTTTTCTGCATGGAAAATGTAGCCTTTTCCAATTCTTTAGAAAAGATTTGCTTAAAAATAGCTTAGTATTTGCTCACCTAATAGTTGCATCTCCTTTTGCATCTTCGTCTTCTCATCCTAGAATCATAGAATATGCTGAGTTGGAAGGGATCCATCAGGATCATTGAATCCAGCTCTGGGCCCTGGACAGAACCGTCCCCAGGAGTCACACCCTGTGTCCGAGAGCATTGTCCAAACGCTTCTCGAACTCTGTCAGGCTTGGTGCTGTGACCACTGCCCTGGGGAGCCTGTGCCAGTGCCCAAACACCCTCTGGGTGAAGAACCTTTTCCTGATATCCAGCCTAGACCTCCCCTGGCACAGCTTCCAGCCATTTCCTTGGGTCCTGTCGCTGCTCACCAGAGTGAGGAGATGGGAGCTGCCCTCCCCTTTCCCCATGAGGAAGCTGTAACTGCAGTGAGGTCTCCCCTCAGTCTCCTCCAGGCTGGACAAACAAAGTAACCTCAGCCACTCTTCATACTGTTTCCCTTTGGGGCCCTTCATCATCCTCCTCAAAGGAGGGCCTTTGAACATTCTCTAATGGCTTAATATCGTACTCTGCTTTTCAAAATGTAATGTGCAGACAGTACATCTCAGCTCTGAGTGTGTAGTGACTGGTTTACTTGCTACAGGTGAGCTTGCAATCTGCTACTTCTGTTTTGGGGCCTCTTTTAGCAGTAAATATGCTGATGGATAGTAGTGCTCTCCAGTAGGCAGGCAGTCAACAGTGTAGTGTTGAAACACTGTGTTTTTCTGTTTTTTCTTCTGTTGAAGTGGTAGAGAATCTGCTCTTGATAACAGAACAGAATGGTAAAAGAAATACCAGAATTAGATAGCACTGTTGGTCTTTACTGGCTTAGAAATTGGTGAGCTCTGAAGATAGGTAATTCTATGAAACTTTTACGGAAGAGGAGCTTTGAAAATATCCAGAAATTATAGGCTGTATTCCAGAGCCACTCAATGAAACTTTGTATAAATTATAAAAGATTTCTGCAAACATTGTAGCATTAGTTGTGTAGACTTTACCTCTATACTGGTGTTCTGGTTTATGTCTCATGCCCAAAACCCACATATGTGTGTGGTGTTTTCTATGTGATGGATCATATTTGCCTGAATTCTGGTTGCATCTTCTGACTTTGCCCAGTAACCCATGTTCCCAAAAATCAGTGTAGTGATGCCCCTACTTTAGAAATTTTCAGGTTAAAAGTTTGTTGTTTTTTTTTTTTTAATGTACCTTTATGAAATAAAGCTTTGTGACCTCTGTCCTACTGCAAAGATTAATTTTTCCCTTATGTGGCTTGGCATGACTCCCTTCTTGATGCTAAATATGCCCCATCTTTGGTGTTCTTGTATGATCTTTCAGAGCTGGAAAAGGCAGGGGGTTTAACAACAGAAAAAAAGGTTTCTCTCCCAGTTTACCAATGGAGCACTTGGCACTTAGCTCTAATTCTGTACCTGTGTCTAACACAGTTGTGGTTGGGCTCCTCTCAGTGCTGGACAAGCAGGCTGAGTGTGATGCTGCTTAAAAGATGTGAGTGAGGGGTGTGAAGAGGAGTACTCAGCCAGCAGTGCAGTGTTCAGATTCTTTTCCTGGCACGTGTGGCACGTGTAGAATTCGCAGGACTTTGCATAACAGGATGTTTTCATCAGGGAGGATCTAATTAGGCTACTCCTGGTCTTGTCACTGATGAACTCTGCACTTAGCCCAGTCTCGGGCTGACAGGACTTTGTTACAGCATGATTTTCCCTTGTAAGTACGAAAACTCAAGCACATGCCCCATGTACAAGCTCTTGATGTCTAGTGAGGAAGATGTTTGCATTCCTGCAGTCGTGGAATCTTCAGGAACCAAGGGTTAAAAGCTGTGCTTCATTTGACTTTTTATTACTGCTTGGCCACTTCTTCCACCAGTTTGTCCCAGCTGGAAGCTGCTTCTGTTATGCCAAATCTCTGAATGTTCTTGTTGCAGATATGTTTTTTGGAAAGTGTCATTGAGAGTTCCTTTTTTTCTTCTGTGAATGGGATGCAGGGAAGGGTAAGGAGCAAAATTACATTGCTTATTAAAGAATGCACTTTTTGCAATAGAGAAGAAATCCTTGTCCTGCTGGGGAGCCCTGTGTGGAGGCTGTCTGGAACAGTGCTGTCTGAGGTGGTTGTTTCTAACTCTGCCAGGTAGTGAGATATTGGACCTTAAAACTGACACTCTGATCTGTAAGGAATGTTTGAATGTTTTGGAGAAGATTGATTGCTAACCTTTCTCTGACTCTATCCCTGAACTCTCATGGTAGCTAAGGTAACCTGATTCATAGGCAAAGGAAAACACAATAGTATGCTGGTGAAAAATAGATATACGCCAATACTTTTCTTTGCCTTTTTTTCCCCCAAGGATAAACAAAAAGCTTGCTGGCACATTTGAAAGTATTCAGGATTATTCACAGGTTCTCTTTGGTCATTACCATTAAGTCATGTCCATGCACATACAGACCTGCATGCAAACTTGTCCCCTTGATTATCTCTGTACTAGTTGTTATTCCATGATCACCTTCCAGAAGTGCTAAATGGCTGTGTGTTGTGCTCTCAGGAACAATGGCAGGTCATTTGTCAAACAGCTGGAAGCATGAGGAGTATTTGCTTCTCAGTCCTGTAAATGTCATGACCTATGTTTTTATCAGTAGGGCAGCTTCTTGCTGCACCAATTCTTGCCTGTCACCTGGTGTGCTTGTGCATCTTCCATCCAACAGCTCTCTCTCCTTTTGGGTGAGCTTTGAAAAATCTTTGTGCTTTGGGATAACCCCAATGCAGACCTCATGTATGGAGGTACAGGGAGGAAATATGCTTATTGTACTCTAAATCTCATAAGCATGTTTTTTGAGACCTAGCTGATGTTGAGAACCAAGTGATCATTCTGTGCAGTGGGTTCAAATGAAGGCTGGCTTTTGATTATGTCTTTGCTTTTTAGATAAAGGCCGTTGCACATAATTTAATTACACATATCTGGTCTTTCCCTGCACTGTGTTGCCTGCTTGCCAACCAGCGCAATTACAACTTTTCTCCTACACTAGCCCCAAGTGTGTCAATCATTTCAATCCCTGGAAAGAGGCAGTCTTACTGAGTTGTCTGGGACCTGTTGGGGCCTTTTTAACCATCGAGAGGTCTCTTGTGGGGATGTGTTGAACTTAGAGAGGTTTCCCGTCCAAAAATTGGTCTGTATGTTTCATTAGGAAATTCAAGTTTAAGACTCTGAGAGTGTGCTGACTGAAAATGTTGGTAATATTATTTTTATAGTTAATATATTGTTTGCCAGCCTGTCCTCAGTAATCAGGGATGTAAATTACCTTTTGACGCACCTCTGATTGCATTGTTGGGCTGGCAAAAGCCCCACTGGGCACACTTGCACCAGCAAAAAAAAAAGAGTAGTTTTCTTGGTACAGCTCTGGGGAATTAACAGAAGCTGCACCACTAAGTTCATCCTCCAAAACCAACATCAGACCTGCATTGCCTCTTCCCAGCAAACTGAAGTGTAGGTGTTTCAGTGAGGTGCTTTGCTGCACTATTTAGTACCAGACATGCAGTGGAGGAGCCTGCTGATGTTTCCTTGAAATTGTCATTGGTATTGCATGTATTTCAGGGCTGCTAATGCTGTTTTTGTAACCACCCAGTACAGTTCTCCTGCTTTTGAAAGGGAAGACGAAGGACAATTTTGTGTTGAGAAGTGTCACAAACTCTCCTGGCTCTTACTTCTGCCTTGCTGGTGTCTCTTGTGTTTTTAGACTGAACACAAGCAACCCGGGTATTCCTAGTGTTGCTTTCTTGCTATAAAAGAGCTTACCTTTTTATGTTGATTAACAATAAAAACACGAAACCGTAACCTAGATATACTTCCCCTTCCCTCTGACAGCCGTGTGATTTACTGCCAGAGATGACACTGTCATTTCTTTGCTATGTTGCTGCTGCTGCTGTTTTCAGTGGTTTGGTGTGTGAGCTTTCTGAAACAACATGGTGTGTGTAGGATCTCTTGGGTGACAAAGTTGTCTCTTTTCTTCTTCCTTTTTCTCCTTGGTTTGTGCTTGTCTGTCTGCTGTGGTAGGTTTATTAATAAATTAAACACGTCCTTATCAGATATAATTTTGAGGAGGTTTGCATGTCCATAGTTTGTAAGTGACTAAGGTGCCTCATGTTCAGGTCTGAGCAGATAGGAATCCCCTTGCACTCAAGAGGGCCTGATCCAAAGCCTGCTGAAGTTGGTAGGAAGACTCTTGCCAACTTCAGGGGGCTTTGCATCAGGCCTTACACTCCCACCTTTGTTGTGCCTCACTTAAAATGGTGCTTTTTCAGTTGTCTGTCTTTTTTTCTGGTTTGTTTTTTTTTCTTTGTATGGTGCTGTGTATAACTTGAATATATTATGCACATATCCTACCCAATGGGTAGAACAAACAAACATACAAAAACAAATAGATGTTGTTAATACTGTAAGATAATGTACAGATGATACCAATTTTAACACAAAAAAAATGGCATAGACTTTGTGAATTTCAATCTGTGCTTGGTCCTTTTTTTGTAAGAAAGTTTGCAAATGAATGCATACAAATGACAAAAAGTCTATGTATTTTATTTTCCTATTAAATATCAATATAATATCATAAGGGAAAAAGGTTAAACAAATCCTTTTTGACTCGTCTGTGTATAGCAATTAGTCGTTTGATGCATCTTTGCTGTGAAGATTCCTTCTTTTTTTTTTTAATGTGTCACTTTAAAAAAAAAGGAAAAAAACACAAAACAAACAAAACCTCCACAGCTTTAACCTTGCAACTAGATGCTTCTCGTATTGGTTGTTGCCTTGCTATTGCTGAGTTGGACCAGTATTAGTTACTACTTCTCCAGCAGATACGTTATTTATTACTATCCTTGATTACCTTTTTTTTTTAACTTAGAAACGGGCTAAAACTTTTTGAACCTTTTTAATCACATCCTAGATTTGAAGTGAAGCTCAGACAAGTGAGAACTGACCCAAACCAGCCCTGCAAAGTCAAAACTAGGCCAATGAGAGTTCTGTGACAACAGCCAGCCCTTGCTCTGTGCCCATGACCGGTGCACCATGCTGCCACTACAGACTGTCCTTGGGCTTGGGGTGTGGGTGGACTCGCTGGTGACCTGTGCTCTTGCAGGGTGGACAAGAACAGCCGCAGCTGGGAGTGAGCTGAATGCAGGGTTTGAGTGGGAGCCTTGAGTTGGCAGCTCTGCTGCTGTGTTGGCCTCTGACAGCAATGGCTTAACCCAGGTTCATATTTAAGATTACAGAGAAATGCTTAGACCTGTTCAAACCCAAGCTGGGAAGTGGTGTGGGAAGTACTTTGACACTTCAGCTTCCTGCCAGGCTCCCTTGGCGGTTTGGTTCTCCCCCAGCGTCTCCCCGCGTTTGGCTCTCCATCCCCGTGCCCCGCACGCTCTTTGGTAAAGCAAATATCTCAGGAAAACTCAACATGAAGTTCTAGTGTAGAGACTTGCAGATGCTGTACTTATTTTTCTAAACTGTTTGTTCTAACTATCCCAGGACAGTAGGTGACATAAAAGTTTATCGGTCCGAGACAGACTCGTCCCCTCACAGATGGATACTGACTAATCTTTCATGGATACTCGTGTCTGTATGTAGCTTTTTTATACTTGCCAGGCTTTAACCACAGATGTAAGGTAGCAAGGCGTTGGGAGATGTTTGAGATGGCGTTTTGGTTTGGTTTTTCAGACGATTCGCAAAGCGCTGCGCTAAAACTCAGGGGGCCTTACCCGGGGCCAGTGAAGTCAGTGGTGGGGCCTCCTCTGGTTTGAGTGGGCTTCCAACCCGGTCCGTCACACTGGAGGCTGGTGCCTTGGGGCACAGTCCTTCACTGCTTCTCTGTCAGCCTGAAGCATCATCTACACCTTTGTCTGTAAATACCTTTTTAAAAGCCCTCACAGGAGTCCTGTATCTGAATGTTGATCATGGTTGTTTTGGTTTTTTTTGTTTTAATGAAGTGTGTTACGTTTTTTATGGCCAGTTCTGCATCATCAAGCCCTTACAGGTAGCTTGTATCATCACATCCTTCTATATGTTGAGCTGTTCTGTCAGTAAGCATGTACCATAGGTAAATATGCATATTTCATGATTGTCACTTGTTAATTCATTTATTGTTTGTCAGGGTGTGGAGTAATTGTTTTGGAAGTGTGCCTTGCCTGGCCACCTTCACATTTCTGTTTGCACTGCAGTTCCACTTCTGTGCATGAAGGAAGAAAAGCAAACAAAAAACCCCGGGCCTTGACTAGGAAGACTGTACAGAGCAAACCTCCTGCTGGAGGAATCTAGAGTAGGATTTATCATAACAAAACATGCGTATTGAGTGGACCAAACATGAGCATGTCTCCTTTTAGAGGCACTAATTTGCTTTGAAGCTGCAGTGGAAAGAGCAGACTATCTATTAAGTGTATTCACAGCTGTGTTCACGCTTTCCCATTTACCACAAAGCACAGCAGGCAGCCAAGATTTTAAAAGGACTATAAGCAGAAGTTACAAGAGCCTCAGGCATCACAGACCTAGACAGCAAAAATAATAATAATAATAATAATTTTTTAAAAATCACTTTAATATTCTTTAACAAAGCTTTTCTACTTATAGTATAAAGACTACATAAGCGTTGATAGGGGTTTTATCTTTGTATAACTCAACTGCCCAATGCTGCTGTGCTCAGAGCGTTTCACGATGGTATGTACATCAGTCAGGCTGTTACACTCAAAATTAACCATCAAATGCCTGGTTTTAGAGTATTACCCTTTCTTTGTTGTTTCTTGCTAGTTAATTTACAGTGTAAAATGCTTTATTGCTGTATGGATTTAAAATTTTTTTTTGTATTTCCAACATTGTGGCTTTCAAGATCACATTTTCAACACATCTCTTATTTTTGTCCATTTTCTTTCAAGCTATTCTGAAATATGTACAGCACTATCAACAATATTTAATCTTTCTTTTAAAATTTATTGTTGTAAAACAAAGCTATTAAAAACAAGTAAGTCTTTTTACAACTGTATTGGAATTTCTCAATAGCTGTTCATGTGATGCTATGACAAACCTGGCTTGCTTTATTTTTTTTTTAATTTTATTTTCTGTTTAACACAATTAATTTGTTGCTTATTTTCCACCGTAACTCCCAGTTATATACAGAAAAAGATTTCAACCGTTGTGTATCTGACTCTTTTAATTGAGCAAATGGTGATGTCCTAGTTTTTAGACCTAAGGTCTGTTTATTGCAATACCTTTAAAGGAAGATGTTGCTCTAAGTGCTGTTGTTAGTTTTAAATACAGATTTTATGCTTGTTCTTAATATGCTGTGGTTAAACCATGGCACAAAATTATTAAAAATTATTAAATGCATTTGTCTCCTGTTGGATTTATTTTCCCTTTGAAGTGAAAAAACAAAAAAAGCTTGAAACACTACAGTGGCCTTGGTAAAATAAGTACTTGTCTTTTTCCCTTGCTGGTTTGCTGCTGGCAGCCAGGTAGCAGATCATCAGGGAATCAGAGAGGACTCAATCCTTGAAGCATTATGTGAGGGGCCCGGGAAGTGGATGTCTGATGAGGGTTTAAGATCAGTGTTCTGACCCTCACACTGTGGTGATCAGCGCTGGGATGGTTTCAGGCAGCTCTGCCCTGCCTCTGCCATGGGATGGGCAGTAGCAGGAGACAGCCCGCTGTAGTTAAGTCTAGGCACTTAATGTAAGCCAGCTCGTGATTCCAATTCCTGTAAGATAACAACCCCACCTCAATCTCATTTAAAGCCCTGGCTGTTGGTGACAGCCTCTGGCACAGCAGTGCTGACTGACCAGCTGGGGGATAAGCAGCAGCCCCAAAGCATTGAGTAGCAAAAATTCATTAAAAAATGAAGATGCAAAATGTGGCTTGTGGGAGGGGGATTCACAACCTGGTTTAAGAAAGCTGGGACATGCTTTGGGCAGTGCTTAAGATAGAGCAGTTGTGGTCCAGTAATGGGGTGAAGAGAGGGATGACACTGTTAGTAAGAAACCAGATGAAAGGGTCCTGTGAAACACTCAAAGACTTGGCTTTGGTAATGCAGGTCTTTGCAGTGTGGATCAACTTATCCGTGGCTGGTACCTGCCACTTTGCCATAATAAAGCTTAACAAAACTGGGAAAGAGCAGGTAATTTCTGTTCATAAGTGTATAGAGTGATGCTTTATTTGGCATGATTATTAATAACATAGTTATCTTGGTTTATATTTTATACTTATGCTTGCTGGAGTTTGATGTTTGTGTAGCTGCGATGTGATGCTGAGTAGGAGTACTTCAAACCTGGGGCTTTCTTGCAGGTCTTTTCCAGGAAGAGGTCTGCTGTGGGAGCCATGGTCCAGCCATTCTGACACCCTGCTATGGAGCTGCCTTTATATTCCACTCAGAGAGCAACCACGGGGGTTCCCCCTTGCTGTTCTTTTCAAACGCCTTAGTTCTTTAAATGTTACAGTACTTGTTTTTGGGTCAAAAGTAACCATATTTTTTTCCTATAACCACCCTGAGTGTGCTCTCCTCCATCCACAGCATTTTAATTTTTCTTTAGCATTTAGAGAATTGCTAGTTCCTTAGTCCTTAGAAGTGCTCCAAATCTCCAAGCTTCTGCTCCTTCTCTGCTGTCTGAACCCTGAACTCCCTGGAAACTGCATTTTTTGAGCCTGCTTTGATCTTCTACTTAATCTGGTTTTAATTGTATTTATATTTGGTTTATAATATGCCATTCTGTTTGATTGTGTTTTAATATCACTGCCAATGGTTGCAACTCAGAGCTCAGCTATAAATGGGATGTCTCATCTCAGTAGGGTTACTTTTTTTTCTGCTAAAAGATTAATATAGTGGCTGCTGCAGTCCTGTGAAACCTCTAGGTCTGGCTTCCAGGCTCCCAGCAGTATTGTGTCTCATTACAAACACCCTGTTTTTAACATCCCAAACCCTTTTCTTCCAAAGACCCCTCTGTAATGAGACTTCGTTACTTAGACAAAAATTAATTAGGCTTCTCTCATTATCACTGTTTTGATCGGTTGTGCTTTAAATGAGTTCTAATTAAAATGCACATTTTAAAACCCTTACTGCTGAATCCTCTTCTAATAGCTCCCTTCTACTGCAGCGATGCCCTGCTTTTTGTGCAGTTTGCATTGTGCTGCTTTTGCAGAACTCTAGCATTGACTAAGAAAACTAAAAACTTGCATGATTTTTTTTCTTGCTTGTTTTCTACATTTTTTTTCTGGACTGGCTGCCAAATGAGACCCTGAGAATGGGGATTAGAGCTGAAACACTGAATTCTTTATATGTAGTAAAACTGATGAGCTGAGTTTCTCAGTGTCCTGTATAGTCAGTAACCCTACTTGTCCCCAGAATGGGGACATAAGGGGGAAACTATATGCTGTAGTTGCGACTATTTAACTGCAAATTTCTGCTTCCCTTACGTGTTCCAAGTTGCCTTAAATGCATCATTTATTTTGGCAGGACTGCAGGATCCATCCCAAGGATTCCCTGCACATTCCAAGCCAGTGGATGCTCTGCTATGGCTAGAGGGGGACATTTAAAGGCTGTCTCTCCTTAATAAAGGGGCTAATCTCTAAACCAGATAAAATATTTTATATCCTTTAATGGTTTCCACTATGAAGTGTGTTGCAGAACAGCAGCAGAAAGGTGCTAGAAGTATTTTAAAGATGAGGAAACACACATGGAGAAGTATGTGCCAGGTCTCAGCACAGCCTATGGCAATGCTGGGAATAACCTTTCCCTCGCCACCATTCCCAGTCTCTCCACTTGCAAGGTATAGTTTCCCTCTGCTCACTTCCAGCACATCCCACTGTCTTGTACAGAGCTATTTTCTGTGTTTGGCAGGGCTTTGAGCAAGCAGCCAGGACATAGCTACCCCTTGTTCAGAGAAAGAGGGCATCTTTTTCACGAAGGCCAAAATGCCACCCTTGAGCTCCAGAAACTCCCGTCAATGCCAACACCAGATCATTCCAGCTTAATTTAACATTTGCAGACATTACAGTGATTGACAGTCGAGTTGAGTGGAAAATTCCAGTTTAATCCTGCTCTGTGTGCCACAGACATGGGCTCAGACAGCTTGACCTACATTTAACCCTGGGTAGCAAGAAACTCTTAGGGGGAAAGAAAAAAGAGTAGTTTTCATCTCAAAGCAGTGAGAACATTCCCACTTATTACATGTCCCTGTATATATGCATACACATGTAACTGTGCTACAGTGCTGTGAATATTTCATGAGCTGAGCCAAGTTTGCCCTGGTTGGCTTTACTTGGTGAAGAAGACATATAAGTCAAATATAAAAGCACAAATGTGCTTGCATAGCCGTTCAGCAGGGTTTATGGCAACAGCAAAAGGGATAGGAGCTAGTTCTCTCCTGACAATGGGGTTAGGATTGTAAATGCTATAAAATTTGCTTATACTGCAAACTTTATAGCTCTTGGGGAAAAAGCTGATGAGCTGGTAACTTCAACTAATGTATTGTCTGGAAAAGCCTAACAGGTAAGGCTTGTCTGAGGGACTGCAGAGTCAGTCTGGTTTCTTTGACCCCCCCTCCTTCTGCAGATCAAAGGTGCTGATAATGACTGACTGTATTTGTTTTGGGAAGTTACTGGTGCAGTACTGGGTATCACAGCTTTTCAGCAAGAGGTGCATTGGCAAACATGAAAAGGCCTGTGGCTGAGTGATAACTGCATTAACTACTCAGCATGCAAGCCCTCTCACCTTCTACAGTCATGCTGTATATTATACCTATAGATAAGATAACAGGCGTGCTATCTCCAGCCATATGCTAGGGCAAACAGGCACTTTACTATAAAATTGTGCTCTGTCAGGGAAACAGCATCAGGTGCACTAAAATCGCCATCTGACAGTGACACAGAAGTGAAGTGCCTGTCTGCAGTAAAACTGTACTCAAGAGTAAACCATGCAGCTGTAGCTTGAGTGCTGCTTGTGCCCTGGCACTTTGACTTCTTTTTTTTGAAGGAGATTGGCTGTATGTGGGTACATGCTGTGCAGAGGTGTGCGAACTGCTTAAATGGAGGGCTAGTGCACAGCAATCCAGCAATAGAAAATATGCTGTTAGTACATTAGGCAGAACTTGGAGTACTCCTTGTATAAAATGACACTGTAATATCTTTATTTTCATGGCTTTTCTAATCCAGGATAAAAACTAAATTCAGGTATTTGGCTGACCATATCATTGGTCATCAGTCAGCCAAGGCTGAGAAATTTCCCTTCCTGCATTAAAATTCATCCAAAGGGTCTCCTTTCACATTAAAACACAGCTGCCACATTTGGGAGGTAGCTGGAGGGCACAGCTGTGTGCAGGCACCAGTTTTTGGGGGAAAGGTGCTCCAAGGCAGCTCTCAGGCAGTGCCTGAATAAAGAGTTGGTGCAAATGCGCTGGTGGAAGTGCTTGTCAGTGCCAGCTGAAGGTACTTGGCACCACTTACCTCAGAATCTATTCAGCTGAAGGACAAGTACAGCACCACTTCTCAGCTCTAACTTCTCTCATATTCTCTCAGATCCACGTCCTTACAAGGTCTGGCAACTCTTTTTGCACCTATGAACAAATGCATATGAAATGATAACAAAAAAAAAAAAAGATGTGTGGTTAATTTGCAGCTTGTGTATTTAGAACCTAATGTGGAGCTGGATTTTGTCTGCACCTGCTTTGTGACCCCGGATGGGAGGTCATCAGTAAGCACAAGGGCCAGGTCAAGGCAGTGTTCACAAGGAGTATGTAGGATCCCAAGTAATTTTCTGATGGATTCAGCACAGCATCTCAAGTGGAAATTACATCAGTTTTACAACTTTATTCTGATTGCAAAAGTCCATAAGATTCTTCTTGATTCAGCATGAGTTTGAGAGGAGGGCACAGACTATTTGATACTGTAATGAGTCAGACTGGCCATGGAGTTGACTCAGGAACTGTAGCATGTTTGGACATTATGAGGCTGCGTGAGACTGCATTGTCCTTTTTAGGAAGCCATGGCATGAGTAATCTGGTACTAAGTGTGCTAAACCTGGATTTACCCACTGGAGAACCAACATTATCAAGACAGTTTTTGGCAGCAGTCTAGCCCTTTGGCTCCTCCAGCCACCCAGCACAGCAGTACCACTGCACATTTCTGAGTTACTCCTAGAATTGTGGAATCTTTAGTTTGGAAAAGACCTCTGGGGTCATCAAGTCAAACTATTAACCTAACACTGCCAAGTCCACCATTAAATCATGTCCCTAAGTGCCACATCTACACACCATTTAAATACCTCCAGAGATGGTGACTCCACCACTTCTCTGGGCAGCCTAATCCATCCTGGGGAATGCTTAAGCCCTGAAGTTGCAAATGAGATCTTGCCAGCATCACCCATATCTCCCTGACCTCATCAGTGCCATTTTCTCAGAGCACTGGGACACAGGATGGCCTGAACATTTATTTTCCTATATTGGACTTTTCTTTAATGGTAATGGACAAGGTTCAGAGGACTGTGGCTCCACTTTCAGAGGTGGCCATTGTCACAACCACCACTGTCCTTGGGCAGTGAGAGCTGCACTTGCTGCTGTGTCTGTAAGGAGCAATTGCTCTCTGAGCACCACAAAGCTCAGAGGAGCTCATGATATGTCACGAGGATGTCTCCCTCCTCTATCTGGCAGCTGCAAAGAAGACAGAGAAGTTTCAGTTATACCAATTCTGCACAGAAAAAGTAGCAGATTTTCAGACTTTTTTTTTTTTTAAACAGTACCTTAAAACCCACAAACCAAACAAACTTTAAAAAACTTTTTTAAACAGTGCTGGAGAATTGAATTGAGGTAGGGTCTCCTCTGCTTGAGTTTAGTCTGGCCACTTGGTCAGACCCAGAAGTGGCTAGAAATCTTCCTTTAGTACATATCTTTATGAAACTGTGCCCCTGTTGTATTAAGTCTGGGTTGGTTTTTTTTTGTTTGTTTTTTGTTTTTGTTTTTTTGTTTTGTTTTTGTTTTTTTGTTTTGTTTTTGTTTTTTTGTTTTGTTTTGGTTTTTTGGTTTTTTTTTTTTTCTTTTTATTCCTAAACAAACCTGAATATCCTCCCCTGTGTTCCCTCCTCTGTGATTGTCCAATCAATTCATCAAACTCAAGCCCAAACTTAACACTACATGTTACCCTGCGGGCTTTTGAAATCAAGATGTATTCTTTCTTCTTAAGAAGATCATAAAAATAGGCAGCTAATTGCCAGGGGATAATTACAATTCTCTAATATTATTGTTGCTGATGGTAAGTGATGAACAAGGATGAATGTGGTGCAATGCCCTAAGCTGACACCCTGAAGTGTGCACAGAGGAATTTGTTTCAACTTTGGCTCCAGTCCCATTCTGGGTCACTATTTTTGCTCTGGCCTGTTACTGGGTCACAGATCTGGCTCTAGCCCTGCTCAGAAGGCTCGGCTGCACCTTCAGCTTGGGCACTAATTTCAACTGTGCCTGCCTCTGGTCCTTGTTCAGGCCGTTATTTTGACTGGCCCCATTTTCACTATTGCTTCAGCTCCAGTCATTGCTCAGGCCAAGATTTCAGCTCCTCTTGGGCTGAGACTTCAGCTGTTCCCCTGTCAGGCTCTGAATTTGGTTCTGGGCCCATCTTGGGCCATGATTTTGACTCTGGGTCCTGCTCAGGTTGTAAATTCAGCTTTGGCCCAGCATTGAGCTGCTGTTTCCATTCAGCTCCATCTTGGTCTGCAACTTTGGCTCCTGCCTGTTTCAGGCCAATACTTGGGTGCCAGCCCCGTGTTGGTCATAGGTTTGGCTCTGGCTGTGTATCACTCTTTGAGTTGGACTCCAGCCCCTGCTCCTCAGCCCAGTCTCTTCAGCTACCCAGCTTCAGACCAGAACCAAAATCACAGCCCAGCCAGAAGCCAGAGCTGAAGTGACAGCTTGATACCATCTCAGGCTGTGACTGCAGGTCTGACCTCTATTCAGGCTGTGAGTAGAGATCAGGAGCCATCTTGGGCCTCTGTCATGTCTCCAGCCCCATCTTTGGCAATGATTGCATCTCCAGGACCCATCCTGAGCCACAGCTTTGATTCTGACCCCATCTTGGGTCATGAACTTGTCCCCAGCCTGATATAGGGCTCTAACTCCAGCTCAGGCTCCCTTGTCTACCCTGCCCCTGCTTGGTCTTTGACTCTGCTCTGCCCTTCTTAGGCTGTGACTTTGGGTCCTGCCCAATATTGGGCAGCAACTTTGGCTCTGGTCCCTGCTTGGGTTGCGACTTCAGCAAGGTGCCAAATTGAGCTGTTAACCTCAGCTTTGTAGAGATATTGGAGTGAGACTTTTATCTCCTGCCCCATCTATGGCAGCAATTTGAGCTCTGGCTCACCTCAGGCTGCTACTGCAGCTCTGGCTCAGTATTGGGCCAAGATTTTTGCTTGGCCCCATCTTGGACTGAAACTTGGCTTCAGCCCCATCTTTGGCCATAACTTTTGCTCTGGTCACTGTTTGGGCCATGGCTTTGGCTCTGGCCCTGTCTTGGCTTGTGACTTTGTCTCCAGCCACATCTTCATCTGTAGCTTTGGCTCTAGCTATTGCTCAGGCCACAGATTTGGCTTCATTTCCATCTTGGGCTCCTGCTTTGGCTCCAGCCTGATCTCTGATTGCAGTTTTGGTTCTGGATTGGTATTGGGCTGTGACTTAATCTCTGGCCTGATATTGGCCAGATGCTTTGCCAACAGCTTGATAGTAGATCACAGCTTTGGCTCTGGTGCTGATTGGGAGGCTATTACAGCTCTTATTTGAGCTGCTACTTCAGCTTCAGTCCTGTGTCAAGCTGTGACTTTGACTCTGTCCACCTTGCCATCCACATCTTTCTCTTTGCTTCGATACTCAGTTGCAACTTTGGCTTTGGTCCCTGCTTGGTTCATGACTTCTACTTTAGCCCCTTTCAGGCTGCAACTTTTGCTTCTCAGGCAGTGATTTCACTCTTGTTCCCTGCTCAGTGAGTGGTGGCTATTTTTGAGCCACCTCTTCAGCTCCTGTCCAGTGTGAGGCCATGACTTTGGCTCAGTTTTTGGATCAGGGCTTCAACTCTGGTCCCTGCTCCAGCCCCTATGAGGATCATGACTTGAGCTCCAGTCCCATATTGAGCTGTGACTTTGGCTCCGGCCCCATTTCAAGGCACAAGTTTGGCTCCAGCCCCCTATCAGGCTGGGATTTCAGCTCCAACCCCATCCTGAGCCGTAACATCAGTGGCAGTGCCATTTTTGCTGCATCTTTGACTCTTGCTCAATCACAGACCATGTCTGTGGCTCTGGCCCCTATTTAGGTTGCTAATTTGTCCCTTGTCACATCTTGGGGCTGTTATTTTGCCTCTAGGGGAAATCTTGGGCCATGGCTTCAGCTCTGTACCCTTCTGTAGATGTGACTCTATCTCCATTGCAATTTCAGGTCATGATTTCAGCTCCAGACACATCTTGGGTCTTTGAGACAGGTCTGGTCTAATACTAGGTCGCTACTTCAGCTTGACCTGTTTGGTCTGAGACTGTGGCTGGGGCTGGATGGCAGGTTGTGGCTGTGGCTGTAGCCCCATGTTGGTCTGTGGCTTCATCTCAGTGGCATTTCTGGGCATGATTTCAGCTCTGGCCCAATACTTGGCTGTGACTTCAGTTCCTGCCCTATCTTGGGCCACTAATTGCCTCCAACTCAAATGTAGCTCCGGTCCTTGCTCAGGCAGTGAGTGCCACAGCAGTCTGGGCAGCAATGTAGGCTCTGGCCCCCATCTCTGGCCATGGCTTTGGTTCCAGCCCATCTTGGGTTATGAATTTTTTGGCTCTGGCACTACCTCAGGTGGTGACTGCTGTTTTGGCCTTATACTGGGCCATGATTTTTGTTCCAGTTCCTGTAGGGATGTTATCTTGACTCTGTGCCTACCTTCAGCAGCAATTTTGGCTCTGGACAGTGCCTGGGCTTTGATTTTGTCTCTTCCCCAACTCAAGGCACAACTTAGGCCCCAGCCAAGTAGCGAGTTGTGATGTTGGCTCTGGCTCTGCATTGGTTTGCACCTTCAGCTCCAGTCCCATCTTGGGATGTGATTTCAGGTCTGCCCCCTGCTTGGACCTTGACATCTATTCCAGTTCCATCCTGGGGCCTCAGTTTTGACACCGATTCCCTGCTTTTGATCACAGCATGTACTCTGGACTCATCTTGGGCTGCCCAGTTGCAGGCCCAGCCTGCTCAGGCTTGCAGTTGAACACTGTCCTAGTTTCAGGTCCAGCCCCATTGCGGGTTGTGACTTGGTCAATTCTCAGGCTGTAACTTTGGTTCCAGGTCCTGCTTGGGCACTACTTCAGCTTCTACTTGGACCGTGCCTTTGTTTTCGGCTTCTGCTGTGGCAGACACTCAGTGCCTTTGTGCCTGTGCCTAGAGCAGAGGCAGCCAAGGTGATGTGCTGTGTTAACTGACATGCTGGGTGGAGGATGTGGCTGTCCAGCAACTCCTCAGGTATCTCCATGCTGCAAAATTGTGGTTTTTTGGTTAGGAGGCACTTGCCAAGAGTCACTATGAGCTGTTCCTGCAGCTGCAGAAATGATCACACAGGACAGTCAACAACAAGTCAAACAGCTTTTGTACTTAGCAATAGTAGAGATGGATCATATAAACACTGGAGTGGTCACAGGCCAGCTGGACAAGGTGAAGGGCAAGAAGAGGTGGTGTAATGAACAAGTTCTAACATGGCTAAGGACTAAAAACTCATTCTAGGACACCAAGGTGCTCCAGTGCAATCTCTGCCACGTGTAAAGAAAAGATGGATCCTGTGAGTTGCACTGAAAGGGTCCCACATGCAGGCCCAGACTGACAGTGACCATGCAATATTACTGGGGCACACTTTGGGCTTTGCAGAGTGCTGCAGGACATGGGTAACACTGCCCCCAAAAGTGGAAAACCAGAACAAATGCCAACATCAGAAGAATGTGTGCATGGGGACAGTAAGGAAAAGCACACTAAAAGAGAAAAACAAAATAGCATCTATTAACTCCAGTCCTACAGGTAGTACTTAGCAGTGTAAGAGTTCAGAGAAATATTTTTTTTAATAATATTTATCAGAAACATGGCACTTTACATCTTCAGGTCACTGAATATACAATGATTATCCCTCACAACATCCCTGTGAGGTAGGCATTAGATTGCAGTTACTATTTTACATGTGGACAGAGGCAAAGAAGTTTGTAATCAATCCTGCACAATTAAGTTAATGAAGTTCAACTTACTTAAACACGGAGAGGCCCTCAGTGACTTGAATGAAAACAGGACAGTGGGGCAGAGCTGACACTTCATCAGCTGTATTTTTTCACTCCAGTCAACTGCAATGCTCAGGGTCCAATTCTGTTGCTTTCCCATATCCCCCAGCAAAAAAGCACCTTTGTTAAACAACTTACACATGCTGAGTTGTTACAAAGTGAGATCTCTAGTAGAAATAGGAAAAACACACTTCAATTTAGCCCACATTTGAATAAAACTGAGAGAAGTTTGCCTGCCCAGTCAAATAGAACAGCTTCAACTTTAGTCCCTTACGACATCTGAGACAGCATTTCAGCCTTCAGGTATGAATATGTGTTTGCTTGACTTAAGAAAATCTAGGGGGGAAAAAGTTTGGTAGGCTGTGATCACTGTCCCAGAAATCATGCTTATTTTAGTCAAATTGTTCTACTGAAATCTGAGGGATATCTGAATAGCAGGAGGAACTTTGGGGTTTAACTCTAACTTTCTATGTGTTTAAAAAGCCCCTTAGTATAGCAATTTCTCAAATAAACTTTTCTTTCAAATTTTTTTTTGTTTCAAAAATGAAATAGAGCAGGTTTGTAAACTTTAACACAATAAACAAATCCTAGTATTTAATATACAATTATTGATTAATTTCATTTCATGACATTCTACTGTAAATCAGCTTCAGGAAACAAAGTATAGTTGACAGTATGGGTACTGTGATTAACTAATTTTCCTATAGCTTTCAGTTGAGATTTTTGAAGAGATGCACTGTTCAAGAAAGATTCATAGTCTCAACCTGTAAACCACTGGAGCCTGGCTGAAGCCAAGGAAGCCATTTTAATTAATTCCTGCTGAGCAGCTGATCCATCAATTCCTTCATGTGCAGTATCAGTGACAAAGGTCTGCTCCAAGTTGAGAGATGATCACGATTGAAGAGGCTTGGGTCCACATACTCTAAAAACCTACACATGTTGCCCTTCCCAACAGAGAAATCTTCATTCTCATTTAATGGAAGGCTCAGTCTAGAGGAACAATGGCTGTGCACTATGATGGAAGAAGAATAGAGCAGTGGCTTTTGGCAGAAATCACCTTCATTTTGAGGAGGGTGTGGAAAAAAACCAGGGAAGAGTAATTGTTAACATTATTACAAGGGACGTTTTAACTTCTAATCTGAGATTCACTTTTCCTTCTTTAAATGGAAAATTTGTCACAACCTCTACCCCAGGGAACTCTAACCTTTAAATCCACACAGCAATTGTTGTCTCCAGACAAGGGGCAAAAAAAAAAATAAAGAAAAGAAAAGAAAAGAAGCTCAGAAGTGCACTTTGCATATCCTGCCTCACAAAGGGTTAAAGTGCTAAGTTTGATATATCCAAAAATTAAGCATCTCTCCTACTCCTTTATTTTTTTAAATGAAACTTTATCTTTGGTTTCTTGTATCTTCTCTGTAATTTTATCCTTTGTTTCCTCCATCTTCTCTGTAATTTTATCCTTTGTTTCCTCCATCTTCTCCGTAATTTTATCCTTTGTTTCCTCCATCCTGTCTTGTAGGTATTCCTTTACTGGTGGTGGTGTGGACATGTAGCCATGCTTACGTAGATACTTAACAGAGACGGATGTTCCTCCCAAAGTCACAGTGTACCTGGCAGGAGTTGCAATCTTAAAGAAACCAGAGAACACACCACATAAATGACACAGCACAGTAACATCCAGAAAAAGGTCTTTTTCATGTTGACAATTTATTTTGACCAGTGTCAGATTCTAAAGGTATCTTCAATTTATAAGGAAATAAGCCAGTTTACAGTGCGTCCTCTAGAAATACATAGTTTTAACTTAAAGTATTATTTTGTCAGAGCCAGCAAGGGCGTTAGACTTCCCTTTAAAAAAATGATCATCACACACACTCTCCCTGTGCAGCTTGTAGGACAAGCATTTGGCATCTCGATACAATTCAGAACAGACTTCATGTGAAAACTGAGTTTCTTCCAACACTGCCAGATCTCCCAGCTATAACAACATCTTTATGTTTAACCATATTTATTTATTGGTCTCTTCTAGGCACAGGAAAAATTGGAAAGAGTGGTACTTTCACATTTTGTTTGGGAAAATAACCCCTTTGAATAACAGGCAAGAAGCACATCACATTTGGGAAACAAAATGAATGAGTGGCATGTACAGCAAATACTACACCTTGTTTTTGCATGGTCTGACATATTTCAAGTTTCCCAAACACAGACTTTGCTCATATAAAGCAATAAAAGGAAACCCAAATCTGAATGTAAGTAATTGATTCAAATAGACAATGAAAATACTTGAGAGTGATGGCCAACTAAGGGGAAGACAAAAAAATCATCTAGGATAAAAATAACGGTACTTTTATCTGGAATTCAATGAGATGTTTAGACTTTACCTCTTTGTCCCTGCTAATTATGTCAGAGATACAGAAGAATAACTTAATAACTGTCATTAAATCTCAGAGGGCTGCAATAGTTCTGCAGCAAAGAAGTTCTTTTAGAAATACAGATAGACTCCTTGAAGGAACACATATCAACTTGCATGGGACTATTTTTACCACAAATATGAATGCTCAAGTACATGTAACTATTGAAGAAAGCTAATTAATTCTTTCTGCTGTAAACAAGTAAACCCTGTTTAGTTCACCAGGCAAGACTTAGAGCTTATTTACAAACTATAATTATACTTACTTTATACAATGCATATGCAGTTAGTGCATTTCCACTCTGGGAATTTTTCAGGATGTCTACTACACTGTCTGGTAAGCCAATCACCTCTAGGAATGGAACAACATTTACTCCACTATAAAAGAGAAAAACATTGGTAACTTGAATTGGAATTTGGAACTTGAACAGTAATTTAGAGTACTATTTTTATTCTTTATTACACAAACTTCGTAACTTGAGAACAAAATGGTTTTTTATCTAAGCAATATACTTTCAGGATTTATGTTTCTGACCACAGGAAAATTAATGTTCTTTTCAGCATTTCAAAAGGTGACCCATTTATATTATCCCTGTTGGGGGGAATAGCTTCTAACTTACCTGTGTCCCAGTTAATGTTTGAAGGTAAGTAGATGTAATGGTGGTAAGACAGCTACTCAGGCTCCAGCTGTATACGTTTGATTTCATGTTCTGTTTTGCCTAAAATTACGTTTTTTTCCTTTCTAAACTTTCAGACAATGTTCTCCATTCATTTCTAAATATATCAAACAAATGGAATGTGGCAAAAGAAAAGGAAGCAGCATGTTACATGGACAAGACTTCAGGGGCTTTGTGCTCAGTTGTTGTACTGTGTCAAAAAAAGGTGTCAAGATGGGTGGAGGGAGCTCCTATCACAATTTCTTTCTATTTGAAATCCAGGGAAGCACCAAAGGAGAAAAGAAAGCTCATCTTTATATTACAGAAGAAAGCTACACACAGATACAGAAGACTTTAGTTTCCAATATTTAGAGATTTTGTATTATTAGTACCATTATCCATTTCTATCTAATATTTTAAGCATTCTTCTGAGCCTGTAATCACTTTAGCATCAGGAACAGTCAGAGGCAGTAATTTACCAACAGTTACTAGAACCTACAGTCTGAAGGCCTGTTCCTAGAGTAGGAAATGGAGACCTGGTAAGAGCTGAAAGACAGCACTAACTGTGCCATTTCATAAACCACCAATGTTTAGTCTCGTATGAGCAGCCATTCTGAAAGTTATTTTTCCACTTCAAGAGGGTGCTGCTCCTATGGCATAACAATCTGAAGCTTTGTTATAATTAGTTTCTAGTTGAATATTTCAGTTGTTTTCATCTGCCAAATACCTACTTTAGCAGCAGGCTTTAGAGTTTCAAGAAAAGTAATCTTCACTCAATCTGAAACGTCTGGATGTAAGCATCAACCTGAATTCATCCAAAGCAAAATATTTTTATAGCTCAAGACCTTTATTCCTCTGACATGAGCTAAATTTAGAATGACATTTGGATCTATAGCTCCCAGAAAGGGCAATTATGCCAGCTGGTTAGAGTAACTAAAACAAACACTTGTGCAGTAAGGCATTCTGATGTCAGAGTTCCATCCTTGCCACCACAAACCGTTGTTGTTTCATGCTTTCTATTATTACATATACAACACCAGCAGTCCAGAGATAAACATTTGCTCATATTTAGCAAAATTTTTCCAGATAAATAAAACCTCTTTCATCTGAACTAGCAAACTAGTAGCTGATAATTGATGTAGTAGTTTTTTTTCTAATAAATGCCATTTTCCAGAATGCTATCTAGCACATGCTATAACTAAAAGAAACTAAAATTAGAATACTTAGGTTATCTCTTTTTTTTTAACCACACAAATATTTAATTTCCAATTAAAAAGTATGGTCTACAGCAGCAATTTTTTCAGTGGATGGCAGGAAAAACAGGGAACAGAAACAAAAAAGGAAAGGATACACATAGGTTGTGAACAGCTAAGTGAGGTAAATCCATGAAATGAAAATCCAGTTATCAGGGAGGACTAGGGATGAAGTGGAAAGGAAGTGGTAAAATACCCTGAAGTCCAAGGGCAAGAAAAAAGAAAAGGTCTATAAAAATCTCAGCTAGCCATTCATAATCAGGATTCCAAATCCCTATCTTTACCTTTTGAGAAGTTACTAATCATTTCAATGCTGTTTACATCCATGCATTATTTTGGGGAGATGAGCATTCCTTTAAATGTTAGTAACATACCTGGTACACAGCAATAACTGCATGGTAATAGTATGTACACGACGCTCTCATGAATCCTATGTACTTTCAATATTAATCTTATGCTTTAGTTAAAAATGTAGCCACGTTTCTCTTTTACATATAAAGGCACTTTTTAACATGCAAAAATAATTTATATGTCCTTTCGCTAGTGAAAGTAGGTCTCAATCCAACCACGGTATTGGGCACTGTAACAAAATACCAACTTACTTCATGGCTGCATAGTAAAAGGATCCAAACCATACAGTGGAAGTCAGAAGGTGCACTGGAATCATGACTTTTCCATACTGCTTAAAAGTTTTCTTGAACCTCTGAACGAGACTAATTGACTTGTCTTGTAATGGATCAGGTTCTAAAGAATCTGACTCTGCAGGGCTCTGCTTGGGCGCATCAGTGGCTGAAGGCAAAGGATTTCTCTCTTCTGGTACTTTGTGAGAAGAGTCTGCTGGCTGTGATGAAAAAGTAGTTTTCTTTGAGGCAAAGTGAGCTGCACCTGCATGAAGACATCGTTTAGGAGGGTCCAGTGCCAGAATCACTTTGCATCCCACATTAGACAACACAGGCTGTCCTTTTAAGCACTGAAGGACACCGGAGCGAGGGAAGAACCAGCATGTCCCATGCACCAGCTGAGATGCAGAATGTAACAGACTCCGCTGCATTTTGATGAAGTGTGGACAAAGTTTCTATAGAGAAGAAACAAGAGTAAACAAACTGCATTTCAATTATGTGATTTCTATTTGCTTCAATGCCACTTGAAATGCTCAAATCTTAAATGGCTTTCTAATCTACTTTTAAAAGGTTTTCCTTACCTTTCTTTGCAGAAATTCTTACCTTCTAGAATTAAGGAAATAATTTTCTATCTAATTTCTTCTGCATTCTGAACTAAAATAGCCCCTTCACTTAACATACTCTGCTCCTTGCTGCTAAAATCATCACTCTACTCCCTAAAAACATTCTTAGGAGTTTAGTACTATCTACTGCTTTTATTTACATAACGTGGCACAGCCATTGAAACGTTACCCTTAAACTTTACTTATAGTAGCAACTGATAGCTTGAGTGATACTTTGAGCCTACATAAATGCATTATAAATTCACTGAAGTAAATGCAATTAAAATTTATTTTTGGTGTCAGTGCATTCTTAGTTTTGGTAAAATTTTTCATGTTCCACACTATTTTCAGTAAAAGTTCATACAATTGAAAAAGCCCCAATAGAAATAATTATTAATAATTAAGCAATAGCCTAAATAGTAACAAACCTAACTGTAGCAGCAACCAGTAACATCTGTCAGGAAGGGGGAAGATACTGTTGAATGTCATATATTAACATGAGCAAAACTGAACTGCAATTTTCCAAATATTGCAATGCAAAGAATATTTTAAAATGGTGGAATAACCCAGGTAACTGTATGATTTTGAATACTTACAAGTTACTTCTGAAAGTTTGAATATAAGTATTGAGATCTATTCCCCACAAATAACAAAGGAATTTCGTTTCGCATGCATAGACATTAAGAAGTAATTTTCCCCCCCCAAAATGCATGCTTTGAAATTGTGAATGAAATACTCTCTCCTTTCCTTTATTCAATGGTTGCAAGTTACAGAACTAACATTCCTTCCCCCACCACCGAAAGAAAAAAAAAGCTGATGCAAAACTATGTAAGAAATGCCACTTAAGTTAGTTACATTACAAGTTTTGTATGTTCCTAATGCTTTTCCATTTTTAATTGTCATAACAATTCTTTATCCAAACTAGAAATCATTCAAATTTAATTGAAACTTCATTTCTGCTTTTCCTTCACCTGCAGCCTTAGATATATTTCAGTCAGGTGCTTTAGCAGTGAATTTATCTAGGCTGAAGAAAATGATCAATACTTCCTAACATAGGCAGAAGTTTAAAAAAAAAAGTAAAACCATACATACCCTTTATTACTTTCTAGATATGGTAAGGTTTGTATCTTCAAAAAGTTGCAACTCTTCCACTAGTTCCCCACCTTTCAAATATATGTCTTGAACATATTGATGACTCTGCTGAAGTGAAAAAAAGGCACATTTAGAGAAATAGCAAGCACAGCAAAGTAATCCTATGAAGACTTTTGGGCAGCCTGAAACTTTGCTACTGAAGAAGTTATTGGCAGAAATTCCCTTTTTAATACTGACATGCTAATGGGAGATTTTTTCTGTGTAACTTTCGAAGTTCCTCAACTGTGAATTACTGTTCGCTTCCAAGAGCAGAAAGTTTCATAATCCAAATGCATCTGTTAGAACATTCCTGCCTGTATGTCTTCTAGGTAGTTTTATGCTACTGTTGTGCTTAAATTAATGGCAATTACTAGAATTACAATGTTTGATGTGGGGAAAAGAGGAATGGTTTCAAACTCCCGGGGAACCTCTGTGTTGTTTGTGAAGCACAGACGTACACTTCTGTTGAACTCCTACTAACAGGAGGTACTGCATCAGCAGGGAAAAAAGGAACTTGTGTCTCTATATAAGGAAGCAGTTACTCCATCCTCTTGAGTTATAATCTCAGAGGGAGTCAAGAAGTGCTGCTGCTGCTCATGGAGCAGTAAATCAGCTACAGGAGCTGCCTCTCCACGACTCAGTTTTCTGTAAGACTTCACTGGAAGCAGCAACTGCTTGTGGTATCTCTAGTTTTACAAGAAGCAGAGATTCTTGCTGATTTCTGAAATCCAAATGCAATTGCTTCTCAAAACAAGAAGTAGCAAAAACACTCAGCAAAACTCAAGTGTTCAGATGGCACTCTGTCATATGTCAACTACTTAACTGATTTATAGAAATTGTAACAACAAACTTGGAACATGACAACTGCATTCCTTGCCTATTCCAATTACGGTTCTTTCCTGAGAGATAACACTCTCCACAGAGAAATGTTGTCCCCTTTCACTAATAGTACACAAGACTGAGCATCTGCCCTAAGTAGATTTTCTCAATATCCAGCCAGCAGATGCAGTAAAGGCATTCATCTATGGGAATCTGGGAGCTCTTGAGTCAGACTTCTACTGTTCACCGGTACCCTATTGAAAAATCTGTTCCAGACAAGCTTTGCAAATTGCCACCATACAGCATGGGGGAAACCATGCTGAGCACTCTGATTTTGAGTCATTAATGTTATTAACAGGACAGTGCATTCCAGCAGCCTTGGAAAGAGATCATTCTTGGGTACAGGACTAAGAAGCTGAACAAGCATTCCTGAATTTTTCTATTTCTTGTAGTTTATACACTTCTCAGAGCAGCGTTTCTAGGTTTTGCATTCCAGCACTGTCCCAACACCTCTGACCCACTGCAGAGGCTGCAGAATGCTGGGGTAGGAAATGGCTCCGTTCTCCTGAGTGTGGGTCACCACTGTGTCCAATGCTCATTGGGCAGCACAATAACACTGCTGTGATCAGTAAATGAGTTTCAAGGCCTTTGCTCACTGAGTTACATGCACTGTGTAAGACTTAAAAGTAGAATGTCACCAATGGCTTTAAAGCAGAGAAATTTCTGGGGCTGTTACAAGATTTGCCCTGCCACTTTTTGTTCCTATATTCTCAGATGGACTTGAAAGTCATTAATTAAAAGCTTTTTTCTCCATGATGCATGACCTGGCAGGTCAAAAGGAATGTTCTCTAAACATCTACAGTAGATCTTGAAAAGGTTTTGCACCTTGTAAGCAGATAGCACGTTTCTAGCTAATATTCTGCACAACTTACTAACTTACTTTTTGTTTCTCCACTTTAAAATGTGGAGAAGTACAACAGCTTGATAAATAAGGAAAGACTAAGATATGATCGTGCTTATGTTTGAGAGAATAAAAGAAAACATGTTTTTTGAAACAAGGTTTTCTAATTTTCCTAATGACCTTACTGTTTTTCACAGGTACGTGCTTTGCTTATCTAAATGAGCAAAGGAGAGACCTTTTGAGGCACTGGCACATTGAAGATTACACTGCTATCCAGAAGCACTGGGAAGAGGGAAGCATTATAATGGTTACAGCATGATGTAGGAAGGGCACGTGATTAAAGTAACAGATTAATACAGCATATACTTTGTAAATTCATTTTAAAGAAACAAATATTTTTAAAGGGATGATGGGTACAGCTGCTCAACTGTAATACTTTAGTTCCTTGGCTCAACAATGCAAACAAATCTTTAACAGGACAGATAAAGTGCACAATAATTATGGTCGGAGGTTCAAATAAATATGAAACTAGCTGTTTCATCCCTCTAAAACATAAGATGAATACAGAGAAACCTGTCCTTTAATTCACAGTTAGTAAAAGGAAGTTCCTAGTACTCTATGCACTCAACAGGCACCAAGAAGTGTGTCAGCCTATGGATTTGAGACACAATTTTCTTCTCTAAGCATAATATTTCTCAAAGAAATTACTGGACCTATACAAGCTATACAATTGTCCCTGTAACTTTAGGTTGTTAAAACCACTCACATTCTAAGGAAGTCGAGACAGTAACCTGAATGTTACCAACAATTGCACCTAGTGACTTTTGAAAAGTTGCTTCTTCATTTTAGTGTGTTTCATTTTTTTCCTGCTGTGGCATCGTGCTGCAAAGGTACAGAAAAGGACAAGAAGCTACAAGCTCCAGATACTAAGCTGGGAAAGCTTGTCTGTGGGGCAGGGGGAAAGGTGTTTTAAAGCATCTCAGATTTCTATACTAGTTTTTTTCTTAAAAAGGCTACAAAGAAACAAAAAAAAATGTCTAAGGACAAATATAGCTCCAAGTTCTCTGCTCCAAGAATCCAATGTGGTCAGTGACTGAATAGACAGTAGCTACACAAACCATGAAATGCTATACAAACACTTGTGATAAGGTCTCTTCAGCACTGTCACATCCCAGCTAACTAGTAGTATCTCCAGCTGACTGCAAACTGAGCTGTACAGATCTTGGCTGTTCAGGACAAACTCCTGGTTGGGATCCTTGGACATCCATTTAATTCCTGAAGGCACCCCTGTCCCATGGTGAGCTGTTAACAAGGCCTCTGACATAAAGGGAGTGCTCTAGGGGCCTCTTAAGGAAAACTAGAGATCAGCTTCTCATTACAGTGCTGAAGGTTTTGTTTAGGAAACTTCTGTACTTGTGTTATAATTCAGATCAGCTTTGGCATAAATCTGATAAATCTGATAAACTGCAGGAGCATCCTAACCCTTGCATTCACTCTACTTTCCAGTGATAATTAGGAAGTAGATATTATATTTGCTTTTTGTTCCTGAGGACAGCAAAAGTTCAGGAATTTTTAATGTCACAGAGCTGGTTTATGACTACCACAAAGTCACTGGCTTTGGATGTATGCTAACATTCTGTGCCAGAAGACTTTAGAGGATCTTTGGAAAACACAGAAGTAACAAGCCGGGCCAATACAGGTACAGCAAAGGCTGCTGTGAGTATTTGCTGTTGCGAAGAGAAAACATGCCAGAGATGCTGTCAGATGAAACTTTCACCAGGATAATTTGTATAAAAATAGTTACACTGTTACAATTAATGTTTTTTCAGTTACCAGAGAAATCAAAATATGAGAAGGGGGGTGGATATAAGATGGCAAAAACTTTAGTGTTAAGTTCTTTTGTAAAAGAGGTCAGAAAGCATCTGAGGGAATTGAGGGTATAATATAAGTAGAGAACACTGGTTTTATTTTCGCAGTTATACCAGAAACATTCTGGACATAATATGTAAATATGGATGACTTTAAAGCATTTTCACTTGTTCTGTTACTGTTTAAAAAAAGAACATTAATTATACCACAGGAGAATTGCCAATGAAAATCCATGAGCTTTTTCCACTCCCAAGGCACCTTTCTATGAAAAAAGAGAATTAATTTACATTCTTGTCATATTTAGTGTAAAATCAAGAAAACTTTGAGGGTTGTGTGTGGCAGACAGAAAATAATTTTGAAAGGTTTCTGAAACCAAGTTTTCAGAAATCCTTTTCAACTCATCTTTCAGATTGCATAAAAAGCAAATACGGAGATCTCATCCAAGCAGCTCAGTTGAATAAATAACACCACCCTATTGCTTACATTTTTACTAAATATAATAAAAAAACCCCAAAGCTTGTTTTCAGATTTAAATTGTTCTTTTAAAGAACTAATTGACAGTATCAAAAAAAAAAAAAGGATCTTGCCAAGCTTATAAACTAAAATAAGAAAATCAGAAAAACACAACTGAACTGAAAACATATATGGGTTGCCTAAAAATCTGAGAACATATTTAAAAAGAATTGTTAAGACTGGTGAAATACATGCAAAGCATTGTTTTTCTTAAATTCAATGTAAAATAAAACTATAAACCTCTTGGTTACTGCAAAGGGTCGGCACAGCATGAAGTCACTAACCACAGATGGGAAAGTGGCAGTGCATAGGGACTTTTTATGCTTTGTATTAATACTTTGAGTGCATGAATGAACATTTAGAATTTCTATTTCAACCTTTACTACTTTTGCAGTGTCACTCAAATTATCTGTTATTCATTCTAAACTAAGAAACTTGCTTATAATTTGAAGTTAGGCCATCATTAGCTGTGTAGTTTTGTCTACCATTCAAAACTGTCTAAAAATATAACACTACAATTTAGGTTAAAGGGAGTAATGGAAACTAAATCAGTGGAATTTATTTAAAACTTGGTAAAATCATGTTAAAACAAATGAAAGACTAAACCCTTGCAGACAATCGACCCTAAAGCATTGGCCCCACCCCTACCTCTATCACATCTAACCTCTACACTATCTTCACTTAGCAAATGCTATGCTATAATTTTTAAAATTGATCATATTACTACAATTCAATACTGCTAAGTGGAGATAAGCCAACAACTTTGTTGCTCCTGTTTTATCTAAACTACTATTGTTCTTGCTAAAACACTCTGAACAAAATCAAGAAAGTAAAATAAACTTTCCCAGGGTCCTTACACACTGAGCAATCTTCACTACTACAATCTTCTGATACTCAAATATTGAAAAGGACAACAAGAAGTAGCTTTAGGAAGAATCAAAGATCTTGCAGACATATAAAATCTCCACACTGGATTCAGAAGATAAATAAAGCAGGAGAGCGTAATGCAATGCCTGTGTGCTGAATTATACATCTGGAATGCTAAACAGGAGCCTTAACAGCTGATCTGCAGAGTCAATATGCCCATGGTAACTCCGTTTTCCTCTGTGATGGAAAGTACTGGATCTTAAGATTGCATGTAGCTGACCATTATATGAAAATGTGCATGTTCTCTCTCAAATACTTCTAAAAGAAAGGATCACAATCAGTTGTAGTGCTTTCTGCTCTTCAGAACTGTTTATAACTGGTGCTATTCCATCTGTTAGAACTTGTTCCTTCTTTCACCAGTTTCGTTCTGCCCTCTACTGAATTTTTACGTAAGTACAACTCATACTAGTACTACAAAAGGTTTCTGCTCTCTTATTCCTTCCAACAAGTGCTGCTGGATCATCCTCTATGTCAATTCCAGAGCCTCTCAGATTATAGGCACATGTCAAGGAAAAATTTGGCTTTTAAAGTGCTATCTGGTTCTTTTTGTCCATTTGTCACTCTATAGACATGTCTTCAATAAGCAAAGTAGAGAAGTTAAGCCTATAGATTTTAACTAAGCTTAAAAACAGGCATATTATATATCTATGCTAAAAGAAGCTCAAAAAAGCCTTATGTTACTTCAAAGCAGGGACTGTATTAATCTGCTTCTTCACACTACCTTCCACTTTGGGCTAATGATCAAAATAGGACCCGTATCTCTTTCTATTCCACTTAGGTAATAACTTTCTGAATCCTAACAGCTTCTTTTGTCCTTGTATCTCCCAAGGTATCATTAGTTCATTCCTCCCAAAACACTTATGTTTTTTTGTCAGAGGGTTTTGAACCACAGAGCCCTTGACACGGAGATGTGGGGGCTGTGGGGGCATGTGTGCAGTGGTGTGGTTTACAAAGCAGTGGAAAGAAAGTTATTCTACTGAATAACTAAAGGGGGCTGTAAAAGGACTTCACATCAGCAAGCCTCAATTCTGCAGTTTCCTGCATATGACTCTGAGCTCCCTCAGAAAACAAACCAACCCACAACTGAACTGATGAGGGGTTAAATGCTAAAACATGAACAAAAAAATACACAGATCGATTTTCTACCCTTCATCAAAACATTGTTTGAGAATCTCTTAGGATCTTCCCTTGCTACAGGGAGTATAGTACACTGTATTTTATTTGACAAATTCCTCACCTCTTTCCACTTTCACTGAGCATCTCAAGCATTCTGACTCTACACTTTATTACCCGCTAAAACACATTAGAAATATGGCTATTAGTTCTATGTTCAGAGTTCAGGTATTTCTTTTATGATGAAATTCAGAGCTGCAATGAACATCTTTTTTCACTAACAGAGCCATCAATAAAAGTTAAAAGTTGCTGTCAAAAACTGAACTCTTGCTCAAGACTTCCTTCTACTTTCAACTTGGAATCTAGTAGCCAAGCTCATTTTTAATTTGCAATTTTTCTGGTCTCTCCGGACTTCACTGATATATACAATGTGGATTATAATAAACTTCAAAAGTTTCTGGAATTATAATAAAATATTTATTAATGAAAAATGTAATTAAGCAATTAGAGACACACTGCAGATACAGTGACTTTTGCTTAAACGGATGGTGCTAACCCAAATAAAGTTCAGCCTTTTTGCCCAGATGCACTGGGTTTGTGCAGCAAGGTTCTGGTGGAGGGTGGGCTGTAGGGGTGGTTTCTCTGAGAAGCTGCCAGAAGCTTCCCCCATGTTTAACAGAGCCAGTGCCAGCTGACTCCAAGAGAGACTCACCACTGGCCAAGGCCAAGACCATCAGTGATGGTGGTAGTGCCTCTGGGATAACACGGCTAAGAAGGGGAAAAAATAGTTGCACAGATGCAATTGAGGCCAGGGAAGAGCAGAGTGAGAACATGTGAGAGAAATGGCCCTGCAGACACCAAGGACACTGAAGGAAGGGCAGGAGCTGCTCCAGGCACAGGAGCTGAGACAACCCAGCAGCCCGTGGTGCAGACCAGGGTGAGGCAGCTGTGTCCCTGCAGCCCATGGAGGTCAGAGAGGAACAGAGGTCCCGGCAGCCTGTGGAGGACCCCACGCCAGAGCAGGTGGATGCCAGGAGGAGGCTGTGACCCTGTAGGAAGCCCACACTGGAGAAGGCCTTGTAAGGACCTGGGGCAAGAGGAGTCCATGCTAAAGCAGGTTTGCTGGCAGGACTTGTGATTCCATGGGTCATCCATGCTGGAGCAGGCTGTTCCTGAAGGACTGCATCCAGTGGAAAAGGAGCCGTGCTGGAGCAGTTCATATAGAACTGCAGCTCATGGGAAGGATTCATGTTAGAGAACTTTGTGGAAGACTGCCATGGGAGGCACCCCATGCTACAGCAGCGGAAGGNTGCTGACAGCACGGAAGGAGTCCTCCCCCTGTGGAGGAAGCAGTGGCAGAGACAGTGTGTGATGAACTGATTGTAACCCCCATTCCCTGTCCTCCTGTGCCACTGAGAGGAAGAGCAGAGAGAGAATTGGGAGTGCAGTTAAGCCCGGTAAGGAGGGAGGAGTGTCAGAAAGATATTTCTAAGATTTGTTTTACCTCTCATTTCTGTATTCTGATTTGATTGGTAATAAATTCAACTAATTTCCCCACACGGAGTCTGTTTTGCCCATGACAGCAATTGGTGACTGATCTCTCCCTGCCCTTACCTCAACTCAAGAGCCTTTCATTGTATTTTCTCTTTGCTGCCCAGCTGAGGGGAGGGATAGAGCAGCTTTCATGGGCACCTGACATCCAGCCAGAGTCAAACCACCACACCAAGCCACTGAGTAAGAGCTTAGGTATTCAAATACTTTATCGTGACTAATTATAAAAGGCATTTATTAGGAATACGTTTAAACTTAGATCTTTGGATCAGCTTTGTACAGCCTTCTGCCTTCACCTTCCACAGTGACTACCAAACCTGTTTCCTTTCTAGCCTTGATAAATGCCATTTTTGCCACCTTCTATCTTTACAGGTCTTGTCTCATTGTTGTGTTTCTTCTCTCCATAACCCAACAGCAATCAACAGTACCATCTGTAATAATATATTATGTGCAAAATATATTTTATGCAATAACTTTATAAAATACTTAAAACAACAACCTCGAAGTACCAAGTCTTTTACTCATCAAATTCACCCAAAATGCTTCTAAGATGTCCAAAAAACATTCTCAAGGAGGAAGCCTGAAGCCTTACAATTACAAACAAAGTAGGAATAAAAGTAAAGCAGTGTGAAACTGGAAAAAAACAACCCAGCTTCCATAAGAACAGAATTCACAGTGGAAGCATTGGGTTCAAGATTTTTTTCTTTTATTCTCTCGCCACATTTATTTCACATTTTCAAACACTGAAAAGCTGTCATTTTTCCCAGCAAAAAATACAGAACGTTCATCTTTCAGCAGAATTACTGTTGGCAGACATTCACTTCCAGTATAAATCTTTTCTAAATATTCAAAGTAAGTGTTGAATTCTCTGTTGTGAATTCAAATTTCTCCATATGGGGAAATATGTGCAGTATCAATCAGAATATCTTGAAAAATTATGTGTGAAGAAGCTGATCATAACATTTACAGAACACACACACACTCAAAACCACAGTCTTCATCTAATTTTCAGAAAATGCTATTCCCCCCCAACATCTCTACAAATGAATGTGAACAGTTCTTATGAAAGAAGTATTATTTTTATTAAGGTCTCAATACCTGAGTGGCTAAACCTTCTTGCCCACTATTGAATTTACTGCCTTACACAGCACCTTTTGCACAGAGGACATGCAAACAACAAAATGACACCATCTACAAGTGTCTGAAAGTGCACTGGATTCAGAGAGCTGTGTCTACACCAGAAGGAGCTCTGATGAGACTTCAGTATTAGAACCCTAATAACATTCCTATTCACAGTCTGAAGCAGCAGCATTACAACACTGCTGTGTTCAGACTGAGAAAGGAATCCTGGGACTGAAACACTGCAACCTTTGGAAGCACACTGCTTTCTGCCAGATGTCATCAACAAGGCCCAAGGCTTGTGGTCCGCACAGAAATATCCCTCACCAGAAAGGACTATCCTACGGCCTTAGACAGCAGGAAGCAAAAGATGCCACCTAATTTTAACATCAGCAAAGCCAGTTTTTAAATCCACAAAATATTAAGAGTGAATAGTTAACTGCCTGGTACATGCTGGGGCTAAGCACTACCACTGCAGTTAAAGGTAAGTGCTGTCGAGTTTTACTAAAACCTTTCACCAACCACTTTTGGAAGAGACTCACTGAAGTCTTGTGAAGTCACTCGTGTACTTTTATTTACAACCAACAAAATTCATCCATTGGAGAAAAAGCTACTGATTTGTTTTATAATTTGTTCATGAGCACCGAACAGTATTAACCACCATTCCCTTCCCCCATCTCCCTCCTCAAGGACAAACTAGGCAAGTCCTGAAGAGCTGCAGGGGATCATCTGCTGCAACATTCTACAAAGCCACAATCACAGCCACACAACTTCTTGTTTTGTTTACACAAGAACTGTTACACAGGGTCAAGGTCAGTTCTTAGGACAAGATAAAACAGTAGATCCAGGGAATTAAAATTTATAGCCCACCTAAGTGTCACTTTCTTTTACTGATGTGAACAAACAGAGCTTTACCATTCAGATATATTTGTTTAGAAGGGGCAGTGACATGTCTGGAAACATAACAAAATATGTGGCTAGTTTGAAGAGGATGAGAGGAAAACTGAGTGATGGAAGGCACTGGGCTACAAAGGTTTGGAGATTTTTAGAGGAAGCACAAAGTTCCCAGCAGAGTAAACCCTATTGTATAACCCCACTGCCTAAAACAAGATGTGGCTTCTGTCCTTCCAAGACGAAAAGTCCTAAGCAGGCACACCACTCTGGCCTGCCAGCACCTGCTTAAATCATAACATTCTGGACAAAATTTAATATGGGCACAATATGTTGGATTTAACACACCTGTACTGGTACCTTCAAGACTCAACTAAATTTAGGAAAGTAGGCTCACAATAGATCATCAGGACTTTTAAATTGAATAATAATATTTTACTGAAATTTAATTATAGCAACAGTGACATGAATAATCTGTGTTTTTTAGAGGTGTTATGATTCAAGGCTTAAAAATTAAGAAAAAGTTCTGTAACTTGAGCAGTGCTCTTTTTTGTTGTTATTGTCAATACTGCACAATCCATTCATCTCAAGTCAAAAAATCTACTAGGGGTACATAATAGTCATTAAGAATCTCTGACCCCGAGTTTGAGCCTTGATCTAAAGTGATGGAACTAGGTAGTTACCCATCAGAATATCAAGGTAAAATCCTTATGATGTATTCTGATGACAACTGGCTGTCTGGGAAGATTTGAATCACATTTTGGGCCCAGGTCTCAGTCCTCTCAGTGATTTTATTCCATTCCTAATACTGAAATAGTGATGATGGTGATGAATTTGCTTCAGCATCTAATTTTCAAAATAAGTTCACCTTCTACTATCTGGATTCAACACCAAAAAGAACTATGTTGGATTGTCTTTCCAACCTGCAGGACTAAACTGATTACAAGGAATTTTTTGGGATTCAATTAGCAGTTTTACATTTTGAAAAATCACTGTTCTTCTTGCTCTTGTTGTTGAATTTCTCATGCCCCTGTCTTCAAGGCTAGACAAGACTCCCTACAGATCCAGATATGTGCCAAGATGCAAACTGAGGGCTCTTATCTGAGATTAGGGGACGTCAAGAACTCCCCGTCTTGCAAAAACAGACTTCAGTTTCTAAGTGATACCTGTAAGGATACACACAGAGCTGGGCCAATTTACCTGGAGAAAAGACCATCTACAGCAGGAGAATTACACAGAATCTTTTAAAAACCAAACCATATAAAAACTTTTCTTACAGTTGCTATAGCCTGTGAAGCAGACCTGCAGTCACACTAGACAAATCTTTAAATTCCTACATTCCTTATATACTCCTTTAACAATCTGAATTTACCTACTCAGGTTTTGCCATGTGCAAGCCACCTGATATCCACCTACCCAAATCATCAAATGATTTTTTTTTTCCATTCCCTGATGGAAGTGCCTCTTAGGCAGTGAGTGCAATTCAACAACGCTGCCACAGAGGTCAGTCATACCCTCTTTACCTCGAACAGGCATTGAACAGAAAAGGAGATAAACACCTGCTGTCACCCCCATAGGAGATGCATGGTGGGGACATACTATCCTCTGTGCATGCAATCCCCACACTGAAGCAGCTGCAAGTCATATAAGCACAGGCAGCAAAACACATTCCAAATGAGGAACCTGCTCCCTATCTCTTCCAAAGCAGCCACACTTTGGCAAACTGTTTTACATTTATACTTGTAACAGCAATGACATCTTGGGAGTAGGTAAATTGAGGAACACTTTCTGTTTAAGAACTGGCTTTGGTAAGGAATTCTAGGACACTTCATGTACTACTGTCCAAAGTAATGTTTTATCTTTCAGCACAGTTTGTAGAAGGGGTTTCAGAAATAGATATTAGTGAGGCTGAACGCGACACAGACCCATGTTTCAATTAACGGCCTTAACAAAAATTCTGATGACTTCTCTGTCTGACTCCCTGGATATGCTTAATTAACAGGAGCAGATTACTAATGAGAAACATAACATTAGACCATATAACACTTGAACAGCCACTGCAAGCATTCTAAAAAGACAAGACATAGGTAGGTTTTGGGAGAGAACCCCCTTAAGGGGCATAAATCACCCGCAGTCCTTCAGTGGTAACACAGAACCATGGAATGTGCGGACTTGGAAGGGATCCATCAGGATCATCGAGTCCAACTCCTGGCTCTGCACAGGACACCCCAGGAATCACACCTTGTGATTGAGAGTATTGCCAAACACTTCTTGAACTCTGTCAGGCTTGGGGCTGTGATCACTGCCCTGGGGAGCCTGTTCCAGCGCCCAACCACCCTCCGGGTGAAGAACCTTTTCCTGATATCCAGCCTAAACTTCCCCTGACACAGCTTCGTGCCGTTCCCTTGGGTCCTGTCACTGTGCACCAGAGAGCCGGGATCGGCGCTACCCTTCGTGAGGAAGTCACAACCTGCGATTCCATGCACAAATCCCTTCCTTTCCACCCCGGTGCTGCAGCACGGAACACTCAGGCCCACCCAGCTTCATCTTCCCAAGAAACAACTCTCCCACCCCACTTTCTTGTGTCGCGGCCGACATCCCTCAACGCCGGACAAGGCGGACTCGTCACAGGGAAGGCAGCCGGGAGGAAGGCGCGGGCAGCCGAATTCCCCCGCAGGCCG
>VZRO01008388.1:40295-70073 GCA_013397915.1 Daphoenositta chrysoptera | reverse complement strand
GCTCCGCCGCCTTTCATAGAACCGAGGCTGGAAGTGCCCTTTATGACCACCCTGTCCAATCATCAATCCGGCACTACCGCTGTGACACCTAAACCAAATCACCCAGCGCCAGATCCAGACACCTCTTAAACACCCCTAGGGAGGGAGACTCCACCATCTCTCTAGGCAACCTATTCCAACGCCTGACCATCCTAAAAAGTCAAAAAAGTTGTTCTAGTATCTAAAGTGAAAAAGTTGTTCTAGTATCTAATCTGAATCCCCCCTCTCTCAGGTTAAGGCCCTCTCTGTGGAGGCACGCTGGAAGAAACAGGTCCCAGCTCACTACAGCCTCCTGCCAGGCAGTTGCAGAGAGCAATAAGGTCCCCCCGAGCCTCCTCTTCTCCAGGCTAAAGAGGAGCCTGCCTCATCCATTCCCGACAGGACTTGTGTTCCTCACAATATACTGCACGTTCGCCCTGCCGTGTTTCCCCTCCTCCCGCTGTCCCTCCGGTCCTGCCCAGGACGTGACGCCGCGGTGGGTGCTCGTCAGTTCCGCAAACAGGGATGGCGGAGCGCTGACCGGGTGAGTGCCGGGCCGGCNGGAGGGAGGGAGGGAGGAAAGGAGGGAGGCGGCGGGCACGTCCCGAGGCCGCTGGGGCCGTTCCCCCATCACTCCAGGCGCTTTGAGCTCTCCGGCTGAAGGAGCTGCAGCTCCCTCTGGGCACTTGGTTGCCATCGCTAGTTGTGAAAGTCGTATCGTTTCACAATTTAGGCCTTCGAAACATCTGCGTAGAATAGCCGGGTGAGGATAAGGAACACTCTGCTGCTGCTGCGTCGCAAACCAAGTCAAGTGCTGCGCGGTAGTGGAAGAATTATTTTTATAAGTCGTACTTTGAGGCCATTTGTTTTGAGGAAAGCTGCTCTGGTGCCGCTGTGTAGTGGCTCACTCAGTGGATGTGTTCTGGCCCTCATTGGGAGGTGAACCTGGATACGGTGGACTTGAATATGATTTTTGAGTATGGGTTTTTTTGGCTGATTTACGCCACTGTTTCAGAAAAGGAGTTGCCAAATTGCCCTCTCCTGTGCCTTATTAAAAAGTACGTGCCCTGCTTCCCAATGGCGGTGTAAAGAAGGCTGGGTTGTGCTGGAGACCAAATGAGCTTTGTGGCAGTGGTTTGCAGTGCTGCAGCCTGTGTAGATATTTGTGAAGTGGAGATGTGGAAATGCAGGTGCAGCTGAATATTCCACATAGTCGTTAAGCTTGGGGCATAGTGGATATTCTTGGCAAACTGGAAAATCCACAACTGATAAGAAAATTTTCTCATAAAAACTCATCTTGATCTTTTATTTAAAGACATCGATTTCAAAGCGTATCAGTTTAAATAACAAATTTAAATAATTTATTATTTTATTTAATTTAAATAACAAATTTACTCAAGTAATTTGAGAGAACCTGTCTGTGTTTCTAAACATAAAGTGATTTGTAGGTTACCTTTTATGGGTAGGGAATGAGGGAGATTACAGTCTAAAAAACAATTACATGTTGAAGTTGAATCAATAAAGATACACAGGAAATACTGAAATCAAAAGTAACAATTTGTCTTAATTTGATCTTATTTAATGAGTACTTTGAAGTTCCACATATTTTATTGTGCTGTCTTTATTAAATAACTGGTTAAATTTGAAGTCTGTATGTTGCCTAGGGTGAAGTGCCAATGTTATGTTTGAAAGTCATGATCGTAACCACTAGTAAGTGAAATTTAGCATTGGAAATCATTGGTGGTTTGTTTCTTTTCTCTCTATAGATTTCCATTCTGATCAGTGGACCAGTCACAATGGCTGATGTAACCAAGACAGAAGAACAGGAAGTAGAGAAGAGTTTGGATGAAGAAGTGGAGAAAACACCTCATGCTTTAGAGTCAGCCTCAAGTCTCGGGTGTGAAGGCAATAGTGCTGCTTCAGGTACAGAGCAGTCCACTGAAAATGAAAAAGAAGTTGATAGTGGTGATCAGGATGGCAGAGCAAAGAGGAAGAATTTAGATTCTGAAGATGAACCTTCTAAGAAGGTGAGCATCATTTATTTTAAGCTGTTTTCAAATCCTTGTTTCGAAGCTTTAGCTCAAGAAAAGATTGAAAATATTTGTGCTAGACATGTGTGAGCCAGCACAAAATACCAAATATCAAAATATTTCCTAGGGAAATAACAGGTGCACAAGTGATGTTGAACTTCAGAGAGGAGAAAGAGGACTGGTAATTAGAATGATAATCTCAGCACATACTTAATCTAATTATAAGACATTGTCCATGTGGTAGCAATCTGGTAGTGTAGTGTAAGGTTTACTGGCATTAGTCCAAGTCCCATATCTTGAACTCAAATCTCACGTATGTTGTTTATCTGTGTGTTAGTATAGTTACCTGTGCTTGGGAAGTTGTTCCATAAGGTAGTTTTGTCCTTTTATTTCCTTGGTAAGGTGTTGTATAGTTTACAAAACTCTACAGGCTGTATCCTCTGTGATATA
Organism: Daphoenositta chrysoptera; assembly: GCA_013397915.1. Classification (NCBI taxonomy): domain Eukaryota; kingdom Metazoa; phylum Chordata; class Aves; order Passeriformes; genus Daphoenositta; species Daphoenositta chrysoptera. Next base: position 67,575 of record VZRO01008388.1, on the reverse strand, counting down.
ATTTCAGTAGTATTTGTTGGCAAAGTGAAGTAGTGAAAGACTTACAGGTGCCTTTCTTTTTTTAAAATTACAAAAGCAGCAGAAAAATATATGTCCTTTCATATGTCCACCTGGGAGGGTGAACAGGGCAATGTTTTACATGGTGCTGTCCTTTATTATGTATGAGCTTGTAGAAACTGATGATTTAATATCCAGTCTAGTTCATCCATTTGGGGATGTTCAGGTATGAGTTGAACATGTCTTTGACCTAATGTCTGCCCAGAATTTTCCCACGATGTTAATATATGGCTTAGCAGTCTGGCAAAATAAAGGGTGCCCTTTGTTGTGGTAGAAACACTATTAACCCTTTCATCTTTTTAATAAGGTGGGATAAGGCTTAGATGAACAAGAACCACATTGGGTTTGTGTAGCTTAAGGGTGTAGAGAGGTGATTGAACGTAGCTGCCAGCATCTAGATGTTGCTGATGGCTTTTTTCAGCTGAGATGTGTTAGTGGTTTGTATGAGTATGTCCCCCACACTTGTCTGAGTCAGCTGTTCCAGCTTCTGTCACCTTCAGTGGCCATTCAGGGAGCCATCTGTGCTTACCCTGAAAAAGAATAGAAGTGGTCAAAATATTTGTTAGTATCAGTCAGCCCAGGGTAGTAATAGACAGATGATGAGGTAATAGAGATTTCAGATGAGTAAGTCTGTGTTCATTCTGAATGTTACCAAAAGTATACAAAACACTGAAGTATTCACATATATCAGCCAAACCTTCTTTTCCCTTGAGGAACTGCTATTTGAGTAGTAAGATGCAGGGATATTGACTTTTGTAGGAAACTGCTGGTAATGCTTTTAATGGCTTCATTCTGGTTAGTACTGTGATTTCAAATGCTTTTGTACCTCAGAATTCATGTTGGTTGTCTGTGTTCTGTTACTTTGGATTTTATTTATAATTTATTTTCACTTCATGCTTACAGTTGAAGGTTATTTTCAAGGTGATGAAATGTTGGGAGCATGATATCTGGATGTAGACTGCTTCTCTGTGTAACAGGGGACAGAAATGTCTTGTGGTACTTAAAGCTGAGGCTGGACAGAAATCTCTTGCAGTATGTTGAGTTAAGGCCAAATCAGAGACATTTCTACAGCTAACTCTTAAGCATTAGATGGAATATGTTGTCAAATGATTCCTCTCATTCCTTTACCATGGTCTGTTTAAAGCTCTGGTAGTGGGGTCATCCACTTGGGCCTTTATGTGACATCAGCTAGTTGGCATTTTGGTTAAACTGGCAATTTATACACTTCTGTCAGATGAAAACACTGAATTTCTGAAACAGGCTTTTTGAAGAGGCTGAAAGTTACTTGAAAAGGAACATTCTCTTCTGTCCCAGGCTTAAGAGGAATGAAGTGTGTTATTTGAGAGTGGTGAGAGTATTAGAGAACTGAAAGTTAAGTATTTCTCTGAAGGAAAGATGCTGGGCAATGTCTATGATCCAAAAATTGCTTGAGTCAACTGAAAAGGGGATTAAATCTGTGAGTGTTGATGTGATAATTGAAGTACTGACATCATTATCAGGATAGATATGGGAAATATCTTTATAATGATAGTGCTCTTCATAGTATTGCTTGTTTGCTTTCTGAAATCCTTGAAGTGAACACATGTGTCTTTTGATTAAATAAACAAGTAATAAAAAGAATTCACTTCTTGAGTCTATTCCTTCTGTGGTGTGATTCCCTCTCTGCAGCACGTGATTGGCCACGGGCAAGCTGTAGCTGCACATTATAATGAACTTCAGGAAGTTGGATTGGACAAACGTAGCCAATCCCGCATATTCTACCTCCGAAATTTCAATAATTGGACAAAGAGTGTCCTCATTGGTAAGCTTTCTTAACTGATTGCTGATGATTAAAATGTAACTAGTTTTTATATCAACATATAACTTTTTCTGGTTTTTGATGTTGAGTATGACACTTTGTCTCATAATACATGGTAAGTTTTTCACCTGCTATAAAATGTTTCTATTTCTATTTAATTTAAATCTCTGTGCCAGTGTTTTGTATTGTTGGAGTGCCAAGCATATGCTTAAGTTTTAAAGATCAACTGACTTAAAAAGTTTATACTGGAAACTGTTCTTCTCCATTACATTTATAAAGAGAAAAATACAGCTACAATGTATGTATACATATGCATACAATACAGGTTTAAATCATAAAGAATTTAAGTGTTCTTAAATTCAAACAAGAACAGCTCAATCTATCTCAAGTAATTTCTTAGGCATTTTCCCAAAGCGGTCTGTGCTCAGATCCTGGTTAAGTAATTCTGCAGGAAGCTTGAACATATAAATATTTTCTATATTACCCTTAGTCAATGGTTTAAAAGATGGAAAGCTAAAGGATGGAGTTCTTTAAGCATCAGCAGGTTTTTATTAAAATACGAAGTCTGCTGTTCCACAAATTAATTCCAAATTGAGGAAACAAAACCATCAGATATCTGCCAACAAAGAAAAGAATCATCAGCACAGCACCACAGGTTCATGAAGAGGGATCCGTGCCAGGAGATGTTGGCACCATTTGTCTTAGCATGCTGCTTTTTGTTGTGTTGTATCAGAGCAGTTAGAAGCAATATTTAGATTTCTATAAAGCTGTTCCTGAAGCCTGTGTTGAAGCCTTTCTGTCATAAAGAATTTCAGCAGTGTGGCTTTATAGCAGTTGTATCAAAACATATTTCATGTCTCCTACTGTGAAGAAAAGTTGCTAGCATGCTGATATGTTTTACATAATATGCCAACATCAGTCAGAGCAGAGAGAATCTAGACAGGGTGGAGAGAGAAGAAAAAATGTAACTGGTGTATGTAGAGTAGAAAGACAGCAAAGGAGTAGCTACTGTTATTGCAAGGCCTGGGAGAGTGAGTGGAAAACATCATGCATTTTTGTAAGGTGACCGGGAGGAGTTGTTGTGGCTGATGCATTTAATTGGCTTTTACGTTCTGCAAAAGGCTTTCCCATACTTTCAAATAACATCTGCCTTCATTATAATGCTAATGAAAGGGAACCCTGTTTCCCTCCTCATGTACAGGGTGGTTGTTTAGCCATGTGCAGTTTTGCCTGAGCCAGGGAAACAGTTCAGAGCTTCAGTCAAGTTACATGCAGACCACATTAAGCACAGAAAATATTCATCTTCTCTACAGTTTTAAAAATTTGTGGTTTCTTTCATCATTCTAGGAAAAAAAAAAAAAGATTTAAGTTTGTAATATTAAGAAAACTTACAGGCAAGGTAAGATCTGAGGTGTTTTAAAATTCCAAACCCTTTTGGTTCTTTAGGGTTTTATGTGCAATACAAGCGAAATGCAGGGATTTGTATATATGCTCCCTGTTTTTATTTTTCTAGGTGAATTTATAGACCGGGTACGACAGAAGAAGAGTGATATAACTGTTTTGGATCTAGGATGTGGAAAAGGTGGAGACTTACTGAAGTGGAAAAAAGGCAGAATTAAAAAACTAGTCTGTACTGGTAAGAAGACAAAACTTTCTAGGGAAAGTACATCAGTTTTTATGGGAAACCAAGCACATCTCCAGTATTTTATTATTTCTTTTTTTTCCCCAGTAAATCAAAGAATGTAGTGAACACCTTTTGTGCAAAAAGTTGTATTTTGTCTTTTAACCTGAAGATACAACTTGATTGCCAGCAGAAATATAAGAGTCACTGGTTTTCTGTGTATTTAGCTTTCAGTTCAACTCCTAAATAAAAACTGGTATCACTAAAACCACCATTGCCACAGATTGCCTTAGGCAAAATGTGGCCCTGGGGAAAAGGCTGACGTTTTGTATTTTATGTCTTTTCTCCCACATCTGGTCTCTTGTATTTTTAATTGTTCTGAAACACATACAGAAGAGTTGCATTTTAAAAAAACAAATAAATCCCCCAAAGTTGTGACAAAAAATGGTCTTGGGTGTTACAATCAACTTAAGATTTTCGTACTCAGAAAGGGGGAAGAGCTGAAAGCTGATTAAAAAAATCTCGTTTGAATAATTGGCTTAGATGTTGGGAGGAAGATACATCTTCCCTTTTCTCAAAAAGTATCCCAAGGATAATCAGAGGAAGTATTACTTAACTCCAAATTTAATTAAGTACTAGAATTCTTTCAGTGGGAATTATTTTGGGTACTTCACATTTTACAGTTCTTTCTTGCATTATTCAGTGGGCAGTATTCAAATGCACTTAATTCATTTACTTACAAAGTTCTCAGGTAAATTTATTGCATGTTGTCAGGAACTTGATGACTGAGAAAGAAGCAGTCTTAGAATTTTTAAAAAATTCCCATGATGTGACATATCAGAAATAATTGCATTTCAACATCTTTTATATTTTTGAGAATATTAAGAATCCCAGGGAGCTGAGTTGTTTTAACGGAACTGAAGATCAGTTTTTTATCCCACCATATTGTACCTTCTGTGTTCCAGTAATCATTCCAGTTTTCTTGTCTGGGGAGAAGTTTACACACCTTTTAAAATTTTGTTTTTTATTTTTATTATCTTTCCATATATAGACATTGCTGACATTTCTGTGCAGCAGTGCAAGCACCGCTATGAAGAAATGAAATCCCGATGTCGGTATAATGAACATATTTTTGATGCAGAATTCATACAAGCAGATAGTAGCAAGGTACAGTTCCTATGTTTGTAATGTTTTTGAGATTTAACGTCTGTTAACAGTAGGTAGTGCTGTAATGTTAGGGGTATATGTATTTTTAAGGTCAGATTATTGTACTACCAGGAGAAGCAGCCATAGGGATTAGCAGAAGGTTGCTTAAGATGTACTTAGGTGCATTTTGCTGCTGTTGTATAATGTAACATTCCTGAAGCCTGAATATCTTTTCCAGATAATAAATTGGGTGTTTTGGTTGTCTTTTACCTGGCAAGGGGAACGGAATGGCTGTTTAACTTTGGAGTTCTGTGAGACAGCATGAGGTGTCTTGGTGAATATTGGAATAAATAAGGGACGTTTTCTGGTTGGACTTGTACACTTTACTTACAATTTTTTCTTTCTAGTGGCATTTTGGTTACTATAAAATGTGCCTTTAAAACTTGTGTAGTAGAGCAGGTTTCTTAGACTGTCTGGAGGCAGTGGTGATACATGGCTGAGGCTTAGGAGACAGTCTTGTAACCAGAACTGCTTTTGCTTCCTAGAAGGGCAGGCTGAGAGTGCTCTGCTGATGGAGGCTGAGAGACAGAACCTACCTGGTTCCAGCATATCTGTGGATAAGCTGAACCTGTTCTCAGCCTTGCATAAAGGGTTGTTTGCTTGAATTCTTGGTTGCCTTTCCTTCTTCTGAGAAATAGTCTGTTGCAGGTTCATATCATCTCTCTCGAATCAAGCTTACAGTCGGGAGAGAGAGAAGAGAGACTTGGCTAGGAAAGAAAGGGCTATTTTCATGTTGCTATTACAGCTCAGTCTTAGATGCATATGTATTTTCTGTTGCATGCTTTGTTCTGTCTGTCCTTGCACACAAAAGTTCATTTCCTGACTTTGGATCTCTATCATGAATGTTGTATATCCTGCAAAATCTGATCCTCACAGCTTGTCTAATTCTGCCCACCTCTGTTTCTCATTTTCCTATGTATTTCTCTATGTCTGCTTAGTACAGGGTCAAAGCAAGCTTTAACTTGACAAATTTAAAGGGCTTCAAGTTCTTAAAACTTTAGTTACTTGGTCTGGGATGGGGAGTACATTGGTGATGAACACGGGTGAGAATACAGACAAATACAACGCATTGGGTGGGGAAAACTACCATATTTAAAACAACCCCTTCTCTCAAGTGCATGTTTAATGGGTCAGTTCTCATTACAGAGACCTAGTAAACTGAAATTCATTTACTACAATATTTTTTCCAGCTGAACGGTGGCCAGTTATAAAACCCCAGCAATGAAGTACTTCTGGAAACTATAAATTAACTAACCTTGGGTTTTGGTCTTTCAGGTGTAGCAGTGCTACTGAAAAAAATTTGAGGACATTATAACTCAAATATGTGCATTCCTGTTGTTTCTAAATGTTGTGTATGGTTTTCTGTCTAGGAGACAGCTTTTTCATACTCTTACTGTTTTCATCTTTGTTGAATTTGTAAAGGAATGGGGGCTGGAAGAAGAAACTTCAGAGATTTCAAAGAATTATGGAAGTAGTCCATTTTTTAGAAGCTTTAAGTGCATCATGCTTGTTTCTGTAGTTTTTGTTTCTTTTTATCTGTTGCAGGATCTCTTGTCTTCCAAGTACAGTGATCCAGATATGCGCTTTGACATTTGCAGTTGTCAATTTGTTTACCACTATTCATTTGAGACGTATGAGCAGGCAGACATGATGCTTAAAAATGCTTGTGGAAACCTCTCTCCTGGAGGTTATTTCATTGGCACAACTCCAAATAGCTTTGAACTTGTGTAAGTACTTTTATGTCCTATTAGTCTTCCAAAAGTTTGTGAAGCATAATTAAGTGATAGATGTTCTTGGCAGTGCTCCAGTATGTTTGTGCAAACAAAAGCAAATTTTTTGCAACAGTTTTGGATTCTAGTAAAAAAAAATCTCACTCATAAACTTGACTCAAATAGGTAAATCAATATTGACCCTTGTCTCTTGTTCTCATGGCTCTTCTTGTGTAGAGTATAGGTCTTCATACACTTCAGCCCTCTGTCGTGACTTAAATAGTGGCAAAATGGCTACAGCCTGGGGAAAGACTGTCAGGGTTTTGTGGCTGTTTCAAGGAGCCTGTTTTGTCCATGTAGGTTGTCCATGTGTCTGGGCTAAAGGTTCATCTTCTAGGTCCATTTAGTCTTTGGTATGTTGTATAGGAGCGATAAACTGCTAAAACCCAGTATGCTGCTTCATGTCACTGTTTCATTTCCTTATTAGATAAGGGAAGGGGGGGACTAGACACATCACTGACTATTACTGGGAGAAATACTTTCAGGTCTCTTCTGTGTAGTTTTCGCTGCCTGTTAAATACTGGTCATAATAAATGTTTTTTATATCTGATTTTATAGAAAGAGACTCGAAGCTTCAGAAACAAATTCATTTGGGAATGATGTGTACAACGTAAAATTTGAAAAGAAGGGAGACTATCCCTTATTTGGCTGCAAGTATGATTTCCACTTGGAAGAAGTGGTTGATGTCCCTGAGTTTTTGGTTTACTTTCCGTTACTGGAAGAGTAAGTTAAGTTCTAAATTCATGATGCAATAAAAGCTGTGGAACATAATAAACATTTGTTTAATTTGTGTGTCATTGGATACTGTTTGCAGAAAATTGTGTTTTGGCTTTCTTACAGATAGTAATTCTTAATTTTTGTTGTTGCTTCGAATACAGAGGTTTCTTGCATTTCCATCCACAACTATAATCTGTCCGTTGAACTCTGTTGACGGTGCTCTTGTCAGAAGCTGTGAGGACTTAAACTATGTCTCAGAAGAGAACATCTGTATCTGATATGTTGGATCTGTCAGCAAACCTTTAGAACTTCCAGCTTTTTCTTCTTTAATTGTAACTTTTTGAGGGGTTTCTTTCTACCCCTTTTTTAGTCCTTCAGCAAGCTTTCACGTATATCTTCATCATAGTGCATCTTTCTTTTCTTCTCGACCTTTCTTTAGATGTTCAGAGGATTTTTGCTATGTCTAATATTTTTCTTCCTCTAAATTGTCTTAATCTGTAAGCATACATTTTACTCTTATCTCTGTTTGACCTCAGGTTTGCTTTTCCCAGCTGTATCCTGAGGTACAGACAAATGTTTCCATACTGGGTTTTTTCCTGCTGTGCAAGCTCAGTATGGTTAAATAGTTATTAAACTTTCCCTTCAAGCCTGTTCAAGAACTTCATTTGTAGTTGTCTGTAAATAATAACAGCATCTGTCACTGACATCTGTAACTTCAGTGTTGCATGTCCACAGTGTCTACATGTAATTGAGATGTAAGGCACAATAGAAGGAAGTTCTCGAAATATATTTATAGTATCTGACATGACAGATACTGCAGGGAAAAGTGTAGTCTGTCTGGAAGTTCACATGGAACTCTGTGTTTTGGAAGAAGAGATTTTTTCTATTAAAATGTTTGTAAATTACTTCTGTGTAGATTTTTGTTGTCCTAATTTAAAAAAAAAGTACAGTTTGTGGTGGTGCTGCAGCTTTTTAAATCTAAATATCTTTATTAAGAAAAAAATTCTAAAAAACCTGTAATCCTAGTGAATACCATAAGATGTCACTGTGACTTAAAATTATTCCTTTGAAAATGAAGCTACAATAATTTAGCTTCCCTAATTTAGCTTATTATTTTGACAGAATGGCAAAGAAGCATGGTATGAAATTAGTCTACAAAATGACATTTCGGGAATTCTATGAAGAAAAAATCAAGAACGAGGAGCATAAAATGCTGTTAAGGAGAATGCAGGCCTTGGAGGTAAATTTGGAGTTCACTTGTTTGCTTTTAATAGCATTTTACATCTTGTTAATTTTTGTGCAATAATTGAAATTCCCTTTGTGAACATTTTGCAATTAATTAAGGGCTACCAATAGAAAGTATTTAGTTCCTGGGGCTGAAAGTGTGTCTCTGATTTGTTGACCTTGACTGGCTGCCAGACACCCACTGACCTGCTCTCTTGTTCCCTTTTCCCAACAAGATGGGAGAAAACAGGAAAAAAACTTTATGGGTCAAGACAAATTCAAGGAGACTGCTTAGAGGTTACTGTCACAGACAAAACAGACTGACCTTGGAGAAAGTTAATTTAATTTATTGCCAAAAAAAAATTGAAAAAAAGTAGAAAGGTGAGAAACATGAGCTAACCTAAAAACATCTTTGTCCCAACCACTGCTTGTTCCCAGGCTCAGCTTTACTTGTTCACTCCTGACCTCCTCTCCCTTCCTCTGCTGAGGAATGGGGATTGTGGTCAATCTGTAACACTTTGCCTCTCCTTCTTCCTCACACTCTTCCCTTGGTCCAGCACAGGTCCCACCCAATAGATGATTCAAGTTTTGAAGATAATATTTCAATTTTGAGGCAAGTTTTCATTCTTGTGAAGTAGGAATGACCAAGGAATGTAGGAGTAGGAATGACCAAGAATCATGCCAAGTGTCAGATAGTGGTGATTGTAATCCACTTCTTCCTCAGCAGAGAGACTGAAAGCTGGATCTTTGTGCAAGAAACATTGAGCGAGAAGACATAAAGGAATCTTCATAGGAATAAAAGGATAGGCTCTGTTTGTAGAAGAAAATGGTACTTAACTGTAACTGAGCTTATGTTTTTGCCCAATTTTTTTACATTTTTTTTTATCCTCAGGCTCTTACCCTGGATAACTTTAGCAGCTTCAGAGAAGCTTTTCCATGCCACCTCTGGGGCTTTGGTTTTACTCGCAGTTCTCTGTGCTTCCCTCCTCCCTCAAACAGCAGAATTTTTCAGCACATACCAAGTCAAGTATCTGTGACTTACTCAGCTGCAGCTTGCCTGCCCTTGACTCTAAAAGTGATGGTGCTGTGTATGGGCTCACACTGGCAGCAGCACAGAGACACAGCCTTTGACTTACCATCTTCCTTTTTAGGAAAGTGAGAGTTGTCCTAAGGTAATGGCCACTTACAACTGAGGACTGAATTATTGCATACAGATCATTAGTAATTGGGATTCTTAATAAGTATATCCTAGTTTTGAAGAATCTATTGTATACTTGTGTTACAGCTCTTGTGTTATTGAAGCATTTTAATTGTTCTGCTTGAAACTGTAGTTGCCCATTTTTTAGTGCTTCTGCTGAAGAGATACTGGTTTGTTCAGTTGCTGTTCTAAAAGAACGTGTATTTGTGTAATGCTCACAATGAGCTGTACGTGAAGGAGAGTGTTTATAGTTACTCTGTTTCCCCTGCTTTAGAGACATAAGGATAAAAAATAGGGTGTCAGATTTTCGGATACATAGGGAACATCAGACCTGTTCCTGAGGGTGATATAAAGGAGAGACCTAAATTTAACATCCTCTTAGGAATTACTGACCTCTGTCCTGGACTGTGATGTGACAAACCCTTTACTTAATGTGATTAATGTATCTCACTAATATCTCACTAAATGGTTTTTTTCTGTGTTCTCCAGCCATATTCTACACTTGGTGATTCCAGGCTTGTTTCTGATAAACCCGATGATTATGAGCACGCAAAAGAGTTTATCAAAGATGGCAAGGCAAAGTTACCACTGGTAAGTTCCTTCATACTTCACTAGAGCAAATGGTGGCTTAAAATTGAGGTCCTGATAATTTGAACTGTGGTGCCTTCTTCATTTTAACTGCAGTGAAGTTGATGAGAGTCTCTCTTTGCATGTGAAAAGTTGTAGAGTGCAGGGCTGAGGGGTTCATCTAATCTATATCCCATACTCAAAGAATCAAATTCACTTAATTTGGTAGCTCTTAAGAAATGTGTAATAATGCAGAAGGGAAAGGATATTTTTTTTCATCTTACTTGACAGATGTTCTTTCTACCTATTCTTAGTTTGAGGAATCTTATGTTTCTGAATCTTCACACTGCTGATTTAAAGTGTTACTTCCAATCCTCTGATAGAAGAATTCAGAGCTTTCTTCATAACACTGTGTATATTTGAAATCATTCTTTTCATTTTCATCAATACAGCATGAGGGGGGTCAGCTTGAAGTTTTTCCACTTGGTTTTATTGTTTGGGTTTTTCTTTTAATCATTGATTCATCTACTGTACACATTCTGAATTCTTGAAGGTGTAGTCCTTTTACTGTATGTATAAAAATCGTACATCAAGAGGGGAAAGAAACCTGCTCTCCACATTTGAAATATAAAAATTTAAAAAGATGCTTGTTTGAAGAAGTAGACATAAGTACATGAGAATGGCCAAGTCAGACCAAAGACCTCTGTTGCCAAATGCTGTTTTAAAAGGTGAACCATTTGGTCAGGTTTGGTCAGTGAGTAGCATATGGACTAAATCATGACCCCAGTGAGGACTGCTTGGAAGGGGATGGAGTGGGCAGAGCAGAAAATCAGCTTCTTTTTGTTGCCTTATGTTTCTTAATTGGGGGGGTAAATGGCCACAGCTTTGTACTTGTCAGCTTGCCCTGCCTTGATCTGATCAGCTGAGCTGGGAGTTTCCTAGGCTGGAAGGCAGGCTGTTTCTCCCGAATATGTGAGTGAGGCTGAGAATTAGTCTCTTGCAAACAGAGTTTCTCTGGGCTGTGGAGTGTTTTTGGGGAATGTGTTCTGAGGAAGGTGGCAGCACAATGGTGTAAGGCCTTTTCTTTACTATGGCACCTTTTCTTGACTTCTGCACAAGTATTGGGCATCTGGATCTGAATGGCAGCAGGAGCCAGGCCAGGTCACACTGGGGTGTGCTGATGGACCCAGGCACGCTCTGCATTGCAGGGGCATCCAGACCAACAGACTGTTGGCCCATTCTCCTGTACCTGTTCAATTTAGATGTGTTCCATTGTCTGGATCTTCCAGTTCCCACCATCATAGTGGAGCTATAAGTATCTGTGGTCTTAAGTAATGCTCTTCTTGCCCCTAAATAGCCAGTTGGTGTGGGTGGTTAGATGTTGGCCAGTGAAAGAAGGGGTTAAATCAATGTTTTACTGTTTCCTTATTTTTGTTAAAACTGTGGGTTTTTTTGTCCTCTTCTAGGGAACCTTGAGTAAATCTGAATGGGAAGCAACAAGTAAGTAATGGTTTTGAAAACATTCTGACTGAATCATTGCTTTGGAAAGTGTATAAAATAGCCTGTTAGTCATGGAAGAAAATCCAAATTTTGAATATAATAAGATGCTATTTGTGTAATTCAAATGTCTGTGTATAGATTATGTAGTGTGCACATCTCAAGAAATTGGGAGGGAAATACCTAAGTGCAGCCAACCAGGATTTGCATTTTTGCAGGCCATTGTACTGGTTGTGTTAGTAGTTTAAAAACAAAAAGTTCTGTTCACTTCACAGGTGAGAAACACCTTCAGTCTGCTTTCTTAAATGATTATCTAATTTTTGAATGTATGAGTTATAAGGTAGACATCAATTCCAGCAATCTAGAAATATTATCTCAATTATCTATTTGAGAAGGGCTTTTTATACCATTTTATACCTTTTTGTACCTAAAAAAAGCTTTATACCTTTAAAAGTTCAGTGGTCACTTGGTTTCCTAAGTTATCTATTTTTCCAGAAACATTTGGAGTATTGAGCTTCTGATAAGAGTATAAGCACAGCTTGTTCCTTACATGGAACTTTGCATTGTTGCTAAGGAATGTCTGATAAGCTTGTCTTGAAAGATTTGCAAGTAGCTATGGCACCTCATTCATTAAAATAAATGTTGAATTCCAGTGGAAATCCATAAATGTTTAACTAGACCCATGGTTTCAAGTAACTGGTTTAACATATCTGTCTGGTATGGAGCACAGGAGCATCTGGCAAAGCTGGCATTGATTATATGTTAAGAGTTTTCCAAGGGTGCTGGTGTGGACTGTACAAGTATCCGTTAATAGAACCCTACTGTTCTGGACTGAAAAAATGCTATAATTTCTTCCTTGTCCATCAAAATTTCAAAGAGCAAAATTGATAATATGTATCATGAGTTCATTCACTTTTCAATTAAAAATGAAGTTAATAATTTCAACCCTGATTGTCCTTACTCTGTGTGTGAAGGAGTCTTGAAACTTAACTTGCATATGGCTTTTTTTGCACTGGTGAATGTTCATTATGTGTAGAATGGCACAGTAATTTATGAAATTTCACTTTTCTGAAAACATGTAAAACTATGCTGGAGTGGAATGCTAGAGTTACTCACTAGAAAATCATAAGATCTTTTGTAATTTCAGTAATCTGCTAACAGGTTGTTTGGGCATAATGTCGACCTGGTTAAATTTTGAAAACTTAATGGCATCACCAAGAAAGCTGAAACGTTAAATATTCCCATTTTCTTTTTTAGGTATTTACTTGGTATTTGCATTTGAGAAGCAACCGTGAAACTTCACATACTGGATGCAGCAAGAAGAGATATATCCATGTGCAAGTTGGAATGATCAGAAATCCATTGTGGCAACTATTTTTTTATTTTTTAATTATCAGATGTGTGCAGGACACTACCAAAAACTAGAGCAAGCTCATGATTCAGAGATACATTGCCTGTCTGTGACAGATGGACTTGTGTGTGTATATATAAGAAAGATTCTGAACCAGTCTTTTTAAGCATTTGTAAGCAATCTGCATGCTCTCAAAACCTGTGTTTGAACTGACATAACTTTATGTTAGACACAAATGTTTTGTTAGTAGAAGTGTGTTTGTGGTTATGAGCCTGACCCTGCAGTTTCTGAAGTTGATGGAAGAATGACTGTTGACTTCACTAATGCAGAATGAGGGCCTAAATACTGTTCTGCAGAGCTCAGTTAATCCATAACGAGATCTTTTCAGACATAGAGGGTATGTCTACATTGCATGCAGAACAAAAAATACCTGAGTCAGTTTGAGAACCTCTGTGCTGTGCTCAAGCCTGCAGTGTAAATCTACCTTAGTGGTATTCATGGTGTAGTTTACATGGTAAAATCCCACGATGTTCTTGTTTTTCCTGCTTGCTGATATGTAGTGTCACTTCATGGTGCTTTCAAGATTAAAAGAGTTTGTTCTGTACAAAACTGCTCTGAAAGTACTCCATTTCTAATGTTTTAAATCTCTACTTTGTTTTCCAAATATGGTGATGCGGTAATCAGTAGCAGCTGCTTAACTTAGATTACTGAACATTTTTTATTGTATTAAAGACTCTCCTGACTTTCCAATAGTTTTAGTGTTTCTTGAAACTTATTAGAGAGATCTGAGGATGCCTTTCTTTCTTGTTTCATAAAATTCCAGATGGGCTCGACAATAGGATGAACTGTTGGTGGTGGTGGGGACCTCATTGCAGTCTTAAGGCATTAAAAACATGGTCATGTCATGGATCATGAACCAAAAGGGGAGCCTGGGTAACATTTGAGGATACCAGCAGTTCCCTCTGGAAAGGAGGGCTGTGTGTGTGCATACATACTCTGGTACCTATGGGTAACAATCCCCAAATTAGAGCCAAATGCTGTTTGGGAATACAATCAAACAATAGCAGTAGGCAGAACTGTGCCTAACTACCATCATAACTGCTTGGTTTAGTCTCTTAGAGCTCGCTTAGGGATTTCTGGGACGGTGTTTGCTTGACTTTCCACATGCTTGTAGCCACCCATTACTGAGAAGGCCTGAATATTTAATGGTTTTTCTCTCCATTCTTGGGCTAACAGTAGCTGATGGCTGCTGTTGGCTAATAGATTTTACATAGAGATGAAATTATGATGGTACATGAGTATTTGGAAAAGGTATCGTAAACCTAGAAGAGAACGTTTCTGTTAAGACTTAAATGTTCAAATATATGAGTTTGTAGTTGTATTACTTTCCCCCTGTAATTAGGTTATACTCTTTCCTCCATGACTCCTATTTTTTTTATTGTCTAGAAGAATGCCTGTAACCTTCACTGAAGCAGTAGAATCTCTCAGTTCTGCTGCTGAAGAGAACAAGATGTTCTTGTCTGCTAGAATTAGTACTCATGAACCTAGCTAAAAATGATGACACCTTAGAAGACCTGAAATGTTTACTTGAAATTTGTGTGCTTCAAAGCTAGTTTTGTTAGATTTCTTGTGTCAAATTTCATTCGAAAGTACATTGTTATGCTATTTTTGGAAGAAATAAGAATAATAAAAAGAGGGAATACGGTGGAGTGTCTTTCCTCTTTTAAGCGAATCTTAACATATCAATCACATAAAGGTTGAGTTTGGAAGGGACCTCTGGAGGTCATTTGGTCCAACCCCTTCCCCAGTAACCCAGAGATGGTTACTCAGGACCTTGTCCAGGCAACTTTTGAACTACTCCAATGATGGGGACTCCACAACCTCTTTGGGCAACCTGTGCCAGTGCTTGGTCACTCTCTAATCTATAAAAGCTTCCTGATGTTCACAGGGAACTTCCTGTGTTTCAGTGTGTGCCGATTGCCCCTTGCCCTGTCACTGGGCACACAGAAAAGACCCTGGCCCCATCTCTACAAGCTCCCTTTGAGTATTTGTAAGCATTGATAAGATTACTGCCCTGAGCCTTCTCCAGGCTCCAGATCTCCCAGCCTTTCCTTGTATGAGAGATCTTCCAGGATTTTGAATGCAATTGGAACTAGTATCAACTTGTGGCGTACACTGTTGGTGACCTCCAACCTTTGTTTCACTGATCACCACTCTCTGGGATTGGCTACTCAGCCAGTTTGCAATCCCCCCTCACTGTGCATCCAAGATGGTGTTAAAAAACCTGACATCAAAATAGACTACCTACTGCTTTTCCATCATCTATCAAGCCAGACATTTATTTTCTCATAGAAGTTTGTACTGTTGGTTAAGCATGACTTCCCTGTGATGAACCCAATCTCTTCATTGTAGCGCTCCAGTTGTGCAGATCATCTCACCATTTCTCCATGATCCCACCAAAATCATAGCCCTGCAACATTGCCTGATAAATGCATGTCTTTCCAGTAGAACTGGATGACTGTGGAGAAGCAATCAAAGGTGAACAGAGCATTTAGGTTCTCAGGACTGCTGCTGAGAACTTGAAGATGGGGGAGTGCTAAGGCCATCTGAGCTGGATAATTTTTTTGCAATGGAAGAAGTTTTGGTATCCTCTGAATTAAGAAAGAATGGAGGAGTGATACCTGGTGCTGCACCAATTAAGTGGTTCCATTTTCAAATTCGCTTTACACAATAAAGGAAATCAGAAATGGCAACTGGACTTTGTAGATCATTTTGTCCTCTCTCAGGTGGTGAGATGTATGAATTGGGAATAGAAGTTAGAAAACATGTAACCTTTTCCTCTATTTTCTTCCACGGTGGCAAACATTTGAGAACTGTGGTGGAACCGAGTGGTTCAGCATGTAGTTGCTGGCGGGTATGGCCAGGAGAGCTGAAAAGCTGTTTCGTGCTTAGGTTTAATAGATTCCTTGCTGCAGGAAATGCCTCAGTTTGCCATGAAAGTGTGTGTACGAAAATCCTGTATTAAAGAAGAGGTGACTGTTCCTTGTTTAGGTGTTCTGCACACTGTATTTGTGGAGGAAATGTGTTGTGGCTCTGTATGTTACTGTTATATCAGTGCTATATTGTAGAAGTTTGCTTTTGTGACTTACACACCAGAGTGGTAGAAATTGCTGCAAAACACTTAAGCATGTGCTGTGTTTCATGCTTAAGTTTCAAGCAAATGCCTAAGGAAGTGTGTTGCCTGGTGAAAGGTATTTGATTGACTTAAGAAGATGGACTTAGAGAATGGTTTGGGTTGAAATGGACCTTAAAAATCATCTAGTTCTAACTCCCCTGCTGTGAGCAGGGACATCTTTCACTACAACAGGTTGTTCAGGCCTCCATCCAACCTGGCCTTGAACACTTCCAGGGATGAGGCATCCACAAATACTTTGGGCAGCCTGTTCCAGCGGCTCATCACCCTCAAAGAGTATGGTCCTAATACCTAATTCAAATGCACTCTCAGTTTGCAAGCATTTCCCCTTGTTCTGTCACTACATGCTCTTGTAAAAAGTCCCTCTCCATCTTGCTTGTAGGTTCCTTTTGAGTACTGGAAAGCTGCTCTGAGGTCACACCAAAGCCTCTTTGCCAGGCTCAACAGTCCCAGTTTTCTCAGCCTTTCCTCACAGGAGAGGTGCTCCATCCCTGTGGTTAACTTGGTGGCCCTCCCCTGGACTCCAACAGGTCCCTGTCCTTCCTGTGCTGGGACCCCAGAGCTGGATGCAGTGTTTCAGGTGGGGTCTCACCAGAGCAGAGGGACAGAGTCCTCTCCCTTGCCCTGCTGGCCATACTGGTTTGGATGCAGCCCAGGACACAATTGGCTTTCTGGGCCCCAAGCACACATTTCTGGCTCATGCCCAGCCCCTCATCCAGCAGAATCCCTAATTCCTTCTTGGCAGGGCTGCTGTCCATTCCTTCATCTCCCAGTCTGTATTGATACTGGGGCTTATCCTGACACAGGTGCAGGACCTTGCACTGGGTCTTGAACTTCATGAGATTCTCATGGGCTCACTTAAGCTTGTCCAGATTCCTCTGGATGGCATCCCATCCTTCAGGTGTGCTGCAAATCCCACACCTTCTCCTGTTACAACACTTGAATAGTTTAGTTTACATAATGGACAGCTCAGTCCTTTGACTAAGTGTTTTCCTTTTGAGTCATAGTCTGTTTAATAAAGCACTCTCTTGTACAGTATCTATTTTTACGAAAAAGAGTAATTATATGCTGTGTTCTAATTGCTAAACTGTGTTTTTAAAGGCTTTGAAAACTTAATTTCAGGAACATTAAGCTGGAGAGCAACAAGTTTAAAACATCTGCAGGGTGATCAAGGGGCTAATAATAAATCTACTTTTGCAATCCATGTATTGCCAAAGTAACAATGCTTCTGGAGGAAGCAGGATCTAATATCAAGCAGGATTAACAGTCATCTTTTAATCTCAGTCCCTGGTGTTCCTTGTATGCCACAAATTAGAACATCTGTCTGTATGGAAGTGAGGAAATGGACATCTATATTGTTACTTGTGAATGCAAATAAGCATCCTGGTTTATCAGAAGTTTCAAGCACAAAAATCAGGTTATTTAGGTGTCAAAAGACATGGAGACAAGTGTTTGAGTGGTTTTTGAACAATAAACCTCACTTGAGATTTAAAGAAAAAAGTCTGAAGTCCTTGTGCTGATGACATGTACCAAACTAACAACTGTTACTATAGTTTAGTTTTTTACAGCTTCATTTTACATGGATGCAGTAGTCCTGGTGAAATGGCTTTCCCTTAACCTCCCTTACAGCATACCCCATCGAAAATTTATGTACTGCCTTGAATATTTCTGTTAGTTAGAGAACAGATGTAAGGCAGAGCAAAGTTAACTTGATCAATTAGGTTTTGCTAAGTTAAAGGTTTTCCAATGTCATTTTAATGGAAGCTGTCATGCTTTCTTCATTTTATTAAAGCTGCTTCTCAGCATTGCTGTCTTTTTATTTGGGTAATGTGTCTCCCAGCAAATGAGGTCCATTTGCAGGACAAGGTGTTTGAGCATTTCAGATCTGACTGATCTGTGCTGTTAGTAGTTTAAGCCTGAGGAGAGGATACTATTTTAGTTCACAGGCCATATTATTTCAATGGGCAGCTTCATAAGGGTTGGTCTCTCCCTCTGTGTCTGACAGTACTGTATGAGTTCACTGAAGCTGTGTTTCTGACAGTTTGATTTAATCATTAATTGTGATTAAACTAGAAATTTACTGCTCTTAGCAGTGGCATGAACATCACCATGGGATTTAGAGTAACAATGTTCACATTACTGGAGTCCTACTTTCTCACTTGGCTCTTAACTTTTATGGCTCTTTCCCAGCCTTGGAATAAGACTACTCAGCAGGTGACTTACTAGCTCCCAACTAGTAACAACTTCCTTCTCAGTTTGCAGTCACTTCTAACTGCACAGCGATGAAATTGTTCTGACTTTAGACACATGGCTAGTCTTTATAGGTTTTAAACTACAAAAAACTACACGAAATAATAAGCACAAAGAAATCCTTGGTTTATGTATAAAATGCAGCTTTTAAGTTTCTAATTTTTATAGTCCAAGGAAACTTCTCTGTGGAGCAGTAATTTTCTGGTAGCAGAATTATTCAGAACTCTTTGGTTCAAGTAGTCCTGTTCTTTCTTTAGCTCACCTTGACACCTGCAGTGTACACCTCTGCAACAGACAGCTGGAACTGAAGCCTGCTTCTTTATAAAAGAGCTGAACAAATAACAATAATTACAGGGCTGAAAATTGTTGGCTTCCTTGTATAATTTATAAAAGATTTAATTAAGTATTTCTTCAGCTAGAAGCAAATCACTGCTTCCTCTTAACAACAGCCTCAAGGAAGAAATGGGCTGCTGTACGAGTGTGTAGGGCACCCTGCACCTTCAGTATAATGGTGTACTGTTGGATCTCTTAGAAATGGGGGAATCTGGGCTGGCTACTGAGAGAGAGCCTGAGCCCACAGGAGGCTTGTAGGCAAAACCACGGAACCCCAACTGTGGTAATCAAGGGGCTGATTACATAGTACGGCTAATGCCTGTTTAAGGTAAAGCTTATACTAAATGTAGCACAAATTGAGAAGACAGTCCTAAGCTGCCCCAGAGCATCCAATGATTAAATTAAATATGGTTTTTTTGCTTGTGAGTTGTATCACTAACCTGTGGTGTGATAACACTTGCATGTTTGATGCTGTACAGACAAGTGGAAGAATGGATTATCCTCTGAAGACCAGTCCTTAAATCAGAAGACAATGGTTTTCTATGTTGCCTTTCCTGGATGGACATTGCCTTCACTAGTACTATGATTTTGTGCCTGAATAAAGATGAATTGATGTTTTATTTTAATTCTGTGAGAATATTTTGGCTATTTCATAGATACAGAAATTGGTTCATGTTAGAAGGGACCAATAAAGATCACCTAGTCCAACCTCTCTGCTGTGGGCAGGGACACCTTCCACTTGACCAGGTTGCTCAAAGCCTCATCCAGCCAGGTCTTGAATACTCCCAGAGATGTGACATCCACAACTTCTCTGGACAACCTTTTCCAGTGCCTCACCACCCCCACAGTAAAAAATTTCTTCCATATACCTGATTCAAATCTACCCTCTTTTAGTTTAAAACTGTTACACCTTGTCCTTTCACTACAGGCCTTGATAAAAAACTCCTTCCACCTATTTTATAAGCCCTCTTTAAGTATTGAAAGACCTAATAATGTATCCCTGAAGCCTTCTCTTCTCCAGGCTAATGGATTTCAAGCAAAGCAGCAATATTTTATTGTATGTTTGTGGTGAGTTGATCCTGACTGGATGCCAGGTGCCCACCCAAGCCTCTCTCCTCAGCTGGGCAGGGGAGAGAAAATACAATGAAAGGCTTGTGGGTCAAGATAGGAGCAGGGAGAGATCAGTCACCAGTTACTGTCATGGGCAAAACAGACTCGACTTGAGGAATTTAACTGAATTTATTATCAATGAAATCAGAGTCATGTAATGAGAAAAACTAAATCTTTAAATAACTTCCCCCCACACCTTCCTTCTTCCTGGGCTTAACTTCACTCCTGAATTCTCTACCTCCTCCCCTCCAGAAGTACAGGGGAAAGGGGAATAGGGATATATGGAAGTACATATTATAAAATTACTGTTGCTTTATGAAATTATTCTGCTGATGAAGATGGGGTTGCTGTTTTATTAGTCACTAGCAACATATTAGGAAAAAAAGGCAAAAAGAGCAAGTTTTATGTTCTTCCTTTTCAGAAGTCTCTGAAAAGGAAGAACAATTTGGCCACTGCCTTCAGTATTTTCATATGCCAAGTAAAACTGCGCCCCTCTTTTCTAAGGAGTGAAGACAACAGAGGGAAGAATGTCCTGCTGGTAGAAGTCCATAAATTCTGCGTCATTGTAACTTGTCATTCTTGTGGCATTATTTAGGAATCTCAAGACAAAACAATGGAGTTTTATAGCAATGCCTCTTTTAAAGACTGTCTAAAATGTTGGTGTCTTAGCTGACTTTCATCTACAGCCAGTCTGACAGAAGAAGTCAGTGTCTTAAACAATTTTCTTCTATTCTAACATTACTTTTGTAGTACAATTTTTAATTTTAGTCATCATTGCTGTAGTCAATTTGTGCTTACTTCAAAGATGACTTAGGTGCACTGATGAAGAACATCCTCAGTGTCTGTGCACCTGTGCATGGGTCACAGCTGGAGCTTGCTGTAGAATTTTTTTGTCTCAGCAATTAATTTCATTAGGTTTTGCCTTAAAAATGGTTTGTGAAGGGTAGGGCAGTACACCTTATAATAGACAGAAGAGCAGAAAAAAAGATTTTTTTTTATTTTTTATTTTTTGTGTTTCCTTTCCCCCCCATTGTTCCCTATTCTTATATCAAATGCTATGCTGAAAGAATGTTTTTCAAGTTTCCTTTGTGAGTTGATCCGTTCAATTATTGTAACTAAGACTTTTATAGTGAGAACATTTTGGGCAGAAGAACATTTATTATTACAATGCATTTTCCAGCTTTGCAGGAGTTCCTTCAAACTGTAGTGCAGAATAACCAGTGCCCATTTCTCTGTTTTTCTTGAAATGACTTTCAGTCTTTGCTGGTCATTGCCTTAAGTAATCAATTCCTATTGTGTGCAACATATCCATTTCATGTGGGAAAATACCATGGACCCTCCAGTACAAATAAGATTTTGGTGGGAATATGCATTACAAAACAATGTAAACATTCTGCGTCTAACAGGCAAGGAATTTTCCATAAATTTCCTACAGTGGGAAATTCTGCTTGTAGATTCAAGGCCAGAGGCAGTTAATGGCTCAGAGAACATTACCTCATTGTGCTTTGAGTAGTAATTTTCCCTTTAAAATAACATCTTAAATCAGGTGAATATTATCTTTCCTCCCTTTTGAAGATGCATTTCTCTTCAGACAGTATCTGTGGTTTTGCTTATCATCTTTTTTCTTCTAACAGCGGCCCTTTCGAGATGCAATCTAGCAGTTATACACTGAAGGATGGCTAAAAAAAAAAAAAGAATCCTTCACAAGGTCACATTTCAGCCACTTTGTCTTCTGAACTTCCTATGTGGACATGAAACCAAATCCTGATTGATTGAGGATGTTAATATTGCCCACTTTGTCCAGTATAAAGATGGCTGTACTCACTGTGGTGGAGAAAAACTAATTCCTAGTCTGGATTTCTGTATTCAGCCAGTGGGGCTGACCACATTTCTTCTCAGCCTAAATGGAAAATGCCATTTATTCCCTAGAGGACATAGTCATTTTTCTTTCAGTAACAAACCAACCTGGCAGATCTTTACTTTACACTTACACAGTAAAATATTTGTTTTACTTCTGTCACCTTGAAACTCGTTCTAGACTTAAGCATGTTAGATCTAAAAACATAATTTTCTCTGATCAGCTAAGGTGGTGACGTTTATGTAGCACCAATGACAGGGTTGCTTATAGGTCAATCACTAAGACCAATAAGAGTTTCTGCAACTTAGCCTTGTGCTGTGAGGCAAAACTTTGTTCTGTTATCTGGCTGGCTTGGCACAGGATTATACAAATGGCTGGTAATACAGAGGCTTTAGAAATCTAAAACTGGACAGAGGAGGAGTTTTAAGTATTTGGATTTGAAGGTCTGATTCCCACATGCCTCCTCAGCTGGCTCCAAATTCTTCTAGAACCCCCTATTTCTTTTTTAACTCTCCCATTTTTCTTGCTTTCCCCAAATTTCACTTCTTCTGTGGCTGACTCCTTGAGAAACCTGGTCCAGTGGGTTTACTCAGACTATGCTGAGCAGAGTAAGTGTAGTCTAAATGAGTCTTGTTTTTGTTTTGTTTTTTTTTCAGAGTTACTTCATTGCCATCACTTTCTGCAAGGAGAAGGGACAGCAAGAGAGCTTGGGTAAAGGGGCCAACACTGAGGCAGAACATGTTAGTTCTTATTTGTACTACAAAACTTACATAACTCCAGCTGAAATACAAACTTCCTTTTAGTCACTGGAATCAGAAAGTAGGAACTACGAGAGTAGCTCAAATTAGCATGAACATTTACTTACTAGTCAAATAAGCAATAAAAGAATTTTCCAGCTCCTTGTTTACCTATGCTTAATAAAGTGTGAGATAACGAATTAGAACAAATTGCTTATTAACAGGCAACAGCTTTGTCAAGGGGATGTGTTGTCATGAACTACCAGAATGAGGTATAGATGTCTATAAAAATGTCAGGTCCAAGTTGAAGCCAGAGCTTAGAGATTAGCTTATAATCACTTTTATATTATACAGTGAATAGTTTTTACAAGTAAATGACATGCCATTCAGTTTTGCTGTAATTAAAGAATGCTAATGAGACATGGCAGGCAGTGCTTTGCTGGGCAATTATACCAATCTGTACAATGACGTATGGCAGGCAGCAGAATGAATGCAGGGTAGACAGACAGACCACCAGCAAGAGCTCAGGAGTCTGGGAAATCCTGAGCTAATACAACTACATGAATAAGTAATTGAATTCTGATATCTATTGATATGCTGATAGAGACAGAAAAAAGTGACTCAGCAAAGGCTCTGTGTGGTGTTGCACACAAGAATGTTTCTGCTCTCCTGTCAGGATGACTGATTTAGCCAGAAACGAGTTTGTAGAAAGCAACAGGGCTACTCTGCAGTGTTTTAGCACTGTCAGAGAATCACTTAAAAGCCATTTGATTCAGCTTTAACTGATGGTTGTTGGCTTTTATGCATATAACATTTTTTTCTTGCCTCTACTACAAAACAGAAATTATTTTTTTATAACATAACATAACATTCTTTTCCTGCCTGTAGCTGTTACTATCTCATTGGTAAGTCCAGGTTGGTTCCTGTCTTTCTGTCCTATTCCTACGCATCAATTGCATTCATACACAGTACTGATCTGATAGTGTGTCTCTAAAATTTCACCTTCTTTGCTACAGTGAGTTTCTCTCAGATCCAGTTTTCCATGGACTATAATTGCAGCATGCTATTGTTCTCATTTTCCCAAGGCCACAGGTTTCTGACTTAGTTATTTGGACAATGCCTGTAAAGAGAGTCAGGCCAAGAAAGACATTCTTCAGCCCAAATGTTGTAGCCTTTGACCAGAGCCTTCCTTGGATTAAAAAGTGCTGGCAAACCATGTTTTCTGTTGATAGTCAGGAACAGGAGCACGGTGGGAAAGGAAAAAATGAAATCGCCAAAAATTTGTTTCATACTTTCACAAAATTTTATTTTCAGTCCTCCTCTTAAGTCCCTACATTTGTTTCCAGAGGCCAGAAAAGTAAAGGGGAAATTATCAGTAATTTTAAATGACATTTTGTTATGAATTATGAATAATTATTTAGTTGATTAACATTTTATTAAATAAAGGACACAAGATATTTATAATTTTTACTCTGCTTGGGAAAAATAAATCCAGGAGAGATGCTTCAGGGAGAACAATCTCCTTTGTCTGCATCTGAAGCTTATATGCAAATCTCCAGCTTGGTACTGAAAAGTGGAGTAACTGCAACAGGGCAGTCTTCTCTGGCTGCAGGCTCGCTGGTACTGGGAAAGACAAACCCTTATTTAGGCAAGACAACCTCAAAAAGCAGAAGTGAAGGCAGCAGGATCATATTGAAATGAAGGGAGAGGGTCTTTCCTTGATATTTGGTGTGTGACTTTTTCTGTAGTCTCAGGCTCGAAGGCAGCATTTCCCACGCCAAATAGTGACAACCATGAAAGTTGTGTGGAGCCGAAATAAATGTGCTCAGTGTCACTGTTGTGCATGGTACTCAGCACCATGGAAAACTATGGTCAAGCTACAGTTTTATTGAGGGAAGAAGTGCAAACCTGTAGGTATTTTTGCAGTAGATCTATGCCGAAATAGAAGTCCATTTATTTTCAGTTCTGAAAGTATGATATCTATCAACAACTTACTTTTCCCAAACTTTGCGAGCCCATTTAAGCTTGAGTCCCCTCACACTTGCTGAAAACCTTTGTCTAGCACATGCTATTGGGATGAAAAACCCCATGAAACGAAGACCAAGCTTCAGTGTGACCTCTACTGCAGTCAGAAGGAGTTTTCTAATGATGTTCTATAACTTGCCCCTATTTTGCTATGCAGGAGAACCTGGATATGTCCACATTGGGTGCATTGTGCCCGATTCCAAACTAAAAACATAGACTTTGGAACATTCATTTTATACTGTTAGCCTTTCTCTTTTAGAAATTAGTTGGTCCCTTACCTTGCTGATTTCAACACTAACTTTCCTTGCCGTTGCTAGAAACCAGGTGATACCTCAACACTTGGAAACGGTTTCTGTAAATCACGTGGGAATTTCAGGCAAATTCAGAAGCAGAATTTGCCAGGAGCTGTTATTCACAGACAAACCCATTAGTGACACAGACAAATTACAGCATGACAGAGGAAAATGAGTCAAGCATAAAATAACAGATATTTCCTTAAAGAAATCAGAATGCTGATGGAACTGGAAGGACACAATAACGACATGGTAGTAGTTTTTATTGGTAAAAGACATGTTAGGCTGTTGCAGCCCTTAAAGTCATGCTCAATACGTATTTTAAGTTCTGCTTTTTGCATTAACCATTCACACCTGGTGATACAATTATTTTTGGGGATCTTCATTACTTGAAAACCATTAATACTTTTTCAAGTGTGAATCATCAGGGTGGTCCATGTATCATATACCCTCTGTTCTGGAGGCTATTTGACTCAAAAGGCTTCAGAGCCTCACATTTGGAGTTTTCCCTTTCCTTTTCACAGCAACAGAAGCACTGTGAGTACTGTATATTTAGGCTGTGTTTGTCTACTCTGTTGTGTTGCGAGTAGAGTAGTTTTAAATGCAATAATGTAAAGACTCTTTAAGGCAAGAATGCTCTATCTTCTTTAACAACTCTCTTCAGCTCCCAAAATAGCAGGGGCTGGAAATTTCCAAGGAGGCTACAGAGAGCTAGGGTGTGCCTTTGCTTCAAAAGAAATGATGGGTTTTTTTGTCTCTAGCCTTTCTAGGCTCCTTTTAAGATTTTGACTTCTGATTGTTTTCAGTAGGGTCCAAAGTGGAAAACACTGTGAAGAGAGTAAAGTTTTGTTACAGACCTCTGGAAAGGAGGAGTAGATGGCAATTGGTACCCGTTGTATGCTGTGTTTAGAGGTGTCATTGCCCTTTCCAGTTTCTGATGCTACCAAAGAAACACCTGTGAAACACTGATGCAATCAAGCCTTCTTGTGCTGGAGGTGGCCTATTTTTGCTACTCTCAGTGTGTTTGGCTTGTTGGTGGAGTCACTATGCCTTCTTTCAGAAGGGAGGTTAACAATCTAAGGAAGTGGTTTGTAACTGTGGTGGGTTTTTTTCATCAGCCTGCACAATTATTCCGTCAAGCTACTTCACAGTTCAACTTGTTCCTTGGTGTTGATTTTGCACAAATGGGATGTAATCAGAATGCAGGCTCATCATATGGTCATATTAATTCTGGTGGTTATGCAGATGTGAATGTTGAACACATGATTTGTTCTCTTTTGGCACTTACCTTTGTCTCTTTGTCAAGTGGTATCACATGTCTGTAGACGTATGGACATAAAACCAGTGATGCTTAGCCTGGGGCACCAGGATGTCATGGTGGCAACCAGGATATAATGTATTCTTTTCACCCAGTCCCCTCTTTGTTGGCCCAAGACCAGGGCCAGGTTTCCTCATAGCAGCTTTGCATCAGAATTCCACACAGCTCAAGTCCAAGGCTGCATTCTCCTAGGACAGGGTAATTTTTTCCTTGTCTCCGGGGTCACCCTGACAAAAACCACTGAGCAATCCAGAGCACTAACAGGTGTAACCTACTTTTCCAAGATTGTCTATTAAGTGAGGGAGAAAAAGTGCTTTGTGACCTGTGTGTAGCCTTGTGAGCTGGTAATGCCAATCCTAGTAAAGTTTAGGCACTCTATTATTCACACAAATTAATATTTTTATTGGGCTTTTTTTAAAAAATGGAAGGTGTGTGTTTTATGATGCTGACTACATAATCAAATGCAGAGTTTTAGACATCTGCAGTCTCACTCTTAAAACTGAAGAAATGCTGAGGAATAGCTTTAAAATATAGCTGTCCCTTGCTACCAGAAAGAGGAAAGGGAAAGTGCTGTTGTGGCGTCTGGCTGGGATGGAGTTCCTATCATCCCAAATGGTGATAGAGAAAGCTGGACAAAGGATTAATGGAATTAAAGTATACTAAAACCTAATGGTTTTTAGTGTACTAAAACCAATAGTTTTTCTTAAAGGTAGAAATTCAGAGTCTGGTGTAACGGGTTGGGGTTTAATGAACAAGTTGAAATACCAGTTGTAGCTGGAATTCCGTTCACTAATTTGTTTTTGTGAGATATAAATATATAAATGTATAAATTAGGAGAAAAACATGACAAAACAGGCCTACTCACTTCTAAACAGTATAAAGATAGTTTATTGTTACTAAATAGAATTAACAGGAAAAAACTACACCAAGAAAGTAAAAAGAAAAAAAAAAACCACATTCCTTCTTTTGCCAATGCCTTTGCCCCTCCCCCCAGGGCTTCTCAGAGCCCTGAAACCTCCTCTCAGGTTTTTCAAGAGAGAGGACAAAGAAATTAACAAACATGGAATTTCTGGTCAGTAATAGAGTCCTTAAAAAGTCCTTCCACACTCCAGGAAAAGAAAGAGGTCCACTTTGCTTCTGTGTGGGTCCAGAACTGTC
>VZRO01008388.1:0-40070 GCA_013397915.1 Daphoenositta chrysoptera | reverse complement strand
GGAGCGGTTCCCCTCCCCCGCCCCACTCCCTGCGTCCCAGCCGCCGCCGCGGGATCAAAGAGAGCTCTTCCGCATTCTTGCCAGCTTTAAATATGCACAATCGCAGAAGCGCTTATTGATTAGAAAGCTGCCAATTAATTTTCAGCTCCAATCCACGACAGTCTGGTTATACAATTAGGCTGTAGTACTAAAGCATTATAATACATATTCTAGCTTTGGATGAGGGTACTTTCCAAGTACAATGCTGTAATGCTTTAAGCAATCTAAATTAATTTGCTGTAATCCCTCTTCTACATAAGCTGAACTCCGAGGGCATTATCTTACTGTTTATTATAAAAGAGTTAGTTGCATTGCTCAGTGGGCTTGCAATCAGCATGCATGCCAAAATAATAGATGGAAAAGCACAAAGAGTACCTAGACAGATCAGTACTGCCAAAGTCTATAGGAATTCTGGAGAAATCAAATACAGAAAGTACTTGTACAGGGTCTTTCTGGGTTTGACAGACTGGTAGAGAGAAGACTCTTGGTCAGGTATAAGAAGTATGACACTGATTATGTGGATGATTATGATTACATTTATTGCTAATGCAGTATCTAAATATTGCCAGTGCAGTATCTAATATAAGCAGGCCTAGAGGTTTATAATATAAGCAGGTTTGGCTAGAAATGTCCAGTTTTACAGTCTTTGGCCTTGCAGAATGCACAAAGCACCTATGGAGCTACTTTAGGATTTTATCTCCCTTTGTGATCAGACCTCAGAACTTCTACTCACCCAGCCAAAAGGGAGTGTTCCCCACCTTCAGGCTGGATGTACCCTGCAGACACCCCTGTCAAGGGAAATATCCACCAGAATCTTCCTGCAACCTTGGGAGACCAGTTTGCCCAGTTGTCCCAGTGTCCAGTAGCACTTTATAACCTTTTGCAGGCAGATGTGTACCAAAGTCAGTCACCATCCTCACAGCTCCCCCAACTCTCACTCATTGTGCTCTCCCCGTGCATAATGAATGCATTCATTATGCAACCATCCAGACAGTTCCTTCTCACCTGGTGTTCTTAGGATGCATCACACTGCCCAGCAGAGACAGACAGCAAGGGGGTGTGTGTGTAGGACAAACAAAGAAACTTCACTGTCTTTCCTTGCTGTCACACTGGGATTCAGTTCATACCAATGAGGCTCTGCTTTGCATTTGTGACAAAACCAGTGGTGATAGTACACCATTGTTTTGGCCACTGCTGAGCAGTGCTATCCCAGCACCAAGGTTTTCTTTCCACACCACTCCAGTAGGCTGGGGATAGACAAGCGGTGTGAGGGGACACAGCTGGGACAGCTGAGCCCAGCTGGCCAAATGGATGTCCCATACCAAATGATGTCATGCTCAGCAGGAAAAGCTGGGGGAAAGGAGGAAGAAAGGAAGACATCTGTGGTTGTCCTGATTGTTATGGTGCTTGTCTTCCCAAATAATCATCTTGGATGCTGGGACCCACTTTTCCTCTAAGAAGCTGAACATCTGTGGTGAATGAATTCTTCTTTTTGCTTTGCCTGTGTGCAACACTTCTGCTTTTCTTATTAAAATGTCATTATCTTGATCCATCAATCTTTTAACCTTCCTGATATTTTCTCCAGACACCACAGCACAGGAGTGTAGTGCAAGCGTCAGGCTGGATTTTTGGTTTCTAGTCAGGCCCAACCCACCACAGTACAACAAAGCTGAATTTTAAGAAGTTACTGATTTTAGAAATTATGTTTTAAGGCACCTTACTAAAAATAATATTAACATGTCTGATTTTTTAAAGATGAGCTGTTTGGCAGTCCTTGAAAATCGGTTCCCTCTTAAAATCCTGCAAGTAATAATGACTATATAAAGCCACTTCCATTGGCTTCTAAATTTATTTGTGCGCATGGATATTTGAACAGCAGTGTTTACCGCGAAACAGGAGTAACCTGATAGCAAGATGAGCAAGTTTGGAAGTCTGTAAGTTACAAGGCTAAAAGCAAGATTATTGCTGGTGGCTACATTTGTATTATGTGTTTGTGCTCCACTCACTGAGTAGTAACACAACGTGATTTTTCACAGCTTCTGCAGGTGTCTCCTCTCAAGTACATGTAATAATTACAGTGATCTACTTCATCACAGCTACACAGCAGAATTTTTTGCCTCCTTGAGACCCAATTAAATACTTCTGGCATATAGTGAAGATTCTGTTTACAAGTGCATTACTTTAAGTTTCAAAATTTGGTGGCTGTGCAATTAGTGTAATGAAGTGACAAGTTGGAGTGCAACATGATTATGACTCTTGTTTTTGCAGAGACAATTAACAGTGGATGGGAAAGGTGCTAATTACTGTAGCTGTTTGAAATGTACCACTTAGTTTCTCACCTTTGATAAGTTTAGAGAAGAACTTAGATGGTTTTTTTTGGCAGTTTGGTAATGTGGGTTCAGTGCTAGCTTCAGTGGTGTAGGCAGTTTTGTAGATAATTTGTCCATGATACCTCTTTATCATTGCTGTTCCAACTTCAGAAATAGACTTTTTTTTTCACTGCTGACTTTGTAAGAAGCAGTTTTCTGGCCAGGCTGGGATCACTTTTTATTACATGTCCAGAAAGAAACAAAGACAACTCAGAGAAAAAAGAAGCAACCAATTATTTTTCTTTTACATTTATATATTCACAAGAAGTTGCTGAGCAGAAAATCACTGGATTGTTGCGTTGGCTTTGGCTGGAATAGAGTTAATTTTCTTCCCAGTAGCAGGTATGGGGGACATGTTTTGAATGTATGTTGCAACAGTCTGGTAACTCAGGGACATTTTCATCGTTGCTGAGCAGCAGTTGCAGGGTGTCAAGGCCTTTTCTCCTTCTCCTAATGCCTTGCAAGGAAGATGGGGGGGAAAAGGACTTGTAAGGGGACACAGCTGTGAAAGCTGACCCCAGCTGACCAAAGGGATGTGGTGAATAACCTCGAGAAGTGGTGAATGAATTCCTTGTTCTGCTTTGCTTGTGTGTGTGTATTTTGCTTTCCCTATTAAACTGTCTTTATCTCAACCCATGAGTTTTCTCACTTTTACTCTCTTGGTTCTCTCCTCTGTCCTGCTGGGAGCAAGCAGCTGTGTGGTGCTTAGTGGCCAGCTGGGGTTAAACCACAAAAGTTGTATAATCTAAAATGAAGATGAGGAAGAAGGTCTTTATAGCCTCTTCAACACCAGTAAAACAAACAACCACTGAAGAGAATATCTGATTGTACAATTCTGCACTGTAATAATGGCAGCCACATGTACTCGAGGATATCAAACCTTACCTAAAACTTCAATGCAGTTTTGAGTAACTTTCCATGAGTGTTTTCCAAGGCAACTTCCAGTAACTTCTGTGGGTAAAATACTGCTGTGGTGACCTTTAGTAATAGTGAAGAAACACAGAGAGGCAAATGGGATGAATTTCTGGACAAGGCTTCGCTCAGACCTGAAAGTCACAGCAACCTCTTCAGTGCAATGTTGGGCTTCCATCTGTTTGAATCTGTTCCTTGAAACTTACAGGTTCCTAATCTGGGGTCAAAATGCCCTTGAAAAGAAAAAGTCATAATAGAAAACAAATTGGTTTGAACTACTTATGGCCAAATTTACTCTTATTGCTTTAAAGATTGGGGAGAATGCTTCTGTGAAAGCTGAAGGATGGAACTTTCATTAAAGCTGTGCCTTCCTAATATTTTGAGAGCTCCCATTGCTTTCTCTGAAATCAGTCAGTATTTCTGTGTGTGAGGATAGGCCACTGTGCTTTCTCTGCCACTAACAGTTGAACTAGACATGCTACTAATTCACAACTTAAAGGAAATGTATTAAGAGGTATGTCTATCATCCATTGCTCAGAAAATTTTGTCTTAAAATCTAAATTTTTTTTACTGGATTTTAATAGTAAAATGCCAGTGTACTTTTGTGATTTTAAGAGGTAACAAATTACTTTAATCTTGTGTACTTAAACTTTTCTGACTGAAAGCAAATAGTAGAATTTCATCTAATAGGAAACTTGGAATTTGCAAAATACTATTAGTTTGTTGATGCTATTACTAAGAAACAAACCCACGCATCTTGTGGATCAAACAGAGGGCACTGGATTCCCAAATGCCAATTACAACAGGAACAATTAACAAAGTAACATTTTAACTTGGACTAATGAAAGAAATCTAGGGGCAGTGGAATGTATTTCTGTGGGTTCCTTTAACTTCTCACCCCTAACAGAGGAAGGTAAGCGACATTTTAGTTATTGTGTACTGCCTGGGGTTTCCTGCCTTCTGTTCTAGTTCCACTGTCTGGAACCACTGGAGCATTTTCTCCAGTGCCCTGTGATAATCGGTCCTCAACATGTGTGTCTGCTCCTGGCATAGATACAATACTTTACCTTTTATCACCTTACATATGGTGCATAAATTAAAAAAAATAGGAAAAAATTATGGTAGCAGCAACCAGACCCTACTGAAAAGCTGAAAAGCTGTTGTCATTAACTCCAGAACTCTGACTTTCAAAACCAGTGTGATGTTTGTTTGTCTGCTTTTGACTTTTTTTTTTTCCCAGATGCGAACCTGTACTGTATCGTAGCAGAAACTTTTTCCCACAGCTCTTCCTCTCTGCTCTGGAACCACAGACTGGTGCTCACTTTCTCACCCACAGCATTGGATGGTATAGTGGGTGATATAACCTAGCTGTCCTGTTTTTGAACAGGCACTGACATGAAAATCATGTCATGTGAGCTTCACCTCCTGCATGTCTCACAAAGAAATCTAATCTTGTGTGAATAAACAAACCCTTTGGCTACCAGCATGAGGTACTTCAAAGAAGCATTCATTAATAGCAGTATTGCTTTTTGTTAGTGGCAAATAAGCCATATGCTGTTAGTACTAAAAAAAAGAGTGCACATGAAAAGGTATTTAAATGCAACTGTTGTTTTCAGGGGGAAATACAACAGCATACCTTTTCTGGAAAGGCAAAAATATGTGTGTATTTTAACCAAGATTTCAGCATCAGGCCTAAAAGAAGGTTTCTGTAGCCCTCAACAAAGGCAGAGAATGTCTTGCTGACATAGTTGCCCTGCCTTTTTTTCAGGCAGCAAATAAAAAAAAGTCTGCTGTCATTTCTTGTCTAAGAGTTTGTGTGCAAGCATCCAAATGCTCAGTTTCACCCAGGCCTTACATGTGCACATTATGTTCTGTGTTAGTGCCAGCAGTTATGTGAGAGTGGTACAGCTTCTTGCTGGAGGTGTAGTGGTACTGCTCAGACAACTTACAGATTCAAAAAGACAGATATGCACAGAAACATCTCTACCAGCTCAAGTACAACTAGGTGTGCCAGGTGAAACTGTCCTGGCAAAGATGTCACATCTCTAATTGATATTTCAGTTATAAAATAGATGATGGAAGCTGAAATGGAATTTGATCTTCCTGTCGTGATTGTGTGCATTCCCAGGCTTTAAGGCTTTGGAGTATTATTTACAGCTTGGTGTTCCAGCTCTTTCTCCTGCCCTGCCAGCATTGCTCACTTGGTGAGTGCTGCCCTGTGTCCTGGAACAGGAAGGGAAGCTAGAACTGGTCTTTTTAACCTTTGTGTTCTGTCTGACATGCTTTCTATCGTGGTTACACTGAAATTGGGATTGTAAGCAGAATAAATATAGCATCAGGCTGTATTTGAGCCCTGCAAACATGGCCTTGAGCAGTGAAGGAGAAGCCTACCGCTCACTGAACAGCCTTGGGGGCCAAGCTCTCACTCAGGGCAGGGGTGCCTCCATTGCAGGCCCCCCTGGGGTCAGCGGCTTCAACTTCAAGCCTCCCACTTTCTAGGGAATGAGGGTTGTTCATCCAAGAAACTGTTGTAGGAGATGCTATTTAGTTGAGGCTACACCAAAGTGAGCTGTCTGGAAGGGAAGAGGATCAAAGAAGTGTAAGTCATGATCTCGTAACAGCAGCCAGTCATTAGGACTCTCCTCTGAGACAGGAAGCTGCTATTATTGGCCTTCTTCCCTGGGCAGTGTGTTTTATCAGCACTGGATTAGACACAGCAACAAACCTCAGAGCACGCAACTCTTCTTCCTCTTAAATAAGTATATGATGTTTCAGGCAGCTAAATGCTGTGATTTGTTCCTGGTCAGGAGAGGAGGAACACAGGTATCACTGTCATCCTTCTGTTGGGGGTGGTCACTTCATTGCCTTCATCTACTAATTGGCTCCCTCAGCTAATCTGAGTGAGCTTTCCCCCTTATTAATGGGCTGTGCTTTGGTAGATACAAAAAGCATTTGCTATGAATCTGTATTCCTGTAAACATGCAAATTTTTAGCAAACTTATCAACAAGTAAGGTCAATTGAATTTATTTTATTTGTTCATGAGAAGCATTTAAGGTAGCAGAGTAGTTTTGGTGTCTAAGGCTGTGGTTTGGCAGAGATTTCCTTTGGAGGAATTAGCCTTTATGTCAATATTTAATGACCCAAACATATGTCCTGAATCTCAAAAGTAATAACCATTCTGCTGTTAATGAAAATCTGTTCTGAAGTGTCTTTTGGAAAAAAAAAAAAAATCGATGGTTTTGTAGGTCAACTTCAAGAAACACAAATAATCAAAAGTTAAGAATAAAATAAAAAATGTCTTACAGAATAGAAAAAAAAATTGGTCAGAGCTAAAAGATAAAGATCCAGTGTATTTTGGTTTTATTGGCTGTGTGTAGTGAACATCTATTCACATGGAAAAAGCCTTATTAACACAATTGCAAATAGTTGGCACATTAGCCTGTAACTTTAAAATTGGCAAGAATCTCTGCTGGAAAGGATGTAGGAGCTGCAGTTTGAAATGGCAGTAAAGTTAATGTTCTGATCCTCTGCTAGGAATCTGGCTGTGATGCAAAGCTCTGATGCCATACAGGCTCACTCAGCTGGTTCAAATTTCTTTAAACAATTTTGATAGCTTAACTTGATAGTGTCATGCTTTAGGGCAATGCTTAGTGCCTGTCCACTCCATTCTAATTCTGTGTCAGGCCAGGCACAGATCATCCCTTTGTAGGGCATAAACTCTACACTCTCTACTAAATCCAGCACAAGCCATCAGGATAAAATAATATATCTCTTCCACAGAATCAGGAGTCCTGAACTTCTTCTCACTGCACTCTAATTTGTAGAGGATATTTCTTCTCAAGCAATTCCTACGGCCTTCTTGTTGTTCTCTGGCACTTCATGAACCTGCTGTGATAATCTCAAAATAATTTAAAGAGACTCTTCTTGCATCTAGTTACTGACAAATTTACTGCCTTTTAGAAGGGCTAATGAAGATGAAGAGGCAGAAATTTCATTAGTTGATTAAATTATGCCTCTTATAAATTCTGTAATATTAAACTTCCATTTGCCTTTGTATTTTAATTAATTGTATTATTTGTAACTGAGAACCACTGCAAGTTTTTCCTAGTCTTGCTTAGATAAAAATAGACTGAAAATAGACTTTTGTAAATCTGGAAAAGAAGACTATGTGTTACTGTTTTGTTTTCTCATGGCTATGATCACTGCATTAGTAACAATTTTAACTCACCATCAAAAACATCACTTTATTGCAAACCTCAAATTAATTGAACATGCTCAAAGAGATAATTAGTATCTCTAGTTTGTTTCTCACTGTGTATTAAGACAAAGCTCCAACTGTCCTATTGCTAAGCCTGAATTCGTGTTGTATTGGGAAGTATACTTTGTATTTCCTGTTTTTCTGAAGTGCTGGTATCATTGAACTTGATAATGTTGGTCCTGCAGGTCAATATTAATTCTGTTCATAAAGCTGAGATGTATACTGACCAAGTTTCTTTCTCATTGCTGGAAATGAGGCTCCTTTTGTTTCATCTTTTGAATAAGAGCCTGTGAACTTGCTCTTCCTGGAAATTTATTCTCTGGAGAAAAGTCAGGAGATGTGCAAGTTCTCTTTGTCCTGATTGTTCGAATTCATCTAAATCTTTGGATTAACTTGTCCCTTTCCTTTGAATAAAAAATATTTGCATATATAGAAATGTACTACACAGCTACTACTTTGCTTGAACCTTTTATTTTTTTCCCCGAAGAAGTTAATTCTTTGCTACAAGTTTGTGCATCTGTAAGTGTTCTGACTTTAGTTGTTCCCTGCTGGCTTTCAGGAAATTTTTCATATGAGCTTATCCTTGACAGATCAGGATGTGTCAACAAAAAGATACTTGGTTTCAGGAGTCAGAGCCATGCTCTCTAGCTGTTTGTGACATTAGTGATACTGAACTTCTTTCCTTTCTGCAAGTCTAATTGCTTCTGGCTAACATAATTTGCCTTTTTAATTTTGACAACTTTCTTTTCAGTCATAACAATACTCCACCCTTTCACTCTTTAGCAGGTGAATGCTAGAAGGAAAATAATTCCAACTTCTGAAATAATGTTGCTTTTTTTTTTTTCTGTTAGGTTACAGTGATTTTTAAAAAAATCCTGACATAACAGGATACTGCTTATTGCAAGCCTTTATTGCCATAAAGATCAGAAAACATAGTGTAGTAAGGGACTGACAGGAAAAAATTGAGTTCAGAGCTAAAGGCTCTTATTTAATTCTCATTTTTGGTGCACTTAGACACCTCACTAAATAGGCAGTAGCTGCATTTTTTGCCAGCCTGAACAGAGAGTGATGGAAGAGCCTATGTATCAGAACAGGGATGTTGGATTAGCACTGAACATTACTTCTAAAGAGAGAAATGTTGATATTGTTGCCAGGGTGTTCTTGAAAATTGCCTGTGTAGTGTGTGTATCCGTGCTTGGGTACCATGTGCATCGAATCAGAGACTTTTGCACTTGCCCCGATAGGAGCAGCCTCCACTCTGCTGCATCTGCAGTTTTCTGTGGGTAGCACTGTCTCCTTGTGAGATAGAGAATGAAGGATTATTCTCCCTGTGCATCTCCTTGAGCTCTTCCTTCAGCTGCTTTGTTACTTTTCCATATTCACTCTGTCCAAAAATGCCAACACCTGAGTAGAGAGACAGCACAGGACAAAGAGACATGGAGTTGTCAAGGCTCTCTGCTCAAACCAAGCAGTCAGGCCAGGATGAGGNAGATTTGAGCATATATTTTGTGCTAAAATAAAGTGGGGAAGGGTGAAGTAAGCACAGTGCACTGTGTTTGGAAAGTTTGCTCTTTGCTAGTTGCATCCTGCATTTGCCTCTGTTGTATTTCAGACTGTTCATCTCTGCTCATCTCTCCTGCTTCTTTAAGACCTTTAAAGGGTTTCATATTACTCTGGTGTCTCAACCAGTTCTGCCAGAAAGAAGTATCAAATCAGCACCTGCTGGTTTGTTTGTTTGTTTTTTCCTTTATCCCACTCTGTTAGCAGATTATGGAATTACCTCTATTTTCCGCCAGAAAGTTTCTACAGCCTCCTGCTGGTTGTCTGTTTTTTGTGGAGACTGCAGCTGGCACTTCTGAATGGTTCACCAGGTCTGTGCTGCTGACCTATCCTCTAACAAACTGCTAGGGGGTGATTCATTACTGAAATTGGCTCCAATTAGTGGCACATAAAAATGATGGTTACTAAACCTCTTATTACTCTTTTACAGTTTAGGAGGCTAGTTACAACATCATCCATTTTAGGCTATTAGGATATAGCTTTCTTAAATGCCTTTTGTACTGCATCTTTCTCAGCTTTCTACTCTAATGCAAGAAGCACCCCTGACGGGTAGTAACTGAGAGTGGCCAGAGACTAATCTCAAACCATTTTGAAGGACTCAGATGAAAGGCTTGATGGCCAAAAGTGCTAGCCCAGTCATACTAAGTATGGCTGATCCTACTCTTTAACAGGGCACAGATTGCTTGATATTTTGATGCTTTTTTTCAGTCTTCCTTTCCTTTCTGGAAAAAAAATCAGATGTTGATTTGAAGATTAGGGCCACAATGTAAAAGAAAGTATGCACTGTGCCACTGCTTACTGCAAAGCCTAACTTTTAGGACAGGCAGGGGGACTGAAATACTGGCAGTATGTCATCACTTCATCCAGCTTTTTTATTTAGGAACAAGAACTAATGATACCTTTTTTTGAAGTCTCAATTAATTGGCTATCTTTACTAAAGGGTAACTGGCTGG
This sequence comes from Daphoenositta chrysoptera, assembly GCA_013397915.1. NCBI lineage: Eukaryota > Metazoa > Chordata > Aves > Passeriformes > Daphoenositta > Daphoenositta chrysoptera. The sequence goes on along the minus strand of VZRO01008388.1, from coordinate 29,978 downwards.
TAATGCTGAGGAGCTAACAGAGGGGACCTTGATGGGGCTCAGACAAGGCTACTCAGTACAGGGGCCAAGACAAATAGTTTTCTCAGTCTGAAAAATTAGAGAACATTTGTTATGTGATTTGAATGCAGAGAAGGCCATGGTGTTCCCTTTTGGTTCATCCACAGGTTATCTCTTAGAGCAGTCTGGAAGGATCCTCTGTGGCTTTGAAATATTATATTAATGACAGCATAGGCAAGAATTAGACAGAAGAGGGATTTTGTAAATAGGCCAAGAGCACCAATCCCAGTTATGTTATGCAGAACAAAGGTATTTTCATCAAATAGATAAAAAGAGCTACAGAATGACACTGGAATTGAATTGCTTAAGTGTATTAGCACTAGACAAGTTTGGTAAATTTTTTACTAACACCACTAGCACTCTTCTCTGAACCTGTTAAGATTAGCACATATTAATACCACAATGCATCTGAGTGTAACTGGCTCTTCTGCAGAAACTTCTTTGGGGGCACGTTCTTCCATTGGCCTCATTTATCCATTTATTGATAAAATCAGTATCTTGCTGTCATTAAGGTGGCATGCAATGCTGGTTTTGACATGATGTAACTTGCCCTATGCATCAGTGTGGTTCCAGTGGATGTGCAGGGTGAAGGGGAGCTCTGGCAGGGATTGCTGGTGGTGCTGATGGCAGGCAGGGCCCGGCTGTTTCTGCCAGTGACATTGTCAGGGCTCCCAGTCTGGTTGCTGACAAAGCCTGAGAGGCAGATATGTATCTGGAGTGGCTTCTGCTCTCTCTCACCACTTCACAATTGAAAAGAATGGCATGGGACTGAGACAGGCCCTGGCATCTCTTTTTCTGCTGGAATCCTATTTTACTTCTTTCTATTCACTTTTCTTCTTTTCTATTCACTGATGTCTTTCCGTAGCACTTTCAATCTCTTTTCCTGGAACCCAAAGAAATTTCTTGGTCGAGGGAGCTGAACATTGAGATCATGAATATCTGAAAGACAAGCCTATTCATTCAGGAGTCCTGCAGCTGGGAAGCTGTTCTTGGATTCTTCCCAAGAGAATCCAAGAACGATCTGCTCCCATACCCCTTTACTTCAAATCTTTATAGCTCACTTGCCTGCCTCCATTCACTGCTGTTTGGGTATCCCTTCAGTTACTTGCTTGTCAAGCTATAACACTAAAGAGTTGTTTACTGCAGCAATATAATGAGAAAACTCTCTTTTTTTGGAGGGTGGGAAGGGGAGAAGGGAAATATTTTTTTCTTTTCATCCTCTAACATAAAGAAAATGCATCTGTACCACCACCCAGTTTCCAGGCAGGTAATTTTTCTGCAAGCTTTGTAAATAAGGAAGTTATTTTTTGTGCAGCATAGACACTTGTACCAAGGTTTACACTTGCAGTGGCCAGCTTGTGGAACAAGAATCCAAATGCTGATTCATAATTTGTATGTAAGAAACTTGACATTGCTCTAAGGAATAACAGACAAACCCTCCCGTCTGATGTGTGATTTATTTCCTGCAATTGGCTAGTTTACTGAGCCCTACCAGGTACACTGAAAACTTTTGTAAAGGCAGCTAATCTGGTCTGCAAAGAACTTTTTAAAACAACATACAGAAGAATTTGTAAATGGAAAGAACAGAGTTTAGCAAGAGGATGTGATAAAAAACAAAACCCGGGTTGGGATACTGCAAGAGAAGTAATTGGAAGTGGAAGGAGTACAACGTCTGCACAATTCTTGCTAGATATAAGAACACTGGAATAAGTAAAATTTTACTGTTAGGTATCTGATTTCCAGGATCTGAAATGGGAAAATCAAAAACTATGCAAAATTTACCAAAGTTAACTAAAGTAATTTAACTAAAAACATGCTTTACGTTAAAGAACAGAAAGAGATCTTCCTCTATTCTTTTCTTTGGGGCATAGCAAAGAACTTTGAGCTCAGAACTGGCAAATAGACAGGTGAGATAAAGCAGGGAGTGTGTGTGTGTTCACTAGCTGGCATTATCCACTCAGATTTAACAGCTGCAGTTGAGCACTGTTTGTGACCTCTAGTCTGTGATAATCTAAATTCTCTTTCCAGTACTGGGGAGAAGGGATAGGCAAATTTCATCTCCTAAATATAACTGCATAATGCTAAAAGAGCTATTTTACTCAAAATAATAAAAAATGCTTTTCACTGTCACCCTTGGTGCAGGGACTATCTGTACATAAAAATATTTCATGCAATGGCCCAGGTGTTTCTGCATCCCTAGAGTGAAGTGTTAGAGCCAAGCCAGTGGTAACAATAGAGAAACCTCCTGTGGAATATAATATTAGAAATAGGGATTTATCTGCTTTTCAATGATAAACCTTAGCTGAACACTGAAAACACAAATGCATCACACAGCATAACAATAAAGTTAGCGTTTGTTGGTGGTGATTCTTTAAGAAAAATGCTGTAGGTTAAAAATAAGCATTTGAAGCTGTTATACAGCATGAAAAAACCTCAGCCCACTGATTTTTGGAAAAGTGGTGATTTGGAGAAGCAGAGACTTCCTGGGTCAAGTCAACTTCAAATCCTGGGTGGTATTTGACTGTCTGGTTAGCAGCGAAGACGAAGGGCATGTGGCAGTGTCAGGAAGGCGTGTGCTTTGCATTCCCCATCCTGCACCTGGAAGCAGAGACCATTTGCTAAAGACTTGAACTGATGTTTGCCACCTTTTGGGTAAGGCCCAGAAGAGCACTGTCTGCCTGACTGCTAGACCCACAGAGGAACTTCAGCCATTGGAATACTGAGCACTGAGTTTAACAGCTCTTAGGCCCCTGGGGGAATTCACATCCGTCTTGGGGAGCCCGGGATCCTGGCATCATACACTGTCCACTCCTTCCATTTCTACATTGAAATTCTACTATTCTAGCAAGAGGTACAGAACACAGCTGTATATTTGTTCAATTTTTAAAATACAAATTATTTCAGTATATTTTCTATTAGTGGCATGGTGGCTTTGACTGTATGTTCTCTAAGTTTTATAACAGTGGGGTTCTTATTTCTGAAAAAACCCCAACAAAGCTGAATATAAGACAAAATGCTTGTAACAGTAACAAGCCTCCCACTTCAACAACAATCTTCTCTCCTCTTTTGAAGTACTGTTGCAGCATGAACTTATTGTCAGTGTAGTAGAAACAGCAAAGAAAACAAATTAAAAAAGGAAAGGAGCATGTCTAGTACATTTTCTCCTTTATCATTACGGAAAGCTCATAATGAATTTCAGATTAGAATCACTGTTCAGTTAGAAAGAGAGGGGAAGGCCACTAGATGGTGGTAAAAACCCAAGCCTTTTCTACGAGATCTGTGGAAAAAGGAGTCCAGAGGGGCAAAGAAGGGGAGGAGGAGCCACAGTTTGAGTTCTGAAGTCATTATTGCTTGTCTATAAAAAGGCAGTTGCACAGTAAGTAATTTATACGTGGTCAGCTTTGACTCTATGGATTTGCTAATTTCTTTCCCTCTATTTTTTTCCATCTTTCCCCACCAAGGAGTTCCCAGCCCCAGATGTCAGGGGGGCTGAAACTTCCGCTCTCTGGAGGAAAGCTTGCAGACGACGAAGAGGAACGGCAGCTGAAGGAACAGCTCTGGTAAATAGGTACAGTTAATTCTTGATTGCAAATGAAAAGCTGCTTTTAAAAACTGAAAATTGTTTAGCATGTTATACTTTGAATTTTATTTGCAACAAGTCACTGACAATAAGACCTAAGTGTTCCCTTTATTAAAAATGCAGTGGCTTACAAATTTGCCTGAATATTGTCATTGAATAAACCATTGAATAAAATATTCTTGATTTGGAAGAGAAAACTTCTTTTATAATAGAATTCTACCCACACCAATTCTGTAACCTTAGTGTATTATGAATTGCATGGATTTGCCTTGGATAGGTGTTTAACACCATGCTTTTAAATGAGCAGGTTAATATTGCACAGATAAGCTGTTTATAGTACATGCCAGCCTAAATGTACAAAGGTCAGGAAAGCATTTAAATCTTTTACTGAAAATGTTCAATTCTTTATTGTGTAAATAATCAAAACTTCTTTATTTTGGATTCGAGTGAGCGGCTTCTGCTGGACCTAATACTACATCCTCCTGCATTTCTGGGGTCTGAGAGCTGGGACTGGGAAAACTGGTTTTTTGTTCGTTTTTCAGCAGAATTTCCAGGACATTCTGGAGAAGTATTTCAGGGTACCAAATAGAATAAACAAAACTATGAATGAAGAGTGCATGAATCTTTTCATTAGTTTGTGATTTTAGTTTCCCAGTAAGGATGGGTATAAAATCTCTGAGCCAACCAAAGTTTAATTTAGAATCAGTATAGGAATATGGTGTGGAAGAGGCAGGACATGTACAAGCCAAATTAAATAGAAATGGGTGGTATTTATGTTGTCCACTTCTGCCTGCAATCTTCATGCTATTTTTTTTTTGGCAGGATCTTCTGCCTTTTGGAAAATGCATTCACCACACTCCTTGGCAAGCAGTTCAGAAGGAACAGAACGTGTTAGATCCCAGAGATGAACACATCCTCTCAATTCTATGTTTCTGAACTAAACCTGAGTGCCTTCGGTAGCAATTTTACTGTGCCTACTGCAAAGAGCAAGTCATCGCCATGTGAGCAAGTGGTCATCGCAGCTGAGGTGTTCCTGACTCTGGGCATTGTAAGCCTCCTTGAAAACATCTTAGTTATATCTGCAATCGTTAAGAATAAGAACTTGCACTCACCCATGTATTTTTTTGTTTGCAGTTTAGCAGTGGCTGACATGCTGGTTAGTGTGTCTAATGCTTGGGAGACCATAACCATATACTTAATAAACAATAGACACATCGTGATGGAAGATGCCTTTGTCCGTCACATAGACAATGTCTTTGATTCCATGATCTGCATATCTGTGGTGGCTTCCATGTGCAGTTTGCTGGCTATAGCAGTAGACAGATACATCACTATCTTCTATGCCCTGCGTTATCACAACATCATGACAGTGAAAAGATCAGGGCTTATTATTGCATGCATCTGGACCTTTTGCACGGGCTGTGGCATTATCTTCATTCTTTATTATGAATCAACTTACGTGGTCATTTGTCTCATCACTATGTTTTTTACCATGTTGTTCCTCATGGTCTCACTGTACATCCATATGTTCCTCCTGGCTCGCACTCATGTGAAGAAAATTGCTGCTTTGCCTGGGTACAACTCTGTCCGTCAGAGAACCAGCATGAAAGGAGCCATCACTCTGACTATGCTTCTTGGCATCTTCATTGTTTGCTGGGCTCCATTCTTCCTTCACCTCATCCTGATGATCTCCTGCCCTCAAAACCTCTACTGTGTTTGCTTCATGTCTCACTTCAACATGTACCTCATTCTCATTATGTGCAACTCGGTGATCGACCCCTTGATCTACGCCTTTCGTAGCCAGGAAATGAGGAAGACCTTCAAAGAGATAATTTGTTGTTATAGCCTGAGAATACTCTGTGGGTTATCAAACAAGTATTAAGATAACAAAACCAAACCAAGGAAGAGAATGGAAAGGCAACATCTTTGTGCATCCTGTAATTCTGGTGAAACGCCTATGGAACATTTTCTCCATTCAGCTGTCATGATTCCTGCAGCAATCAGAAACCAGTTTTTAATACGTGATTTTACTTTTCTTTCCCTTCACACACCTCTCACATGCTTCTGGTTGGAGCTGCTCAGTGCATCTATATTATGGGGATAAAGAATATTTTGAATTTCATTTACCCTGTTGAAAATTGGATTTTATGAGAGGATTATATAGGGAAAACCTTATTTTTCTTTCTGATAAATGCAATGAGTGAGATCTGCCATGTGAATGAACACACCAGCCTCTCAATGTGTGTTTCTTTTGACGTTTTTTGTCTCTTTAGATAGAAAAAAATATATGTATTTCTGTCTCTAGAGAAAAACAAGCATGGCTTATTTTGATGCCCAGGATTAACAAGTGTTTTTTTGCTATTTCCTTCTTAAGATATAAAATCAGACAAGTAGCTCCATTTATCAAGCTTCACATACCTTAGCCTGCAGTTATGATCAATATACATGCACATATCAGCAGTCTTGTATTCCAGTCATAACTGTTACTGTCTTAAAATATGTATTATGTAAGAGGCCAATGTTACCATGAGATTTTCCAGGCCGGATACAGCACTTTGTCATATATGACTACATGTGTTCAAATCACTGTGAAGCAAGATGTACCACAGGTGGATTTTAAGGCTGAATATGAAGACTGAGCTGATTCTAGTTTGTCTGTTTCCTTTATTTGCCAGGGCTAGGGAAGCAAAGGGAACATGGCCTCTAGATATTTGTGTAATGTTTTGTGGAGATGGAAAGATGGAGTGAGTGACTGCCTTTGTACAAACATTAGAAAAGCATTTTGGCTGTGAAGAGTTTTTGTTACTGTAGATTGCATCTTTAAAGCTGGGAGAGACAAAACAAGTTTGATAATCAAAAGGCATGGCAGGCAGTGGAAAAAAAGGGATTTCAAAACATCAGGCATGTCTCTATAACAGAGTCCTGACTTTTGCTCCCCAAACAAACAGTTTTCCTCTTTGTTGAGAGGATTCTAAGCTGAAACCCTCATGCCTTTTGTGTAATTTGCATCCAGTCATGCTTTCATAAAGCTGCTGTTCTGCAACAGCTGTGTAATGTGCAAAATACTGGGCTCACAAAAGAGGGAGGAAGCACAACTGTGGTATTTCTGGATGACCATGGATGCTGTGTATCTTGCACTGTGATGTAAGTTATGAAAAGATTTCAAGTGGTGGTAAACTATGGACTAGATATCTGAAAATATCTTGAAAAAATTAACTCTTCCTTCTGAAATCTGGAAGAATAATTCTTGTTATACTTGGTTTATACATGTAAAACTCTTGTTTATCAATAGAAGGTTTATGATTTATTCCATGAGTGTTAGGTTATACTTTCAAGGTGAAAGTCCTGAATGGATTTTAGGGAATTTTTTTGCCATACGGGTGGTCAAACATGTGAACAGGTGCCCAGTGGTTGTGCAAACTCCATCCTTAGAGATATTTAGAACTTGACTGGACATGGCCTTGAACAATCTGCTCTAAATTGAAAGCTGACTCTAACTTTGAAGTTGGCCGTGCTTTGAACCACTAGGAGTAGATAACCTTCACAGGTGCCTTCCAACCCAAATTATTCAGTGGTTCTATGACACAGTTTGCATATTATGATAAAATTACATTTTTTTCCCTCCTAATTTTATCTCTTGTGTAAGAAAAATTGCAAAGTATTCTCCTCTACACACTTAGACCCTACTTTGTGTCTTCATTTTCTCAGGAGGTTTCTGACAGGAGAAGTAAGGTGCACCTTTAGCACCAAAGTTACACATTTTGTCAGCTTAAAATTTATTATTCCTCCAGCTCAGATATATCTCCCTCTGACATGAGTGGGAATGTTATTCTCAGTGGAGATACCTCATTACGCTGACTGATGTAATGGTTATATCAGTGCACTAGGTTCTGGAGTCTTCCTTCAGCTATATCTGAAAATGGGATTTCAGAGAATGTTTGTGGTCAGTAGTGAGAATCTTGCCTTGTTTCAGTCCATCTCTTAATCCTATTCATAAATATCCCCTGAATGTTGGCTCTTGCAACTATGAATGGGAATGGCAAAAAGAGACATTTCCAGTGCATAGTGAAAGGCACCAGCTGATGTAAATAAATCATTAAATCTTCAGTGGGTATTGCAAATAAGAGAGTTTTGTACATAAATGTAAATCAGCTAAGAGGAAACCAAAACTGTAATAGCTTTAGGTATTTTCTTGAATTGTATATTACTCTTTTTTTTTTGTTTTGTTTGAAGTTTGTTTGATGTATAAACACAGACATATGAAGAAACTATTAAACTGGATTGCTGGAAACCCCCATATTTCTGGTTATTCATTGTAACGTTTCTGCTACTTCACAGATTATTCACAGAGGGAATATTGCATTACAGACTTTCACGTCTCCGTTAAACAGATGCCTTCTTAAGAAACGTTCTGAAGGAGAGTTACAGACTGATACTGTGTATTTAAATTCATACCTATGTTCCTCTGGGTGTCAGCATCACATCTTCATTATAAGCTTTACAGGTGGGGAGCTGAAACAACTTAAAAGTGAAATGAAAGTATTTGTAAAACAGGCTAGAACATTTCCTGCAAAATAGGCTGTTTATACTCTAGGAATGAATATAAAAAAAATATCTCTGGGAGACGATGACAAGCTTTAATATGTTTCTTTCTCTGGTTTAGCTGCAGAATAAAAGGAACATTTAACATACTGTCACTTCTGCCAGAGCCTGGAAAACACAAAGTGTTGTGATAGACTGGGACAAGCCAGCATTGTGTAAGCAGGAAATTTGCTGTCAGAGGACAGCCATGAAAAAATTAGTTGCTAGAATGTAGTTGCACCAGGTTCCTGCAGTTAATAACACTACTCTTGCTTATCCAGCCAGTCACTTACAGTTTAGCTTTTGTCACTGGAAAAAAAAGCTCAAATGACACTATTTCTGCCCCAGAGCTCCAAAACTCATTTCTATTGCCCACTGTTGCATTGATGACACAACACTTCACTGCTACTAACTCGTGTGTCACAATTTAGAAGTTCTTAATAAGCAATTATTCTGATCTCACTCCTGTTGCAGGTGGGATCAACTTCTATAAAGCCATCCGCATTTTAAGAAGATTAGTATCAGGGAGAATATTAAAAAATCTGAATCTTTTCTCCATGCCAAGGCCACGATAAGGTTCTAGGAAGTACTAGTTTCCCAAGAGCTGTAGCATCTCCTCTAACACAAAACGGTTATAACTGGGTAGAGCAAAGAAGTTGCCTGTGGTCCTGGGCTTTATGATCCTGCTTCCCAAATGGGCACAAATCTGTCCCAAAAAGCTCTAACTACTGAGTACCAGTGCCTCTGAGTCTGGGCTGGGAGGGATGATTGCTTTCAGATCTACAACCTACAAGTCTTCACTCTTTGTGCAACCAATGTCCAGCTAATGTAGTGTGGAACCCTTTTGAGAGTGGGTTGCACATTCATTCCCACTGCTTAGGCTTTTGCCTGGGGAAAACCTTCTCAGAATATCTCTCTGGAGGCTTGAGTTGTGTTTTTTGTGACTCCTGTGCAAATAACTGCAGAAACCACAGGAATTTCCTGCACACACAAACTTTAAGAAGGCAGAAAATGTTTAAAATCTTTGGGAAAACAACTCCCTCACACAGTCTGCCCTCTGAAATCTTCAAGGACTCTGTTCTACTCCAAAGTCTTGTTGGGGATTGTCCTGCCTGTCTTGCAGTAAATCCTTCTGTTGCTCATCAGCTTCTTGCACAGAAGACCAACTCACGGAGACCACTGCTGTGTTTAGGAATTGCAAAGGATGGTCCCAGTCTTCAGTTGTATTGGTTTTCATGTACAGTGCCCTTCCTGTTAGGCAGCACGGGTGAAGAAAATATGGGAACATGGATGTGGAAATGGGGATCCTCACATGAGGGACAGAAAGTCATGCAGGCTGTGGTGGAGCTACCTGCATAAGACTCTCTGCTGGTTTATCTCCAGGGAAGATGTTCTCCCTCCTTTTCTAATCTTATCCTGCTTAACAGCCTGAGCTGCATGTATCTTGGATTCACCCAAGGACAGAAGAGTCTGAGGTGTATGTGTGTGTGTCTATTCTTATATACAGGTCTACATGAGTTCTTACTCCCAAATGTAAAGTACAATCACAGATGACATCAACAGACGAAATCTATGTGAGGATGTATAATTCCTTTTTCTCTAACCTTTCTGCTCTTTGTCATTCAGTTATTTGTTACACTGCTTTTCAACCTGCAGTGTGTTTCTCATGTATTTCCTCTACCTGTGAACAAACTAACAACAGTCAAAATCTGAAGTAGAAGGAAAAAACCTCAAGTACTTTTTGATTCTTGAGGTTTTGAAAATTATAGCAGATCAGTGTGACAGAAAAAAGAGTTCCCCTAGCACCTGTTAAACTAAAGATCTAGTAAATCTGTTAAAATCTTATGGTCCCAAAGCATTATTCCCAACAGTTTCTTCTTGAGCAGCTTGCCTAAAAAAGCTCTAAGAATGCATGATTGGCTGTGCTGAGCACCGAGAGTGAAGGGTTTTCATCAAAATAAAGGGCAGCTCTTTAGGGACATTATGTAAAGTCTGGACTTGTGTCTAGTAATCCTCTGGAATACCAGCAGAGCTTCCAGCAAGCTCTGGTTTAGGGACTTCTTGGGCAGTAGGTTATAGTTACAGATTTGTGACTGATAGCTCTAAAGGAATGTGTCTTACATGAATTTACTAATCACTTTTGGATCTCTTTATTTTAATCTGCAACATCTTGTTTCTCAAGTTAGATGTGTTGAGTGGAAAAACAATTTTTTTTCTCTCATAAAACATCTACTTGTAAGTTTTCTTCAATACTTTATAGTTCTTACATTGTAAAGAAAATAAATAATTAGTCCCCATGTTGTAAAGAAAAGAAATAAACAGTCCCCATTCATTTTCCCTGTGCCATTCATCATCCTACTCCCTTACATTCTTCTATAAATCTTATATTTTCCAGCTAAGAATCGTGGCCCATTTAATCTCCACTGGTATCTTCATACCTTGTTGTCATTATGTTGTTTTCCTAGACCTATTATACTGTTTTTGGCTCAGAGGGGACCAGATAAGCAAATGATAATCCAGATCTAGATGAAAACTACATTTCCGCAGTGCCAGATGCTGCTGCCTCTTTTGTTGTCTCTGCAGTAGGTAACAATATACTTTCATTTGGTACAACACACTCCATAATTTGGAAAATTTCAAGATCTCTAAAATGCTCGTAGGAACCAATGCTCTCTGTTCTCTAAATAAGCTGTCATTTTTGATGGTAAGGACATGGAAAACTTATGCCAAAAAATATATTGCTTAGGAGTGTTCCTGTCTTTCCAGAACCAAGTGTATGCCTTGGCTGTGTCCTATCTCCGTAGCAGAACTCATCTGCTGGACACAGCTTTCATTTCCCTGCCTCTGATGGGATGGAAGCCTGGCCACAGAGGCTGGCAGGGCCTTGAGTCCCAGCCATGCTCTGCGTGGCTGAGGATCAGGGATACCAAACTCAGACACAAACTTCTCCTGGGAGTTCATCATTTCCTTGAAAAATGTGGTAAGAATGTAATTTGCACAGCTATCTCCAGATGGTGATTCATCACTCCCCTCCTTTCAGTTAGGCTGGTTTTACACCTGATTAAAGCACAACAAGAAATGGAATGATCAGCTTTGTATGCTGGCTCCAGACGATTTACAAAGGCATCAAATGAATTTTTTGATGCTCTGTTGCATAAATGCCTTAATTAACAGTAAAAAAAACAAAAACCCACAGAGAATATGGGATTAATTTTTCTCTCTAGTTTTCCAGTTTTTATCAGGACACAATTGCTTTTGGCGGGCAATAAGTAAATTTGCCCATGAATTAGCTATTTCACTGTTATTTTTCACAGAAATTTTGTGCCTACTTCACCTACCCTGAAAATATGACCCTAAGAGCAACTACCATCTTTGTATTATACCTTTTCTTTGCTCTGAACTGCTTTCTGAAAAGCTTTGCATGGGTTTTGAGTCAGAAAATTTGCAGGGTTTTGAGTCCCTGAAATTCTATATCCTCACAGTTCATAGTGCTGGGATAGCCTTACATAGGCCTTACTATTATTTCTGCTTCACAGGTTCTTTGTGCTTTATAAAGTGAGGGGAATCTGTGCAGGATATTATTCCATTCAAAGAATACTAGGAAAGATTCCTATACTTTAAGCTTGTTTTAAATGTATAGCAACATCATGCTTAGTAGTGCCAACATTGACCTAAGCTCAGAGACACTTCACTGAAACTAAAAGTATCTCTTTCCCAAAAGTTTTTGCCAGAGAACATAAAGAGCCCTGGCTATAAAAAGGAGAGGAGATTCCTGCTCTCTGCTCACAGAGTGGTAGAGCTTGGGCATGCACACACTTTAAGTCTGTGTTAAATTCACACTTGACTCTTACAAAAGACGAAGATAAATAGCCTCTTCCTACTGTGAGGACTAGGCTGAGTTAAAAAGTGTCCTGGTACACACACTTGTGCCAAATTCAGTTTTAGAGGAGTAGAGTCAGTGAGTTGCTGGAAACTTGGCTGAAAGTCTGTGTGCAAGACTCTCACCAGGTGTGACTGAATCCCGTGCCACTGAAGTGTCATATAAGACATCTCCCCACAAAGCCATGTAGGAGGAATTCAGGATATGGTACCTCTCAAGCTCCTTCTCCTTTGGAAAGGAAAACAACAACATTTTAAGTGCTAGTGGAAAATCAGTGTGTCAAGAAAGTAATTTAGTTCTTGTGTTCCTCAGACCAAGTACCCATCTTGGTGGGCCCTGAGATCCAGTGCTGTGGTTGGGGGTCTCTGCAAAGTCACTTGGAAAAGGTAAGTTAAACCTTTGACTTGTTTTGGTCTAAAGTGGTCTGCTTGGTACTCATAGTTTGAAAAGTAGGTGCTTGAGTACTCCTCCTTTCAAATGGCAGAGAAAAGAGATGAATCACTTGAATTTCAAGTGCAGTTCCAATGACAGTTCATGTCCCTGCATAAAGTGCATAAAAAATGAAGAGGTAGGAGGTAAATCCTTGAATAAAATCCAGGTTTTTCATCTCACAGTGAAACTGGTAAATATTCAGGTTTTCACATTGAAAGGGGACATTGGTGTGGCCACCTCTGAATCTAGAAGTGGGTTTTTGAAGGAAAACCTTGCAAAGAAGAAAATGGTGTTTTTTGTGTAGCCTGCTGGTTCAGTTACACTCTGGAAAGTCCAACACTCCCACTGGTGAAACAAGAGGAGAAATTTATTTTTTACTAATTTTGATTAAAGTACTTTTAAAGATGGTCTCTGTGGTCTGTGGGTCCTTGGTGTTCCTGCTGTCCAAAGCAGAGGTGTTCCACTTCCAGAAAACTGGAAGGTGCAAGGATTTTAGATAGAAGTGACAGGTGAATTTATGCTCCCAGCTCCTCATGCAGCTCCTTGGTTTTGCCTGGTGTTCCAGTCATGTGCAATAAATAACTGAATTTAGCCGTGGCATTTTAAGCAATACACTGGACTTTTATTTAGAGTGGGGGATATTGAAAATATGTCCAGCTTAATTGGAAGGGAATGGAAAAGAGGAAGGCCACCCTAAAGCTACCTCATGGGAGACAGCCCTGGCACACAGACAAGCAGGACATCAAAGGCCTGTTGCACAATGTAATGAGTAAATAGATGACAAACACAACATTAGCTCTGGTGGACCTTTAGAGGGGAAGGCAGGCAATACGAGGAACACTGTGTGTGTTTCAGGTGACCTTTTGTTGAAAATGTCAGTTAGAAGATTGTACTGAATTTTTAAAGAGGGTAATAAATAACTGGACTGAATAATGAGAGGTTTAATTCTCAGGGAAGAACCAAAGTGAAGATGCAGGGAGGCTGGGCGCCCAGCATTACACATACTTTAAAACTTTGCTGAATTAATAGTGGCCAGTGAAGTGCCAGTGTTTTTGGTGCTGGGAAAAACAAAAACATCTAATGACATGAATAGGGCTAACAATAATGAAGGAAATCTGTGGTGAACTAATAGAGTTGATAAAGAAGAGGCCCTGTGGAGCTGCTAGCAGACCTTGTCCTAAAACCACTGCCTGCAGCAGGTGCCCCTCATCTACACTCCAGCCCTGGATGGGGATGTCCATGGGACCCTGGCAGTCATGCACTTTGGAAGAGATATGCTAAGCCTTCTCCATAAATAAATAGGAAGGTATTTAACCATCTTCAAATTGACTTTTGTTGTGTTTTGTTCTGCAGTCTATTTTTCAATTGTATTTTTGATCTGTCAGCTTGACTGGGTATAATAACTTCTGACCAGAGCTAATTAGGCAGGTATTTAGAATACTGTAGCCTCTCCCTTCTGAGGGCCTCAAAGTATTTTGCAAACACTAATGAATGAAATCCCAAACAATGGCTGCAAGATTGCTTGCAGAAGCATAGAGTTGTCCTAAGGGTGCACGTAGGCAGGTGAAGATGAGATTTTTGAAAGTAGTGCACTAAAATACTGATTTCATACCTTTGTGGTTAAGTAACACTTTTATTTTTTTCTTCTTCTAGTTTCTCAGCTATGGCTGGTTGCCTGTGAATATCTTTGCAACAGACCCGAAATATCCTTGCAATGTGAAAAACTCTGTAGCAGCAGCTATGATCACTGCTGTTTGAATAAACAAGTATATACACTGCTAAAACATAGGTAAAGGATAGGGAGTAGGACACTGTGGCATTCAGGAGGTGAAAGTGTCTGGAGGCTTTTTCAAACTGTCTGAGTGCCCTTTGCACCCAAGTAATCACTCTTACTAATGCATCCTTACTCCTCTGAAATGCTTGTACTGAGTAGGACTGTCCTTTGAAAAGAAACCAAGCACACCCCATTTTCTTTATTAATTACCTTAAACAGTCACAGGTGATGGGGCTTCAAGGCTTAAGGGTGTCATAGTCATTGCTACTGTTAGGAACTGTCTCAGCTGTTAGGTAAGGTCAGGTTTTATTAGACTGACACTCCTTTTCTAATAAACCAGGCCATAGGGGAAGCACACCTTGAAAGTAGCACTTGCGAGGTTTCTGCATTTTCCTATGGAGCTTTTAATTTAACTGTACTTTCAATATAATATCTGCTTTCACTTAAAATACATTTCAGACAGGGAAACTTTGTAAGGCAGACACAGGATAGTACACAGATAGCAAAGTACCTCTAGCCTGAAGTGACCGATGTAGTTCAACTTGACATTCTTAAACTTAATAGTTCCTACCAGAGACTGTAATTGGAATGTTTACATCTGCTTTCTTTCAGTTTTGGCCTGTAGTGTGGGGCTGAGTAGTTCCAGAAGGAGGCATGCTCAGACTGTATTTCAATGACTTAAAAAGGACGATGGTAGTCTTGAAACATTATTTGTAGTGCAAATGCCTTGGCAAAACCAGAAACAAGGCAAAGACAGAAACTTGTGTCAAATTCTCCCTTTTGTTTCCTAGGAGAATTTGAAAATTCTCTGTTAAAAAGGTGAGTTAGAATATTAAATGCTGTTTCTTACCTTTGAAATGGAAAAACACATGGAAATAAGACAGATTTATTAATGACATCTATAGTTTTAAGCTAATATTTTGCTACAACTTGAGGTATTTACAAAATCAATGTAAGTGACTTTACAGAAATTATTTTTCTTGTATAGGGTAGGATTCACTTAAAATTCTTTTCTATTTCTTTACTAAGGCATATTTGACTACAAATTTGTTGGGGCCATTAGGGCTATTGTTGTTTAGCTTTCTATGACCCTCTACCAGTGTTCCTCTGCTTGTGCTGCAGAAGAAGCAGCTGTAATTCACAGACTCACAGAATATTCTGAGTTGGAAGAGACCCACAAGGCTCATCGAGTCCAACTCTTAAGTAAATGGGGATTGAACCCACAACCTTGGTATTATTAGCACCATTCTCTAAACAACCCAACTAATCTCAGGGTAATTTTTTTTCCCCAGTGTTACTCTTTCAGCAATCTACTGCTCCAGACTAGTAGTATTATGGGTTAACTGAGAACCTCTTTCTTAAGTAACGATGGACTTGGACAGCAGCTGGTGATAAGCACTGCTTGTGCTTCCTGGAGCAACACATTCCTCTGCACTGCAGAAACAGACTAGATTTGAAATGGATTCATCCTATGGGAAAAAGAAAATCAGTGGTGAATGAAAACAAGCCGTTTTTTGAAACCCCTGTTTTTCTAAGGCTGCTATCTTTGATTATTCACCACCTATCCCCTTTTTCTACAGTCAGATGGTTTGAGGGCACCTTTTTCAGTTTGCCATTTTCAGGTTTTCCTTTGAAAAGACTGGCACTCACTGTTCATTAGCTTTATGGCAGCATTCTTGATTTAGTCTCCAATTCAAGCAAATTCATAAAAAAAGGCTGCTCTTCACAACTGCAGACTGTCTTTCCAAAATCTGCAGGACTGCATACTTGCTGACTCGGGGGCAGGGAAACCATGCTAGCGATCCTGCTACTACACCCACCATCCCAGCAGAACAAAGGAAAATGTGGCACATGGACTGACTTGAGTTTCCCAGGTAATTTAGCCATGTAAAATTTGGTGTTGTCTTTGAGTGTAGCAGCTGGCTGCTGACAGTGCCAGCAGTGTTATGCTTTCCTCAGTCTTGGCACCAGCTTGCCTAGAGCTCCTTTAAAGGTGTCTGCATTGTGGCCCAATGAAAGAGGTAGATGAACCCTGAGTAAATTGCTTAGCTGCATCATTGTCTTCATGTTCTGTACTTGACAAATACAAGTGTCTAAAGATATGAGATGACTCATCACGTAATTTGTTTTTGCAAAGTGTCATTAATCTCTCTCACTTCTCCGTACAGTGTGCACGCTTCATTTTGGAGCCAGAAAAAAGCAAGAAAACACAAGTAAAAGGATCGTGTATGCACTATCAACAAAGTAATTTTTTTCCACAGACATGTGGAAATGTGACTTTTCATGTCTGATTCCATTATTGTATTAAAATAATAAATTGAGAGACTGTGAAAATAATAATGGGAAGAACTGTTAATAGGGAGGAATTAATACACCAATCACCTTGGTGCAGAAGTGTCCTAGGTTACAATGTAAGATGCAACCAATAGTATGTATTAAATCATCATCTTCACAAGCTGTTAAAGCAGCTGGGGCAGTATTCATTATCTCCTACCATGGCTCACCCTTGATAACTAACTCCTTGAGCTACCTCTGCTTAATGGGCAATCCAGGACCCACCACATGACCCACAGAATTACATCAGCCCATGTGAGATACCCCGCCCAGGGGGGAGGAGCCAAGCATTCCCACCTGGATACAATCTGGGGTTTGGAACAGCACAAACAGCCCTTACCTACTGGATTTCCAGAGGATAAGAGCTACTGTTGGACCTTCAGGTGAAGACCAGCCCCTTTTTACAGGATCACTGCTTCAACAGGACCACTTCATCTGGGTTGCTACCACCACCCCGGCTAACAGGGTGTCAGGCTGTATCCTGTCTCTGTCAGTGTTCTTGTACTATTGCCTTTATTTTAATTTTCCTAGTAAATTACAATTCTGACTTGCAATCTCCCACTGGTTTGTTTTCAAACTAGTACAAGAAATCACAGGATGAGATTTTTACAGTCTTTATTATGAAAGTCAGGCTGGTGGATTGTTTTAATCCATTCTGGTCTTAAATTTTTGAAATAATGTAATGAAAAGTTAGCAGATATTAATGTCTCTTTCCCAAGAAAGAAGGTGGACAGTGATAAGTCTGTTCTTCCTAAGGGGTAAATAAATATGGTCTAAAGGATATCTTCCTACATTTATAAGTGTGAAGGTTCATGACAGAAGCTTTCATGAGTTCAGCTTGGGACCAGAGCATAAGCAACAGATAGAAATTGATGAAATGTAAAACAAAGTCAGAAATGTAAAACAAGTCAGAAATCTCACTACAAATGACCAGCCTGATCTGTGAACCATCTTTATACAAAATAATGCTTGAACTAAGAAACACTGATAGAATAAATTAATTAATTAAAACCCCCCCAAAGCCAGAAAGAATTAAGTTCATGGATAATATATGCTAAAACTAATTTATCCAGATCTAGCAGTGATATGAACCTTTTAATTAATCATTTAATTTCCTGGAATTGTTTAACCTTATTTGAATCGACCACTATTAACCTTATTTAGTGTTGCATAGATTATGATTATTGCATCTCTAATCGTCCATAGCTTTGGTTATTTGTGTATTTTGTTTCCAAAATATTTATTATAGGTGGCAATTACAAAAGTTGGAGGAGGGAAAATGCAAGGGAATATTAAAAATCACCTTAAATTCATATCTGCCAATGTTCATGTTCAAATTCCCACAGGTGAAGGGATAAGCTGTCATTTCAAACAACCCTTCAACCACCAGGATGAAAAACAGTGTAAATAAAATTGTTAAAAATAAATGAAAAAAAAATTCCTGATTGAGGTGGAAGAATTTCTTTGGGATAAATTTAGAAACAGGCATTTGACTATGGGTTCTGGAGCAGTTTTGAAGCTTGCAAGTGTATGTTTAACATTTAGCTTGGTTTGAGCAGAAATTCCTGTTTAATACTAACATTTGTGATGTCTGGATATCATTTTAGTAGCCCCATAATCTAGTGTCTTAAGAATTATTTTCAAACAGATGCCTTTATTTGCTAGTGCTTGCACAATACAAGTTTCTTTTTATTTAGATCTTCTTTTTCAGTGGATCCACTTAAAATTTGTTTGAGGTCCACATAAAACGTGCTTGGAATCTCCTGATGCGGACAGTTTTGCCAGGTTCTCTGTCTGCAGAGCAGGGATCGCAGGCCATTAGGAGTTACCAACTCTTTGACTTTTTGTGGCTTTGGCATAGGGAGGAGCAGTGAGGGCTGGTGAGATACAAAGACTGTGATTAAGAAGTTGATTGGAAAATGCGTAAATGAATCCTTATGCAGCAGGCAGGGTATTTAGCTGGAAGACACATATTTCAGATGTTCTCTGGTGGCACTTTTTTTTTTTCTTCTACACAAGATGAAAGACAGGGAGAACTTTAAAGGACCTGATTAATTGCAAGTTATATGAATGTATTATGTTGATCTTAATTTTTCATACACCATTACATAATCTATGATAACCAATAATTAAGTGACAAAATAAAAGGCAATCGTTACTGGGACTCTGGAGATATTTTCCCCTTGAATGATTGTTTCTTTAAAATTCTTACTATAGTCTTGAATTTTTCTGATTAATTTTTTTTTAATCTTAATGGACCTAAAAGAAAAAGAATGAGTGAAAAAACCCATTATGCCTCAGGCTTTTTTCTCAAACGAAAAGTGAGTGAAAATGCAGTAAACATGGGGTAGGATTTTTCCAAAGACAGTCTCAGCAGTAGAGTGCCATTAGACATAAAATATCTCAAAATACCCATTCCTAGTCCAACAACAGATTTTCTGGAGTACAATGGGCTTTTTAAATGAATGCAGAGGTGAAGAGACAGACTAGTTGAATCGTGCTGAGGGATGCTTCACATTGCATATTATTCTACTTATTTCAGTTCAACAACTTGTGGGCCAGTCGTATATGATGTAGAATTTTTCTCTTTCTTTGTGACTTAGACTGAAAGTTGCAGCCTGGCTACAGGGGGATTAAAAGCACCTGCACAACTGCAAGAAGACAAAGGAAAAAAAAGAGTGACTTTTAATTTGTTGTTCCAGTCATCTTGTAGTCATGCATTTCCCTCATGCAGGGGAGAAGGGAAATGGGAAGTTTTGCCTCTCTTTGTTAGTGTGAGACACTGTGGGACGTAATTTTGCTCACTTAGAACCAAGCAACACCTTAAGAACATTGAGGTGAAGACTTTATCCCATTGCTCCTCTTTGTCCATTCATTGCCAAGTGTCTCATTGGCCTGGAAACTGGACTTGCAGTATATTAGGATTTTTTTTCACCTCTGGTAATGTACTTGAGCTAATCTTATTTTTGTAACCCAGGCTTGGTTCTGAAACCCTTAGAGTCAGCTGCAGTTGTTTCAAAAACAGTGTAGGTGGAATAGATTTGATAAAAAGGGCAGAATTCCCAAGAAGTACCTGCTGCTATTTCCTGATTTACTCTGAAGAGTTTTCCTCCCAGTTCGCAGCTTTTGTCTGAAGTTTGGATCATGGTGTATTCCTCATCGGAGCAGGATCATAAAATTACGGAAAGGTAGAGTTTGGAAGAGATCTTCAAGATCACCTAGTTCCAACTCCTCTGCCATGGGCAGGGACACCTTCTACCAGAGCAGGTTGCTCAAAGTCTTGTACAACCTGGCCTTGAACACTTCCAGGGATGGAACATCCACAACTTTTCTGGGCAACCTGTTCCAGTGTCTCACTGCCCTAACAGTAAAGGATTTCTTCCTAATATCTAATCTAAACTGACACATTTTCAGTTTGAAACCATTACCCTTTGTCCTGTCACTTTATGCCCTTGTAGAAAGTCCCTCTCCATATTTTTTGATGAACACTTTTATAACTAAAAAGCTCTATTTATCTCTTAACAGTCACAGAAATATCTGAACAATAGCTGCCAAAAGAGAAAGACACTATGGATCTCTTCTTCTTAGGGACTTGAACTCTGTATTTTCCATAAGAAATTGGATTTTCAATAACCAATTGAATGGACAATAAAAATATCAGAGACAGAGGCTCGCATTTCCATGTTGAGTTATTTTCTTCTGTAATTATCAGGAACAAAACATTTCCATCCAGGGACTATTTTATACCTTGAAAGTTATATATATGAACCTTCTGAAGATACAGGAGGTTCTCTGTGTGTGTGTCTAAGACATCTCCTCTGTAGGAGCACAAATAGTGCAAGTTCTGTTTCTCTGAAAATGCATTTAAAAGGATGTTACCACTGAAGGAGTATAGTCTGTGTTATCTTTTTCTCAGAAAAATCAATAATGGCAAGCCAGTTAAGATTTAATTTTTAAATTACTCTGAGGCTTTTTGGCTCTAAAGGACTAGATTTAAAATATTTGGATTCATTCAGGTTTATAATTTTGCTATCTCCTTTTAATTTAGTTGAAATATGGCATCACTTGATATTTCACTGCTTTGTTGCTACAAAGGAGGCAGCAAGGAGACTTTTCTAGAGAGGTGCATTATGCAATAAAGGTCAATCTTTATTTAAAAACTGGAAACAGGGTGAAAACTTGAAACCTATCTGTTTCTTTTGAATAATTCTGCTTTGGTGAGCAGCTAATACCTGCTAAATAACTCTCAAGAGGATGTAATATAGATAATTTCCTACAAATGGCAACTTTGAAAAGGAATGTGGCTACAGCGGAATGTGGTAAGACTTTAGACAGCTGTAGGAATATCTGCTAGGAGAGATTCATGCTCTGGACTTCCGCCAATGTATCCTAACCCAGATTTGCAAAAACACTCTTTGCTCCAATGTCTGTCCTGTAGATGGCCTGAACTGCATTAATGTCAATTCTCTTAATGGCCATGGGAGAAGGCTTGGACCTTTTATTTCTGTTCTGTATGAGCACTTGACTGTCTTGCCCCAGAAACTACAGCTTTTTCCATTTGACACGTGAGGAAGTACAGGTCCTTGACTGTTCCCAATGTCCCAGCTGAACGCAAGATACAATACTAGGAGTAAAAACAGGAATATGCATCCTGCTTCTCCATTTTCACTTAGTGAGGTTTTGTGCAAGTTCACTTCACCTAAGTGTTGTCTCTGTAAAGCAGAAGTGAACCAGCATATTCCGTAGAAACAATAAAATATTTTTGTTCTCTTCTGTCTATTGCATTCATGAGAAAGCATCCATTCGTAACAAGGAATTTTTGTATAAAGGAAGGGTAAGCACAAAATATAAACCTCCAAAAGTTATAAATATACAAAAGTTATAAATATACAAAATATACAAAATATAAACCTCCAAAATATAAACCTCCAAAAGTTTTCTCCTTCTCCAAAAAGGGGGTGAACCAATCTTATTTTTACCACTTTCTGGGTCTGTTTTAACGTAATTTACTGCTGTATTTGGAAACTATTACAGTTGTATTCTATAGTAGTACAGTATATACTAAAAATATATGTGAAAAATCCATCAATTACTTAGAATTTGAAGTTCTGTCTTTAAAAGTAATGAGGAAGCCAAAATCTGAATGGAATGTGTGACTAAGGTTCCCCTGGTGCTACTCTCTACTTTAAACTTTACTGATAGTTTTTAATAAGTTTGTTTGTTTGTTTGCTTGTTTTAATTGATCATACTTCCAATAGCAGAAGCAAATATAATTTCTTTACACTGAGGTACAGGTTTTGGCTGGGTCAGTTTTCTTCACAGCGGGTTGTATGATGCTGTGTTTTGGACTGGTGACCAAAACAGTGTTAATAGCAAACTGGTATTTTAGTTAATTGCTGATCAGTGCTTACACAGCAGCAAGGCCTTTTGAGCTCCTTATGCTGTGGGGAGGCTGAGGGTGCAATAGAAGCTGGGATAGCTGACCCCACCTGGCCAGAGCGACATTCCAGACCGTTTGGCATCATGCTCAGCGATAAAAATATTCAAGGAAAGAAGGACAAAGGGGCAACATTTAGAGTGATGCTCTTTGTCTTCAAAAGCCACTGACGTGATGGAGCCATGCTTTCCTGGGGGTGGGAAGGTTGACATCTGCCTGCCCATGGAGAGGGGTGATTTAATTCCTTATTTTGCTTTGCTTATGTGTCCAATATTCGCTTCATCTATTAAACTCTCTGTATCTCAACCCACAAGTTGTCATACTTTTACCCTTCCATTCTCTCCCCATCCCACTGCAGGGGAGTGAGCTGGTTGTGTGGGACTGAGCTGCCAGCTGGGGCTCACCTGCAACAACTGGCTACGTAGAACAGCACTGAGCTCATATATAACCAGCAGAAATGAAAGAGTGTTTCATAGAAGCAAAAGCCTCGCCCTTCTTCTTAGAAACCTGTGGTGCATGAGCTGCAGATGTCACTGTGGTCCTCTGAAGACTTTATTCCAAGTCCATTCTCTCCGAAGAATAATTTCTTAAGGCAAATTATGCTGCTGCAGGTATAAATATTGCAGGGTGCTGAGAGCACATCCCCGCAAAACTCTGTCAGATTCTTTAGCTCTTTGTGGCATTCTGAGACAAAAGAAGAGTTTCTGTTCCTCTCAAAGCCTTTGTTGTGCAGCTGGAGGTAAGGGATTATACAGGTGCAGAAATAAGTAGATAAAAGCTGAATACAACTTCACTGCAACATGACTAAAACAGTGAGAGGCATTTCATAGCTCGCAGGTGACCCATGCTATTTTGAAGGCATGACACTGAAGTTCATTCTGACTTTGCATTCTTGCAAAAGCTGAAAGAAAAGGAGGAAATTTCCTTCAAGCAGTTTTGATCTGCTTGAGCAATCCAAGTGACTGAAAGTTCTGTGACGAAAGGTGGAGTTGCCAAAGATAGTTCAAGTTCAGGCACAAGTAGAGAAAGTAATGAGTTGAGCAGGATGACAGCAGTCATGGAAGGATAGCAGGGCCATCATAAATGAACTAGACCCCTTTTCTGTTTCTCTCCTTTTCATTGTCCTGTTATGACAAGGTTAATGAAGATTATATACTTACAACCTCAGAATTCTTCATATTTTAAAAATTAAGCTATCTCTTTATTAAGAAATCTATGTCTTATATAGGAGCTAGTAGCATCCTAGCTCATGCAGACAGACTGATTTATTTTTCCACTTTCTTCTCTTTTGCAACATGTGCTGTCCTTGCCAAGTTCTTTATCACATCTCTTTACAGTGGTTATTGCTGAAGTGTTTTTGTGAAACCTATTGACAATTGAGGGGAACTAGAGGAATTTAAAGGTTATTAGCTCATCAGTAAAAAATAGTTTTACTCTTCCCTGGCTACTTTACTTCTATAGCATGTCAGCTCTTTAGTTTTTTTTCTATACTCTTTCAGTATGTATTTCTCTGAATCATTCTCGTTTGTACCACTGCTGACTGCAATGGCTGTTGCTACCAACCTCCCTTTGTCAACTTCAGGTTCCTTTAGTGGTTCAATGGTTTCTCCTATATGGAGAAACTTGGAGGTTTTTTTCTGCGTTCTCTTCATCTTGTTTGACTCATTGAGCCATGTACATTCATGAGATTATCCACAGCTGCTATCAGGCTGCTGTCAGCATGGCTCTGATTCTCTAGCCAGTTTGAATTTAGAACACTGTGCTTATTCTCCACTCGTGAATGCCACAGTTTTGGATCTTTTATTGAAAATGAAAACAACCTTCCTAAGCTGGTATTTTCCTGCCTTCCTGCCTTCACAGGCCTCTGTCATCAGATTAGACAGGGAAAGGAACAGGGATCCTAAGTCTGCCAGTGAAGGAAGATGACTGAGAGCTCATCTTACACGGTCAGAGATGTCTTGAGGTTATCACCTGTGGCAGAATCCAGCAGCATGTAGTACTGACATATATTAACTTGATTGGGGAAAATGAGAATTTTCAGTGGAGGAGTGAGATTGTTGCTGCAGGTGAAAGAAGGTTGGTTGTGCTCCTCTTTCCACCAGTCTCAGGAGAGACAGCCTGAGGGTTCTCCTGAATCCACACTACACCTTGACTGACACCTTGGCTATAAAATAGTGCAAAAACAGTTTCAAAGAGCACAGAATTAATGATGAACATCTATTAGAAGCTTAAAAGCTGTACGTTCTGGAGACAAACATGATGGATCCCTCAATAGTATGACACTTGGAATGATTTAGTCAGGCACTGTAGATGGCAGCTTGGGGAAGAAAGCCTGCCTTTCTTAGACAGCAGGATTCTATCTCAGCACGCTCTTTTCTTCCTTACTGTTGTGGGTGGGAGAGTGCTGTAACTTTTTCCACATGTGGACCAGGTGTTGTAAGCAAGGAATTCTGGTTTTATGTGCTGAGGTACTACTTAAAACTAGCTCTCAATTGGAGCATAGTAAAGCTCTATGCTATCTTTATGCTGTTGTGCCTAAACAAAAGAAATCTAATGAGAAAGCTGGTCATCAGCCAGTGGCAACACACCAAGCCACACATTCTTCCAGGATAAGACACACGATATTCCCAGCTGTCTGCTTACTATTTTTCCTTTGCCATCATCTCTCTGAAGCTCACTGCATGTATTTATTCCATTGCCTACAAACACACTGTCAGTGAATCCTCAATTACTCACTTTAATTATTATAATAATAATAATAAAAGAACCTGAAACATATTTCCATGAAACACAGATATTTATCTCTGTCTGGGTAAGGGACTAATTAGTAACTATTCACTCTAGCTTTCTGCAAATTTAGTCACTTCTTTTTTGGCAGCACTATTAGATTTGTTTTTTCTACTCTCTTTCAAAATCTTTAGTTATGCAACTACTAGAGATGAAGAGGACTGTCGTTACCAACCTTTGTCCCCAAGATATCTGCTGTCACATTATTAAAATGTCCTTGTTCCATTTATCATCTCAAGTAACATTTATAGCTTTCTACTCTGTGGGAAAAAAAAACCCAAACCAGGTGATTTTGAACAGTTTCTGTTTGAAATATTTTAGTTTTGCTGTCAGCTTTTAAAAATGAAATCAATAGAGGGTTTTTGAAAGACAAGTAATTTCCTTGGCAAACACTATTTTAATTGTCTGGGGAAAAGGTTAATTTTTACACAAGAAAGTTCATCTGTGAAGAGCTTTTTTAGCAGTTTTAATTTTTATTACCCTATTTGTCAAAACAGCAGTTACAGTGGCTGGGAAGGTAATGAAGAACACTTTGAATATAGCTGCCATGGTGATAATGATGTTGTAAGCACTTAGATTCAATCTGACATGACTAGGTAGAGAAATAGATTTTACTTTAATCAACATAGCAAAAAGGTAGTGAAGAACTTATTGTTTTCTGATAGCTTTTGACTTAAGTAGATGTAAGAAGACTTTCAGTGAAAGATAAAGGAAAATACTTCATCTCCTGCCAGTGTGACATTTCTGTTAATAAATCAGATTGGGATGTGTCTTTTAGAAGCGAATACATTACCCTCTTTAATAGAGATTCCATTATTCTTCCTTGGTTAATTACTGTAATTGTTTGATTTTTCCTCTGTAAGAGATACAGATTTTTGATCGGGGGGCTTTCAGAAGCCAGGCAAAGTAATGGCTTGTCTGCAAAACATGCTAGGGATTTCTTTCAGTAATAATTTCATTGGCTTTAAATCAAGTACTGTCATGGCTGAGTGCAAAAAATTATACTGTGCTTACCTTGAACTGCAAAATACTCACTTTTTAAAACCAATGGTGGCAGCAAGAGATTGAGAAACTCCTGTCTGTAAAAGAGATGAACAGAAGTAACAAGCCCCTTGCATTCTGGTAAATGAAATACTGTGCCAAAATGAGGCATAAAATCTAAGACATAACTTTATGCTTTAATTTTGAGAAATTTTGGACCTTTCCTTGGCCTGCAGTTCTGTCTCTGGCACTAACATGAAAGCTGTCTTCATTAGTATAATAATTAATTACATTCACAAAGTCCCTGTAAATAAAAACTGTAGCTGTCGTTGTAGGAAGATTCTGGATCTAGAATTCCACTCCCCTCCTTCCTGCTCCCCCAGCATTTGAAGCATTAATTCTTTAGATTTTTTAGATGTTTCCTTCATCATTAAGGTTTTGAACCTCATCAGTACTGTAGATGGCAACACTGTTTCTGGTTTTTTTTTTGTTTCTGCAAGAATGTGAAGTTTTTAATCCCCCTGCAACCACTGTCCCTTCATGTCCATTTATTACTGCGAAATAGTCAGTGTCCTTTGCTTTGATCATATTGGCATCATTATATGGGCTGCTTCTCTTTGTCCTTCCCAAAAATGCATTTTTTCTCCATTTACCTCTCAGCTTCTGTCTCTGAGGCTTTTGTACTGCTTTATTGATTGGCTAACCTTGCTTCTGAAGGGGCAAAATAGCTTAATAATGATGGAATATTATCTATCTATCTATCCATCTACCCTTTCCTTTATTTATCTGACAAGTGACACATGTCGGTGATCTAAATGCTCACAGCTCATCAAACACATCTGGACCTCCTGATAAAATTTTTTAGGTGGCTATTGTTAATCTTCCTATTTTGTCCACATGTACAAACATCTCTATAGAACTTCATATCCCATGTCAGAGATATGCAGAGACTGCTGAGAGCCAAGAATGTGTGGTTCAAGAACTCCGTCAGTCTAGCGGAGACAAAGGTGTGAGGTGATTAGTTAAATGTCAAAGAGTCACCTACAGTTTCTTTTGAGTTGTTCTCAGGGTAGGTAGAGCTCATCCCCTGTAAATGAAGGCAAGAGGACTGGTCTCTGTAGCACCCTCCTTTAAAAGCCTCTGTTTTGATCAGATTCTGCATGGGTGTGTGTTCCTCTGGCTCTTCCAATTTCTCCCACAGCAGCACAGACACTTGTGACCTTTCTAAGGGACCTAAAGCCATACTGGTGTAATTGCTCATTTCTTTATTAGGAAACTTGTGCAACCAGCTGAGAACTATAGTTGGGAAAGACATTTTCCTAGAACAAAAGGGTACTGAACAACAGGCATCTGTATACAGATCCAAAGGTCACGGGCTGCAAAACTAAGGATAGATTTAAGCAAATTGTGCATCAGCGTGAAAGACATACAGTCCCTTGTCAGTTAGTTCTTTTGTCCTCATGGGTTGTCAATTTGTCATTTCCTCAGATCTTAAAAAAGGATCTACTTGCATTTCTTCTCTGTGTTGTTTGCTGCTGCCTACTCAGCCTTGGGGATGGGTACAGTTATATTTCAAGTATATGTAATTGTGGTTTTGGTAACTTGTCAAATTGTCTATAAAATATGCCAAAGATAATACAAAAAATTATTTTAAGACATCTGAGGACACACTGAATCTTGATCTAAATTTTGAGCATGTGCACATACATTTGAAATGTAGACAGCAAGAGGTGACCAGGGAATGGGGAAGAAGCAATGCTGGCTGAAGAGTGGGTACTGCCTTCCAGACGTTATGGCTAATTTCCTCCCATGGAAGTATATATTTGAAAGTGTATTTCAAATATCTGCTATTTACTATCACCTTTATGCTTTGCTACAGCAGTTGTCTCCTGAAGAGATGTTACTATTCCTTAAGGAAGCTAGTGTGTGGGCTGTTAAATTCCACACAGTAAATCCACTGGTCTTGTTGTGTATCTTTTGTAAAAAGAAGAGTCAAAACCAAAGAGTTAGAACAATCTTTTTAGAAAGCCCTTGTGATATAAACAGGGGCCAAAATTCCATAAAAAAACCACGCAGAGGTCAGTCTACATCACTAACTACTAAAACTAATTAATTCACTCCTCTGTTTATTGTAGGGATGATTTTTCTACCTTTAGCTTCTATTCGTGCAGGATAAACCATGTCTGGGTTTCGACACAGTTGTTTTCTTCCATCCCTGGAGTATCATTAGCCTGTTATTTACCTTCCCTTTCCTTAACCTCCTCCTCAGAAACAGAAGCTGGCTGCATTCTAGCCTCTATTTCCAGATACAGTAATCTTTTGGCCAGCTAATAATGATTTTGTCCTTTAATTTAATGTACTAATTCCTTTAAAGAATAATTTTTTCAGCTGCAGAGACCTTCTGGTGTGCCTGTGGGTATCTGTGTGTGTGCTGACAACAAAGACTTCCTAGTTCTTGGGATCCTTCAGCTGCAGTGGTGAGCGTGGGGTGAAATGTTTTGCACCTTTGCCTGTAATGCAGCTCAGACACTACTATTAGCCTAGCCCACCTTGGCTTTTATGGAGGAAAGCATGAGGGAGCTCCTACCCTTGTTACAAGAACATTTCCTCCACATGGCCACAACATGTCCTTCCCACTTTTCAGTGTGTTTATTACTTAATCAGAGGACCTTCACTCCAGCTAATATTATTGTAATAAATTTAACTACTGTCCTTCAAGCAAATACCCTGAGATAACTAGCCTAGAAGAACAGCTTTAAAATTTTCTCTTGCAACTGGTTCCAAAAAGGGTTGAGTGGGCTACGACAAAAAGTGTAGACAATTTAGCAGCAAAGAATAGCTTGTGAAAGTGCACACTGATTTTTGAAAAAATTATTTTTAAAAGGCAGCAAAATGTCTCTATTGATGGATAAAAAGGATTCTAGTAAATGCAGGCAACAACAGATATTGGAATCTCCTTCAAAAGCCAAACATTTCCAAAATCACAGTGCACTTCAGGTTATTCACAGGTTGCTAGGCTTGAAGCAGGTATGTTAGAATTAAATTCCTTTTTTACCAATCATATACTTGGTAAAAGTTTAAACTTAAAAGTTTAAGTTTTAAACATAGTTCACAATAGTCTGTCTTTAGTGGTTTCCCATGTGTTATTTCTTGGCTATTGTGCCAACTCCTTGCAACCCACAGTATCTTGGGTGCAGTGGTGGTTGACATTTTTCTCTTGATAACTCTGACACTATTTTTACTGTTGTTAGAAAGCAATACTAATACGAAGCAGTTGGTTTCTTTGCCTTATCTTTCTCTTAAGGCTACATTTGCTGACAACTCCTTTGCTCTGTGTCTCCCATCCTGTAGCTCTGGCTGCCACGCTTTGCTGCAGAGGTCTGTGCCCTTAGAGAGCGTGGCTTCTCCTACCAATATCCCCTGTCAGACCCTGGAGGGACTGTCACCCTGTGTGCTGCAGGTGCATCAGATTTCTCTTTATGGAAAAAGCCTCTTTTCCCCACTGCTCTCTTAATTAATGAAGCTGTGTCCTGGGCACACAAACTCACAGACAAGGCAATCTGCATTTCAGTCTGTTGTGGAAAACTTGGTAACTGGTCAAGTGCACAAACCAGGCCAAGGACTTACTTAGCCAACCTGAGCAAATATATTTTTTGGAATAGATTCACCAATGGACAAAAAAGTGTGCCTCAGCTTGAAATCAGAGCGAGTAAAACTAGTCTGAAGTAAAACCACTTTCATTTTCATATTGCTTCATCTGTGACCCAAAAATACTGATACGAAAGTATTATTAAGAGAACAGATGCCTTTTTGAACTGCCAAATGCTATTTCTTGCTCTTATTTTAGGTATTTGTTTCAAAACATTGCCAGTTGGTATGGCATATTCCTTAGGGGGAAGGCTTTCTCATTAATATAGCCAGAAGGGCTGGAGGAGCAGACTTACTTAATTCAGAAGACCTTTTTCTTCCCCCTCATTTCCTATCATGCTGTCTCAGGAGAACATTTTCCAAACCCTTAAACTGAAAGATTTGGCTTCTCCAAAGCTAGCTGCAGGGAATATGAGATGATTTAATAAACTTTTCGTTAGGGAAGAAATTCTCCATTACAGGCTTAGTGTAATGCAGAGAGTCATCT
>VZRO01008386.1:314152-388205 GCA_013397915.1 Daphoenositta chrysoptera | reverse complement strand
CCTTCGGCCGACCCCCCTTTGACCCCAGCATGCCCCCGATGCCGCCGCCGGGGGGGATCCCCCCGCCCATGGGGCCTCCACACCTACAGGTAAGGAACGGGAATTCTCCTGGTTTAAGCAGGATTTAGGGATTTTTCATTTGTTTTCACACGCGGAAGCATTCAGTTCTGGGCCCCTCAATTCAGGAAGGGCATGGAAGTGCTGGAGCGTGTCCAGAGAACGGCAGTAAAGCTGGTGAAGACTTTGGAGCACAAGTCTGATGAGATCAGTTGAGGGATCTAGGGGGGCTCAGTCTGGACAAAAGGAGGCTCAGGGTGGTGCTGGAGTCCCCATCCCTGGAGGTGTCCAGGCAACGACTGGAGGTGGCACTCAGTGCTCTGGCCTGGGGACAAGGTGGGGATTGGGCACAGCGTGGACTTGATGGTCGGGGAGGGCTTTTCCAATGTAATTGATTCTGTGATTCTATGGAAATAGTACAGGGATGGACATTGAAACGGGTGTAGGAAACAGCAGGGCAAGATGAGAACATAGGGCTCAGGTGTGATGTTATACACCACTGCATACCTGTGGTATGCAAATACAGCTTCTGCTCAGCTCCTGGAGGCACTGCTAAACTGATGGATGGTTTAAGGTCTTTTGTCTGCTTTTCAGAGCCCTGAACAATTTGCAAGGGACAACACCTCTGTGAATGAGAAATGGATTGTTTTAATTGCCTTGTGCTGTTATTTAATTGCGTTGTGGGGGTGTACTTCCATCAGGGCAGTGTAAGTGCTGTATGAGCTGTGGGCAGGCTGAGGAGCTGAATGGTACCACATGTAAATAATGGATTAAATCCAGTATTTGTAATTATAGTTCGAAGAACCAACCAGAGGTACTTTGGATCCCAGGCCTGGCTGTGGGTGTCTCCCCGATTTCTATGTTTGGTTTACATCCAGAGCATGCTGCTGCTCCCAGCTTTCACACAGGGCTGGTTTGTTGTGCCAGGCTGTGAGCTCTGCAGCTCCTCACCAGCACCAGCCATGGCTGTATGTCTCAGGCTGTGCTGGCACTGTGCTCTGCTCCACGCTGAGGGCTGGGCTTCACTCCCTGCCCTGTGTCCGGTGCAAGGGCAGATGTGATGGTGAAGGGTCTGTGGTCAGAACAGGGGAGCTGTGCTCAGAGCGGGGCTCATGCTTGGAGCGGAGCTCAGGATGTGCTGGGACCCTGGCTGCACACCTGGCACTGACTGCCCACATGATTTTACTCCTGGATTGGGGAAAGCAGATGTAGCAGGTGGAAAGTGAGCTGCTTCTCACTGGATTCTTCCTACAGGTTGTAAGAGCAAGAAAGAGGAAGCTTATGGTGTGTCAGGTGCAAGAGCTCTTGGGGAGGAACAAGGGAGGGAAGGCAGGCTGCAGTTGAGTTGAGGGCTTTTTTTGTTTGTGTAGAAGGCTGTCCATACAGTCTTGGCTTCCTTTTTTAATAGTATTCAATGCAAATAACTGTTACTAGTTTGGTACATGGATTTAAAGAGCAGTTTAAAATACCACTCTTAGAGCAGAAAGTTGGGTCTCAGGGAAGCTCCTGCCAGAAGCCTAGGACATGGCAGCACCGGCAGCTGCCAGGGGTGCAGCTCAGGGCCCGCGTGTGCAGCTTGTCACCGAGCCACCCCTCCCTGTGGCGTGGCATGTCCCAGGCTGTCCCAGCCCCAGTCTTGCCGCAGGCTCAGGGTGAGCGCAGCACTCGAGGCTGTCGCTCACACAGAGCTGCAGTGATGGGGACTATTAGGGCAGTTGCAGGTGTTTGCAGAGCTTGGTGAGTTTTGTCAAGTGCTTTTGTAGGGAAGTGTTCATGGTACTTGTTGCGCATAGGGAATTTCAAACAGTCCGAGTAAACAAGAAAAATGAAAGAACTGAATGTACTTTGAATTAGAAACAGGTGTTCAGGCTTTCAAGTAACTGTGTGTGCAGGACAGGTCAGGATTTCTTACCATGCAATAATGAACATGTAATTTCATCTTATTTTTATTTTAATTGGCACTAATTAGAATTTTAGTTAGTGGGAAATTTAGGAGTGTAATGCATTTTAATAAAGCCCACTGCTCAGCTGTGCTGACAAATTGGACGCTTACTTGTAATGTAATTTTTTTTTAACATTTCTTTCCTGGGAGGGTCATTTGGTTTCTGGGGTATTTGGTTCACAGGTGGGGATGTCTGAGCAGCAGCTATTCAAGAACAGCTCTTCCGTTCTTTTTCTTCCTTGCATTGAGATATTTTCTCCTTTTCAGGAGACGACTTTTCTTTGACCACGTTTCTGTTCATGCCACCTTTTTCAGGTGCCTTGATGATTGCATCTCAGAAGTGAAGCGATAGCTTCAGCTGTTCTGCCATAGGTGGGGGGTGGGCAGGAAGCACATTGCCTGAGCTGGGAGCATTGGATTGTTAGAGAAGCTTCCAAGCCTGGCACAGCTTGTCCTTGCTGCTGGTGTACTGTCTGTTGGTTCTCTAAGAAAGGAAAACTGCTTGAAATTATATTGTTGTTATCATTATCATCATTATTGTTATTATATGCCTTTAGAGACCGCCATTTATGCCTCCTCCCATGGGTAGCATGCCACCACCTCCTGGTATGATGTTCCCTCCAGGAATGCCGCCGGTCTCTGCGCCAGGAACACCAGCAATGCCCCCAGCTGAGGAGATCTGGGTAGAGAACAAAACTCCAGACGGGAAGGTGAGATGGGTGCCGGGAGCAGCGGAGCCGTGGGTGGTCCTGCGTGAGCCCAGGTGCCGTAGTCAGGCACGGGGCTGGATCGCGCTGGAGCAGCTGGGCCACTCCTCGGGCGGTGGGCAGTGCGTGACGGGGCTGCTCTCCCGCCGCAGGTCTATTTCTACAACGCACGGACACGGGAGTCGGCGTGGACGAAGCCGGATGGGGTCAAGGTCATCCAGCAGTCAGAGCTGACGCCGATGCTGGCGGCCCAGGCCCAGGCTGTGGGGGCTTCCACCCCCACCACCAGCAGCCCTGCGTCTGCAGCATCTCCATCCACCTCCTCTTGCACACAGTCCTCCACCACCTCCACCACCACCACGGCCACCTCAGTGTCCCAGACCAACTCCAGTGAGTACCTGGGGGTGTCTCAGGCCTCGCGGTGCTGGGAGCAGGTGGTGGGGATGCTGCATGGGGAATTGCTGCAGCGAAGCCTTGGTATGCAGGAGGAAGTAGTTTCAGCATGAAGTGGAGTGTGAATTTAAAGTACAATGTTTAGTCCAGAAGAACCTTGCATGCAAACTTTTTTTGCCCCCAGTCTCAAAGAATTGTTCAGGCCTTTGTATATTTTTCTTCTGCTGTTATCACATCATCTCAGAGCTATTACACATCTACTTCCTTTTGACTACAGATAGAGCTAAATTGTCTTTAAAAGTGTTTCTCAAGAAACGTTGATCTGAGGTAGGAGTTTAGTTGTAGCAATTTCCTCATTTTCTCCATGGCATCTGTTTCTGTAGGAGATCAGGTCTCAGAGCTGCTGGTCTATGAGCATTGGTTGATTACAGAATAGAGCTGCATTGTTGTGTTACTTTTATTAGCATTATTCTTCTGCCTAAGCCTTCTCAGTTCCTATTTCCTAGAGTTCCACAGAAAGGAAAAAGAAAGTCCTTGGAGCCATTTTTGTTCATTTATGACCTTTGAATGATAGTCTGGAGATTACTGCTGCTTCCATGGACTGAGCCTTTGCTTGTAGGGGTTTTCCAGCTAAGGAAAGGGGACTGAATTTATGCAGCATGCACATAAATACATGACTGTGCACACAGCAGTGTGGTTTGCACTGCATTTTGGCACGTGTGTGCTGCCCAGGTGCCTCAGGTGCATCTCAATAGAAATGTGTGTTAGGTGCTGTGGGTCTGTTTGCATGTGAGTGTGGCAGTGGCAAACAGTGAGTGAGGTCACTCCCCGTGCCCAAAGCCAGCTGTGCAGGGGAAGGAGCAGCTCAGAGAGCGTCCTGTCTTGCGTGCAGGGCCGCAGACAGACAGCACAGCATTGGTGCTGAGCAAGACTCTAGCACAGGGACATTGGGCACTGTAGCTGCACTGGCTCAGACACATGCACTGAGCCAGGCCAGAGAGTGTGCAGGAGGTGAGTTGTTCCAGCTCCTGCTGTGGGGTAGAGTTGAATCCTTTGGAATTCATCTTTTTCCTGCAACAGGTGAGACAAGTCAAGCTTAACTCACCATTTAACCTGAACTTCAGAATCTGTGTGTGAAAGGGAGTCAAATTCAGGTAACACTCAAATTCTGCTTTCATTAAGACTGGAGGGAGGACACATCATTAAAGCAGCAAAGAACTTGTGTTACTCAAAGCATTTCAGGGCTTTTGTTTAATTTGAAGGGTAACTCAGTATGGTGTTAATTAGCTGTGTTGAACTACGGTCTGCTCTATCTGTTGTCCTGAGTAACAAGTCAGGTGGGAGGTAAATGTTAGCTCCTGACCCAATGTCAGGCTTGGGAGAGCTAGTCATGCTTTGGGAGCAGCACTTTATGCACCTTCTCTGAAGTTAAATTTCCTAATACTGAATGCTGACAATCTGTTCCACTTCTACCTGTTCTTTCTGCTAAACTTTGTCTTTGCTTTCAAGAACTGTTACTGTTGGTGTCTGTGCCTAGGTGATGAAGTTTTATAATTTAAAATAATTTTATAACTCTTAGACTTGGCCTGTAAAAAAAACCTGGGACTTCTGGCTGAGCTTCATTCTTGACTCATACTGATTTGACTTAGGTCTTACAAATCACATACTGACTGTCTGCTCTGTTTCCCTAAATGTTAGGCACTGCTAAGAACTTTCACCCTTTCTGAAACACTTAACAAAAGATCAAAAATCTTTATCTAAATCTTTATTTAATATGCTAATACTGGTCTGTTGCTTGGAATGTTTCTGGTAGTAATAGAAAAAGCACAGTGTGCCCATTGGAATATGGCTGTAAATTGGTGTGGTTTCTTAATTTTTTTTTCTTTTTCCCTTCTCCTCCACACCAAATCTTACAGAGTGAGCTTACAAGTTTAAGCAGACTTGTCTCTAGTTCCTGTTGGCCTGTGCTGTGAGACTGTTTGCTCCCAATTAAAACAATTTGAAATTGAAACCAGTCATGCTGCAAGGATTATAGAACTGAATGCCAGTTGTGTGTTTTCCTTCTGGGAGGCACTGAAAACCAAGAAAGAAAGTTCTTGCAGCTCTTGAAGAAAAGTATTGAAGAAAAGTATTTTCCTTTTCCTTGCTTATTTACGCATTTTTATTGACATTTTCCTGTTCTGGGGGCACAGCCCAGCATAGTTTAAGGCAGACTGCTGTCATGCACTCGCTCTTGCAATTGCTGTTAAAAGCAGAACCTGTGTTCATGTAATGCAAGGACAGCCTGTTGCCATTGGAAACTTGCTGTAACATTCCCTTTCTGTTTCTCTGAACAGAACAGAACCTCGTTTCAGCCCATGTTTGTCCTTTGATACACCCCTGCTACTGCTGTAGAGACATGTTAGGTGTAAAGAATGGGACAAATTGAAATTGGAAATTGACTTTGTGAATATTTTATGTTCCAGAGAAGGCAAAGTATTTTTTGCCCAGGAGTGTCTTCCTGCTGGTTATAGCTGAGCATACCTGCTAATGTACCGGGGAAACAGAGCGCCAGTATGTTTACAGCAGTATATTGCAGTGTCTAAGATACAAGGTGTTCTTTGTGTTTTTTTATCAGCACCTACCACACAAGACCAGACCCCGAGTTCGGGTGTTTCAGTTGCCACACCATCAGTCAGTGTTTCAACCTCTGCTCCTTCTGCTACACCTGTGCAGACTGTACCCCAGCCAGTCCCACAGACATTGCCTCCTGCAGTTCCTCATGCAGTACCTCAACCAACTGCAGCAATTCCTGCTTTTCCACCAGTAATGGTACCTCCATTTCGTGTCCCCCTTCCTGGCATGCCTATTCCACTTCCAGGTAAATTGGCAAACTGTAATTGTCTTGTCTGCTACATGTCCATGTTGTCAGTTGTTTGCACTCATGTGTCCACTGTGTACAGAACTTGCCCGGATCCTCTCCTCAGAGTATATCTGAAAGAATTCAGGGTTAGCAGACAGACTTTTTAATTAACAAAGAACATAAATTTTTTTGACTTCTAATTCTTTGCTATACTTGGCAGAAAACAGCTGCATTTAAACATGTAATGTTTAAATGAGAATATTGAACACTATATTTTGCTAATTGCAATATTGCTTAAATTTTTTTCTACTTACTTGATTTAGACCTTAAGTATTGTGCATAAATATTTACTAGAACATGGATGAGCAGGAAGAATTACCATGGAAATCATGACCGCAGTGATGTCAGGTGTTCCCAGTTCTCTTAGGCTGCAGCCATTGGGTAGGATGCTGAGTGATGAGGTGTGACCTGAGGACCATAATGAGGCGTTTAGGGTGCCAGGGCATTGTTATTCACAGGCTTTAGGTTTAAAGAACATAAAGAAGGAAGCTTAGATGGCAGCACACTGCTTCTGGATATATCATAGTTCCTTAAATTTTTATAAAATACTTAAATACCTAAGGAAGTAATTTTAGGCTGGCAAAATGTTGGACTCACTTGCTGTCTGTAGCTGTTGCAGAGGGCCTTCCAGGAGATCACTAATGACACTTAGCACTTACACACCACGTTTTATTTGCATGGATGCTGTTGAGTTCCTGTTCTGGTACAAAATTGATGTGTTTCGGTGCACAGTGGCACTAAACATACACCAAGAACTGTTGATTTTGTGCTGCAGAGGGAGGTTGGAGACTGCAGTTGTATTGGATTCAAGTTAGTTTCAGATTTAAAAAGACAAAGAAGCAGCACTGAGCAGCATCCTCGTGTTTCTGACTCTGTACAAGCTGAGTGGGGTGACTTCCCTGTTGTCCTAATGGCAGCCACCCAGTGGATATGAAGGGAGGCCTTTACCTCCCACTGAGTTGGATGGATGCAAAGTAACCCTTCAGAACACTCACTCCCTTGATAAGAGAAAAAAGCCTGAAAGCAGTTAAAGTGCTGACTAGAAGAAAGCACCAGATTCTAGCTGTCTCTGCTTTTAGAACAGTCTTCTAAAATTAGTGGGCAAAGCGACTTTATTCTGTATTGGCTGGAAAAGGAAATCCCAGTGTAGTACTTGTTGTTTTAAACCAGGAAACAAATACTATTCTGAATGTGATATTCCAGGCTGAACAACAAATGAATAAAGGGTAGGAGAAAGAAGTCTGTTTATTTGTGAGGTTTGGAAGAATAATAAAAACGGTTAAGCCTTACAGGTGATTGTCTGAATGCTCTCAAGTGCCATTTCTACCCTTCCCAGCAAGGGATCAGCATGGAATGAAGGGTCCTTACACACTGTGAGGGATATAATCTATGCGAGTGTGACCTGTTGGGTAAAATGGGGATAGTCAGAACAGTGGAGAAGAGTGCCAGTGGAAATCGAGATTCTGGGTGTATGCCCAGGCTGGGCTTTATTGTGAGCTCTCAGTCAAAAAGTTTTGGGAGTAGTGCAGTACAGGAGCAAAGACAGAGTAGGAACATCAAATCTCATTCAAAAAAGTAATTTTTGAAAATGATTTTTTTCAGAACTTCCCTGGTAAGAAGTGTTGGCTCTGACCAGTTCTCCCTGTGAGCTGGGCTGCAGGTGGAATCCATAGCATGTAGGAAGGACACCTGGCAGCAAAGTGCTGCTTCCACTAGTGGGTCTGATTTGTCAGTTTGCTTAGTTACAGAATGAAATCTGTCAGCTTCTTTCAGCTAATTCTGACTTGAATTGGTTGTGATGGTTTCTAAACACTGTAAAAGAAAAGGAAAACTGTAAACTTTAGAGTACTTAGAGTATTTTAAGAAACAGAAGAGAAGTCAAATTACTTCCAACACAGAATCAAGTGAAATCAGAAGGTCTTACGAAGGTTAGACTGTAGATGTTTGGAGCTTTCAGCACCAGGTACGATATCAGCCAGAGGATTTGAAGTTACAGGGATAGAGCTGAACAATACCACTGTCAAGTGATTTCAAAGTTAATCTCTGTGTTAATCTGTAGTAAAATGGAGCAATGGAAGAGTTCGTTAGTGATATCTCATAATCTCAGATCTTAAAAAGTAAGTCTGCTTTCTCTCAATTCCTGTGTTTTAAGTCAGTTTTATGTTTGGGAATGACCTTGGCAGCAGAAACATCTTGGGTGTTTGCTCAGTCTAATCTGCGCTGCAGCATCCCTAACTCCAGCGATCCCACAGATAGTGTTATTTATACTGACTCACGTTGGAGACATGCTGTAACTTCCTTAACAAAACGAATTTTCAGATCCATTGTCAAGTACATAACATGACCACCCTTCCAGTTTAGACAAATGCTTAAATCAGTGCTGAGTCAATGTTTTTATGTCTCAATTCAATACTTTAAAAAATAAAACTAGTTGCAATTCTCTCATTGAAATTATTTTTAGAAAATATGACAATTCTGTCTTCTCACAAATTTATTTTCAAATAAATTGGCAGTATTTATGTATGCTTTCCATACTAGATCTCTAATGACCAAACCCAGAAACTACTTTGATTTTAAACAGGGGTTTAATTTCACTTTCCACTGGAGCATTTCCTACCTCACGTGATGAATTCGAACTTTTGAAGGGAAGTGTTTCAGTTTCTGAGCACCCAGACAGGACCAGCCAGAGAGCACTTCTACAGTTACCTTCCACACCCAAAATGGAGGTTTTGGAAATGCATTCCCCTCAGCCTTGTCTGATGTCCCACTGATTTTGATCTGATCAAAGAGGATGAGCTGCTCGCCTTTTTGTGCCTTTTTGTATCATTTCTTACTGAGCTGGAGAGCAGACTACTGCATGGTGCCACCTTTTGAGGGCGAGTTTTGGCTTTTAAAGCATTTTCAGCTCATGCCATTCTTGATAATGAAAAATAAAGAAAATGCCCCTGACCTAGTGCAGCTTTGTGTACCTCTGTCTGCAGCTTCATTGCTTTGATTCCTTTTACCCCCTTTCTTTCACCTCCAGCCTTTCTGTAATGACCCTCGTATCCTCAGCTTTCCCTCTGGGTTGCACTTGGCTGTCCACCCTGCCTTGCTTTGCTGCTCTGACTAGTTCAGACCTGTCCTTCTGCCCTTACTCTGCTCTCTAACTGCAGCAGCAGACTGAGAACTGCAAAGCCCATGAGTTTCTTTGTGCTGCTGCTCCCCACGGGTCTGTCCCAGCAGAGGCTGCCTGTGGAAGCAGCCCCAGTAGTGGGATATTTTCCTGTGGTGCTGCCCTACAAGGGGAGCTGCATTCCCCCTTGGATGAACTTAAACCCCTGAGCCTTCACTGAAATTCGCTTTTTCTTTTTAATGACATCCCAATAACTTGCTAAACAGCTGGTTTAACGTAGGCAGAGACTGTTGCTGCAGCTTAAAATTAGTTTCATATTTGATCTGGTATAAAATGTTGGAACAAAAGTAATTCACATTTTCTTTCTGGGAGGCTTCTTCTCTGCCAGCTGCAAATGGCATTCCAAATTGTGGCAGGAAGTCCGTAGCACCCCGTGGTAGCTGACATCCCATGGCAGCTTTCCAACATGCTTCCTATCCGTTTTGCAGGTGTAGCAATGATGCAAATAGTCAGCTGCCCGTATGTAAAGACAGTCGCTACCACCAAGACCGGTAATTTCCAAACCCATCCTAGTTCGTTTTGTCTGTAAGTTGGCATGGTAGTGAATGTGGTTGTTTCTTTTATTTCTTTATTTGCTTCCCCACTTGAATGATTATATATACTTTATTTTCAAAACCAGTATAAATGCAAATATCATCTTTGGTCAGGCGATAACTTCCCCAAATAACTGTTAGTGTCAGCTTATTCTGTACCCAAACTCCCGTACAGTTTTCTGTAACCATTGAGTTCTGTAATGACTGTGACTCTCATGCCCATACTTAGTTCCTAGTTTCTTGTGTTGGTTTTTGTTTTCCTGCTCCACATGTGCAGTGGCTGGCTGTGCTCGCATGTTGTGTGCGTGTCTGTGCGTCTGAGTGTGGACTTTCAGTTATTCATTTAAGAACAGTCACTCACTGAGAACACGTTATGGCAATGTGTAATGTGCGATTTCCATTATTTAAAATGAGACTTTTTCAATGTTAAAGGCTCAAATTTATGATCTTGTAGTTCCAATTCTATCCAATTGGTTGTTCTAGAACTTGTCATTCCAGATCTAATCATTATAGTCAGTTTGTTGGGATGAGTGGAGAGATAATAGGATACTGCAGCATTCTGGCTTTCTTATCTTTGGATATTTACTTGCCATTTTGCTTTAGGATTTCAACAAAATGTGTTTTTTCAATCAGTTCACAGTTCTAAACAAACCCAACAATCTGGTACTGTTTCATTCTCATCAGGTTTTATCCAAGGTTCTGAATTAATGCCAGTATTTAAGATTTATCAGAGTTCTGTTCTATATTCTGCAGCTCAAATTCAATCCACTCTTGCCTTTTTTACAAGCAATAGGAATATCTTGTACAATGACAGCATAATTAAGCAGTGCAGTAGACTTAAAAACCCCCAATTATTTGCTACGGACATCTGATTAGGATTTTTTTAATAAATAGAGTGCCTAATTTTAAAATAGTAGAGTAAATGTGTAAAAGCTAACAAGCTTTGTGCTTTGCAGAATTACACATTAATTAAAATTAAATTAATTAAAATCCAGTTTGCCTGGGAATGGGTATTACTGATTGCAGAATACAGGAAGGAAATTCGGTAACAATGCCTTGCTTTCCAATTTAACTTTGAAAACAATCCTTCTGTTTATTTCTATGGGTTGCATATTTGTAAGTTAAGTCAGTAACGTGCTAGGTGTTGGTCCTCAGGCCCTGCATTGTCACTTACTGTTTTCTTTCCTTTTTCCTTTCTTTCCCTTTGCCCAGGAGTCCTGCCGGGCATGGCCCCCCCCATCGTGCCCATGATCCACCCGCAGGTGGCCATCGCCGCCTCCCCTGCCTCGCTGGCCGGAGCCGCCGCCGTCTCCGAGTGGACAGAGTACAAAACAGCAGATGGAAAGACTTACTACTACAACAACAGGACTCTTGAGTCCACATGGGAAAAACCCCAAGAACTGAAGGAAAAAGGTACTTTGGGGGTTTTTTACTACGGCTTTATACTGGGAACGTGGCTCAGACCATCATCCGTAGTTGTGTTTGAAAATGCGAGCAGGAGTATTTCTAGTCCCTGATCTCCCTTAAGAATATTTTGAAGTTCTGATTATAAGGATACACATGAGTTGGTTTTCAGTCTGAAAGGAGCAGCTTGGTTCCCACTGTACTGTAAGAGTGTTTGGTTCTAGAGTTGCTTCCAAATCCTGTGCCTAGGGGAAGTGCATGTTCCTGTGCCAGTAGAAAGGGAGTACCTCACCTGCACATGCGTTGGAGAAGGTTCCAGTTGCAGACAGAAAGGGAGGGGAATTGAGGGGAAAAGTCAGTCATTCTAAGGGCAGTAGACCAGGAAAAAATGAAGATCATTGTGCTGAGTTTCAGATCCTGAAAAACTAAATGTATAAACCGATTTGGAATAAAATAATGTCACCTCCTCCTGCCCACATCCCTGTGTTGTGTTCGGGTTGTATTCTGTGACTTGTGTTCATGTGAATGCACATTAGATCCATGAGTGGTGTTACATGGGAGGGAAATTGCTCTTGTATCATAAATAAGGAGGAAGGGGCAGAAGTCCAGTAGCTCTTACTCAGTTTATAAAGTCTTGTGAGAAAACAAATCCAAAGAGTTGTGCCTTTTATTGTCTCCTGAATTTTTAGTTACAAGAAGTCTTTGTTTAGATAAATGCAGGACACTTACACTGTTGGTTCAATCAATGCCCATCTTCCTAATAATTCAGCTTAGATAATAGGT
Organism: Daphoenositta chrysoptera; assembly: GCA_013397915.1. NCBI lineage: Eukaryota > Metazoa > Chordata > Aves > Passeriformes > Daphoenositta > Daphoenositta chrysoptera. The sequence continues at coordinate 376,309 of VZRO01008386.1, read as the reverse complement.
CTTTTTACTGAGATGAAAGTATTGAAGACAGCAAATACTAATTTTGCTGAGAGAAGTTTATTTGTTTTATACTTTTGTAAATGAGTGCAGAGAAATCCCCAGGTGATTCTGCATTGTTTCTGATTTTTATTTTTTTTTGTCCACAACATTTAAAATGTGAAAGTGGTCTTCAGTGTTGCACTATTTGTTGATAATTATTACTGATTTAGCATTTCTGTTGGTACCCTTTAGTCAGCCTTTTAGTATAACAGCTGCCTCACAATGTTTCATTCTCCAGTACCAAGTAGATCTTGGCACAGGAGATAACTACAACTTCATAAGCAGACACTGTAAAGCCCAAGAGGGACAGAAAATGGTGATAATACAGTGAAAAGGAGCTTTGGGTTGGTGTTGTATTTGGAAAATTATACTGATAAAAAGAAATTTGTTGTGGTTCTGTAGTGGTTTTTTAGTAATACTCAAGAAGATTCTTTTCTTTATTTAGAAAAAATGGAAGAGAAGGTCAAAGAGCCAATTAAAGAACCCTCGGAGGAGCCTTTACCAATGGAGACAGAAGAAGAAGAACCGAAGGAAGAACCTATAAAAGAACTGATAAAGGAGGTAAAAAACCTTGAACCCAAAAGCCAGTCTGAAGTCTCACATCCCACAGCTGTGGCTGCATCTTAGCCCGGGCAGGTTGGCAGGAGCCATGGTTAGTAGTTCAAGTTCTTAAATTCCTGAGGGGATTTGAAAGCCTCCCTTTTTGGACTCGGATCTTTCTTTGTTAATTTTTTTACATAAGAAAAAAAGAACATTCAAAAGAAACATACAGAATATGTCAGTTAAGAAGTTGGTAAGAACGCGAGACAGAAGTTAGCTCATTACACAGATGTGGTGTTCTCTCACTGATTTTAAGCTTCTCAGAAAATGCAACTTGTCCTGAATGTTTGAAATATTTAATAGTTTTTTCTCTATTTCTTTGCTTCATTATTTGAACAGTTTGACACAAAGCTCACACGTTCCCCTGTGCTGTAGCTGCTAAGTTTAGGCTGTTAGGCTGTCAGGAACACATGTACTAGAAAGGGCTGTAGTGTTTTCAGTAAACAAAAGTAACTTTTCCTTTTGGAGGCATTTTGCTGTGCTGAACAGCATCGTTTTTGAGGATGCTAAGGGGTGTTTAAATAAAAATTTAAGCTTTTATCCTGATTTCTGTGAACTTCAGTGTAGTTTAATAGGCAAAACCACAGAATTCAGTTGCTGGGTTGTGCTGCCACTCCACCCTGTTTATTTCTGAGGTAGTTTCCAGTTTGCTGATTTCTGCTGCAGAGGTTATTTCAGGTCTTCACTGTTTTATACTCTGTGTCTCATTATCAAATAAACTAATTTTAAGAATAATTGAAAGTTTCTTTGTCAGAAAATACACCCTTGCACCTGTATTCAGGCCTTCCTGGATTTCCAGAATTCATGCAAATCTAGGAAGGTATTTAAGTAAGGTTTTGCTGAAGTCAAAAGTTAAGTTAATGCTTAGAGGTTTTGGAATTGAGATTTTGGACTAGCAGCTGCTGTTGCAATTCCAGTAGTTCTTTTCCAGGCATGGATGAGTTGTCATTGTGAGCTGTTTGTCAGCATAGTTTCAGTAAAACAAGTTGGTTACTGTGTAATAAATAATTAGCCAGCTGTCATTGCCTGATCCTCATACTTGTTTTTTCCTCGAGGAGCCAAAAGAGGAAGAAATGACAGAGGAGGAGAAGGCAGCTCAGAAGGCCAAGCCAGTTGCCACCACCCCTATTCCAGGCACCCCGTGGTAGGTGACTGCTGCCGTGGGTCTGAGGCAGCTGTTGCTGGAGCCACCAGGGGGGTTGCTGGGGATCAGAACAAGCGATGGTGTGTGAGGAGCGGGTTGCTGGGGATCAGAACAAGCGATGGTGTGTGAGGAGCGGGTTGCTGGGGATCAGAACAAGCGATGGTGTGTGAGGAGCGGGTTGCTGGGGATCAGAACAAGCGATGGTGTGTGAAGAGTGTGCTCTTCGTGTGCTGCTGTCCCCAGCAGTGCTGAGTTCCTCTGCAGTCCCCAGCAGGGCCCGCGCTGCTCGCTCAGTGCCAGCTCTCCTGGTGCTCTGCGGGGCACATTGGCTGTTCTGCCACCCGAGCCTGCAGTCCTGGGGGTCCCTTACCAGGACTTCATATCCCAGCCTTGGCCACCAGTTCCTCCTGATCTGGAATGAAATACTGGCCAAAAAAAAATCTTGCTCTGTGCCTTGGGGAACAAATAGCCACAGCTGCTGGCCAAAACAAGCTTTTTCGGTTTTTTTTGACTTGGCCCAGAAACTGCTCAGGTGCCCATGGGATGTCACGAGGAAGTTGACTCTTGGTGTAATATATGTAAATCATCTCTGTGTGTTTGCATGACAATGGTAAAAGTCCTGGTGGGAAAGGGATATTGTTTTAATTTTAGCAGTTTAGCTGTCGCTGGTTTTTCTTAATGTTTGATATTTAAAACTGCCTCTAAATTGTCTCTGTGGTTCTTTTATGGCATTGCATAAAAAAACTCGCAAGATTGTGAGGTTGCTTTTTCTCATATTTTTTGTGGCATTGAAGAGACGAGGTACGTTCTATCCCAACATCTAATTCCACTGTCTAAAGTGCTTTTTTTTCAGAGAAGAACTGAGCATCCTCAGACTCCTGAGAAAAAAACATTTTTAAAATTTCATTTTCAATTTCAAATTTCAATTACTGCATTTTCAAATCTGGCAGCAGAGGAAAGCAGCGATGCAGGGTCCCTGTTGGGCAGTGGGAGTGTCTGGCAGTGGTGCAGTCAGTGTAACCTGGCTCTGCATGTGACCCTTGTGCTTCAGTCTGTGAACACGGTAACAGGCCCACAGTGAGTGAAGGTAATCCAGGCCTTCCTGTCACATCTCCAGGTGTGTAGTGTGGACCGGTGACGAGCGTGTGTTCTTCTACAACCCCACCACCCGGCTGTCCATGTGGGACCGACCCGATGACCTCATTGGAAGAGCTGATGTGGACAAAATTATTCAAGAACCTCCTCACAAAAAAGGAATGGAAGAAGGAAAAAAACTTAGTAAGAGCAATCTTACTGCCTTCTTAGGAAGCCTAAATATAACTTACCACTTTGCTTTCCAAAGCTTGTAACATTTAAATAAGTGACAGGAATGTAGGGACATACCGAAAAGGTGTAGAAATGTGGAATGTAGATTACAAAGTCCTTTGGGGAAAAGATAGCCCGTTGAAGAAAGTAGATACTAATAAGGTTAATTGTTTTGCTAAATGCCAACGGGCTGAAAAACCCCACAGTTTTTACTGACTATAAAGAAGGGATTGTGTTTGTTTTATAAGAAAGAGACCAGAAAAGATTAATCGTAATGTATGAATGGGCTCTCACAGAAGAGGAGTTAACTTTGAGATCATCAGTTGGAATAGAGTTTGGAAATAGCTGTGAAGAGCAAAGAACATTCAAAAGGCTGCTGAGATGAGATTCCTCTCTGGCCTGAGTTCTAGGAAATGGTCCTGGGATGACACGTGGGCTTTGTAGTAAGAGGAGAGCAAAGTGCAAGTAATCAGGTAGATCCAAATGTGCTTCATTAGACTGTTTAGCCCGAGTTGTTTTCCCCTAAAAATAAGAGCTCAGTGTTTGTCATTTTAAATTTCAAGTTGGCTAAAGTCCACCAGTCCTGTCCCCAAATTCCTGTAGTGTTACTCTGAAAGTGACTGAGAACCGTGTGTCTCCCTTTGTCAGAACACAGTTGCTGCACATGTTATCCTTGGTTTGTGCATGAGGTTTCACTCATAAGTTTAAACATTTTCATCAATATAAAATCTAAAGTCTTATTGAAATCTGTTACAGTTAGAGAAGAGCATGAAGCTGCAGAGGAGGCAAACGAAGATGAGCCTATTAAAATAAAAAAGCGCAAGTAAGTTTTTGCTTTTGCAATACCAAGTGATCTGTGTAGGTAAAATAACTGAAGGTTGTTACTTGAGCGATGTGTGTTGTGTCCAGCAGAGTAGAATGGGAACTGAGAGGGTTGGTGAAAAGAGTCATCAGCTTTCCACTGCTCAGCGGCTCAGGTATTTGATATTTTCCTGAGATACCTGAGACTCATGCAGAGAGGAAATACTGTATGTTTTGGAAATTATTTGAAATGGAAATAAATGGTGTAAGTTGGTGAATCCAAGGAATATTTTGAGTGTAGTGTGTCTTAAATACCTTGCTTCTGTTGTTTGTTAATTTCTGGGCACAAGACTTTGTTGTCAAAATATCCTGCCACCTAGATTTTCATAGTGGTTCCTCTATTTTCACTCTGTTACAAATGTTTACAAGTTTGGCTTAAGTCTTTTGGTCTGGTTTGCCTTTTGGAAGTGACATATGAGATATACACGCTGTTTTAAAAGTGGGTTTACCGTGTTATTTGTGGTTGTGTCCTCTGAGGTAGGATCCTGGAGCTGTTAGCAGTAAGGGCTGGGGGTTTGTTTGGGATGAAGTGCATTTGTTCTTAGGAAACCTAAACCAGCACACTTCTCCAGAAAGCTCTTTGATGGGTGAGGTCTCACCTGTGTCTCAGTGTTCTTGGTGTTGTGACCATGAGGTGTTCCCAACCTGAGCAAACTCCCTTAGTGCCTCTTGGCCCACAACAGAAGATGAGAAAATTAGTGCTGTTGATGTAAAATCTACTGCATGTCTGGTGAGACCTTTGAGTACAGTCAGAGTGTGCTGATTGCTTTGAAGTCATCTGTTGGCACTGAAGTTTCTTGGAATACCTTGACTCCTGAGCTGTGGCTGTGAAAGGATTCATGTCCACTTCTGAGAATGGCTTTAATGGATTGTCGGCCTGTTCTTCTGGAATGCTCAGTGATATCTACCCTGTCCTGGTGGGATTCAGGTTCTGACCTCCTGAGCTGCCATTTTACTTCTCAACTTACACTTTATGTTTGGTTTTTTTCAGGAAAGATGATATCAAAGACATTGATTCTGAGAAGGAGGCTGCTATGGAGGCTGAGATTAAAGCTGCTCGAGAGAGAGCCATCGTTCCGCTGGAGGCTCGCATGAAGCAGTTCAAGGACATGCTGCTGGAAAGAGGGGTCAGGAACCTGTGTGTGTGAGAGGAGGGAGAGAGAGGTGCAGATCACAAATGTGTATGTGTGAGAAGGGAGAGGGGGAGGTTCATGCAGAGGTCTCAGTTCTTGGCAAATTCCAAACCTGCAACACTTTGCGTACGGAAACAATCTCATCCTTCCTCTGATCAGTGAATGGTCTTGGTACAAGACTCCAGATTTAAAAGAAACTTAGAATTACAGCAAAGCTTTGATTTCTGTGTAACTGAAATGACAGGGTCAGGACAGATTTTTGTTTTCTTCCCGCTCAATTTTTTCCCCAAATTAAGTAATTACCTAAGTGGAAACTGCCATTGGAGATAAGTAGGACACACAAACTGGACGCATCCTTAATGTTTTTGGAAATGTTCCTACTGAGAAAAGCAGCAACTTCCACTCTAGTCTGTACAGTCTTATCCTTTAATGGGAGACTTTGTGCTTTTAGTTAACTAAATCTGAAATCTACTTGATGCCAATCAATTTTGCTAAATTAGACTAGTTGAATATAAATTTGGATAGTAACTAAGAAATGAAAGTGGTTCCAGCTGCCTGTGGAACACACCTTCTCAAGGCGTTCTTTCGAGGTACATTTTATTTTTACTGTCACAGCCGTAGTAAATTTGTGTGTATTATCCTTAAGAAGTTTTCCAAGCAAATTGATGTTGATGTTTTCTATGACAGCCTCTGTCATCCATTAGCGATGAAAACTCCAGGATGAGTTTGGTTCCCTCTTTTTGTCACATCTTAGTGTGTTCAAGGAAAACTGTACAACTCCTGTATAATTTGTATATTTGTCTTCGTTTAATGAAAGGTCTCTGCCTTTTCAACGTGGGAGAAAGAGCTGCACAAGATCGTGTTTGATCCTCGTTACTTGCTGCTCAACCCAAAAGAAAGGAAACAGGTAAAAAAGTCAAATTCACTTCCCATCCAGGCACAGCCACTACAGGTTTATCTGGATCCTCAGTCTTCGTTTCTGCAAACTGTTGAGACTAATCAGTGCTGCAAGGGATTTTTGTCATGATTAGGGTTTGCCTGGAAATGGAAGAAACCAGCAAGGGAAGGTGTTGATAGTTGCTTTATTTCCTGTGGTTGGAAGGTCTCATATTTTAACACAGAGGAAGTTGTATGTGTACAGAGCATTGCTGAAACCTGAATGAAATAGTGAGAGTCATCAGTATCGTGTCAAAGTAATCTAGGTATTTTCTTTTATAAAAAGTGTTTGGGGGGAAACTAAAGTGCAGTTTTATTGTTAAGCAAGTTCTCATTTCAGCAGCTTTTCTTTGAGTGAATGTAGGGGAATGGAAAGCTTCAAGAACATGGGAAGTGTCTGAAACATGGGACCCAGGAAAATGTTGACTGGAGTGTGTAAGGAACTTCTTCCCAGGTCTCAGATGATGTGTTAGGTACAGCACCCTGCATGTGCAGTAGCTTGGATCATTTCCATATTGAAATACAAAGTGTGTCTAACATTTCTGCCTCCTCCTGTGTTGATTCTGTGGTGAGAGGAAAGGAAACAGGAGAGAAGGAAAGAAGTGGGATTTTTCCTCCCTCATTCCTAGAGCTTCTGTGTGTCAGTTGTGTGTTTGCTGTGGGTGACTGGTGTTTCTGTAGGTGTTCGATCAGTATGTGAAAACGCGAGCAGAGGAAGAGCGCAAGGAGAAGAAAAATAAAATAATGCAGGCCAAGGAGGATTTCAAGAAAATGATGGAAGAAGCAAAGATTAATCCAAGGTAGGAGCTTCATTGTGGTTCATGTGCATAAGCTCTACTAGGATGCAGGATGTTGGGTGGTATTGGGTTGATTAAACTCATTCAAAATGAGCAAAGAGGACAAAAATCGTGAGATATTGTTGAAATCGTGCTTTGTCTGCATGTATTCACCTAATCCATGAAATAACAGGACTTGTGATTTATAATGATTTACACATTTATAGTGATTTACATAGTTCAAGTTGAAGAAATCCCCAGCATGCTGCCTGGATTGTGAAAAAGGCCTCGGGTCCACCACAAGTTTCTTTAATAACCCTGTTTCTTCTTAGTAAGTCTCTGAGAAGTACCAGGGAGGTTTCTTGGGTTTGGAGGGGGCTGAAGGGATGTTTTTCTTGTTACAAACTATGTCAGTGATGATATGATAAAATGTTCTGATTGCTTTAATACAGCAATGATTACACCCCCCTCACATTCAGACCACCGGCAGCAGTAAGAGCGAGGGCATGACAGTGAATGTACGTTCAAGATTTCACTGCTGGCGTTATTTGCTTCACAGCTTCCACACGTAGAAGTCATGAGATACATGCTTATGTCACCAGATAAACTCCAAAGTGTCCTCTTTCAGCATCTCTTGGCTCATCTGGCATTAATTCTTTTCCAGTGAAATAACAGCTCATTTGTTTCACTTCAGCTCAGTTTTTTCCAGTGACTCGTTTTGGAAATTTGGTGACAGTGTTATGGTAACTTTTAAATGGCTTCAGAGCTGACTAATAACTCAGTAATAGGCTGGAAGACTGGAGGCATGGAAATGCCTTAAGAAACAGTTATGTTAGCTTTAGTATCCTCAGCTTTCAGCATATCTCCAGTGTGTCATGTTGGGACTGATTCTTTACCTGATTATGGGCTGGGGTGGGAAAGAGAATTCCAGCTGAAATACTGTCTTGTTTAATCTTATCCTTTGTCTTCTGGTTTCAGTGTTTGTCTAAAGGTATTGCTGTACTTCTGTGAGTGCCAGACTGGTTTTTTATCATCTATCTCAGTCCAACATGCTCAAGAGTTTGTGTTCCACTTCACTTGAGCAGCTCTTGTTCTTCAATCTAGCTGTACATTCACTTTCTAATCCTTTTGAATAAGCTACCAAATTCTCTTCTTGTTTCAATTTACCCTACAGCAACAGTAGGCTGGATTTTCCAAGTCTAATTATTTCCATGCTGTGATGAAAACATTCGTATGATTATAAGTGTCTCACGTATTCTTGGGGCCAGATTTGCATCAGAGCTTGGAAAAAGCACAGTAGTGATTTTTTTCCGAGGTAAGTGGCAGTAATGTACCTACTGCACAGGTTGGAATCTGGCCCTGGAGGTGAGAGAACGGTCAGGGAAATGCTGTGGGATGATGGGTTGAAAGCCCAGTGTTGCTGCCTCTGCCCATGGTGTTCGAAGGGGTTTCGGCTCTGTGTGGTTTAAGCTCAGGCTCTGCAATGTGTACTGCAGGGGGAAGAGTTGGTACTCTTGGAGTCTGTGGGGACTCATACCAAAGGCTGCTTTTCTTGGTGAACTCTTAGCATGGTTTGGCTGCAAGTGAATGCACCTGAGATTTTTGGTTTCACAGCTGTGAAATACCTGGACAGACTGGTGGCTGAACTGCTAACCCACAGAAAAGAAGACTTTTGTAGACAACTGAGTTTTTTTTTCTGTTTCTTCTCCTTGGTTGCACTGTAGTCTCTCTCTGCACCTGCCCCTTCTGCAGGTGGCTGTATCTAAACAAACCAACCCTCCCTTGTAAGTCTCTGACAAACACCTCTTGTATGAGTGCTGACTCCTTTTATAGAGTTCACTGGTCAAGCAACTCTAGTGAGACCATAGGATTTGCCTTTTGGGTTTTTGTAAGTTGTGTTCTGGCATGTATTGCAGCAGAGGAAACACTTCCCTGCTGAACCTGCCTCCCAGCCCAGACAGCTCTGCCAAATGAGTTCACTTGCCATTTTGTTGCAGAACTACTTTTAGTGAATTTGCAGCCAAGCATGCTAAAGACTCGAGGTTCAAGGCAATTGAAAAGATGAAAGATCGAGAGGCCTTGTTTAATGAGTTTATCACAGCGGCAAGAAAAAAGGAGAAGGAAGACTCGAAGACCAGGGGAGAGAAGGTAAGGGGACTCTTGAGTTCCGGCAGTGTGAGTGGTGTGAGTGAGATGGGACAAAGCCAGTGCTTGGCTTCCCCGAGCCTTCCCCAAGACATGGGCCTGCACTTTCCTAGAAGTGTTACAGGCAAACACTTCAGGGGTGGACACCCCTGGTCTTTCTGAACAATTTCAAGTTTGCAGTTTTACTGACTTTTAGAATATCTAGAACTGAATTGTGTTTACCTGTGAAGCTGAGTTTGCTTAAACAATGACACTGGTTTTTTTTCATTTACCCAAGCTGTGACATTATCTTCTTAACTGAAGTAATGCTTGATTTTTTTTTATTTTTAATTAAGTTCCTTTATTGTGGCATGAAAAGGAAAAGGAGTCTTACCCTGTTGGCTGGAACCCCAGAGCTGGTCATTACCTCTCTGTTCCCTCAGTGGGGGCAGGCAGAACTTGCAATTCCCTGAGGATAGTCTCTTTAAGTTTCAAACAGCTCCCTTTCCATCTCAAAGCAGGCATTTAGGGAGGGACTTTTTAATCTTTGAATAAGTAGATCTTATGTATAAACTGCTGCTTATTAGATCTAAAGGTCAGCAATTACAGATTAATGAATTCCCAGTGTCACGTGCCTGCACTACCACGGGTGGGGAGCTGCTCTCCCCCCTGGAGATGGGACATCAAATGGGGTCACCAAAACCTGGGGCCACTTGCTGCCACGTCCCTGTGTGTGTGTGAGTGGAGAAGGTCACCTCTGAAGGCCAATCGTTTTGGACATGTGGAAGTCTGCAATTTTTGATACATAGTATGAAGCTACTGCAGATTTCCCTACCTGGAATGCTTGCAGGAGAGAGAAGTGCTGGGGAGCAGGTCAGATTTGGGGACAGTTTCATTCTTCAGGAAGCTTTGCATATTTTTAAAATCTGGGTGCTCTGATATGATTGAATTCTCGACTTGATTTTCACAAACATTGCCTTATCACTGCTGTTTTCCATAAATGATTGTGCTTTCAGAGGTGAACTGATGTAGTTCAAGACTAGATTTTACATACTGCAGTTTGATTGTGAATATGGAATTTTAAAGTATTTTTGCAGCTTATTAGTGCAGTTGAAGACTTTAAAGAATACATACTAGTTTTGTTGTTGCATGATTGTTATAAAGTTGAAAAGTTAAAAGAAGAGATTGTATTTGTTTGCTTTGAATAATGTTTTTTTTTTCTCCAAAAGCCTTTTGTAACCATTTTATGTATTCTGTTTTGTAACAAGTGGATAGACTTTACAGTTATGTGCTGTGCGGCCTGTCAATCAGTTCAGTCTGACAGCTGTCAATCACTGACACGCAAATATTATGGGATTCCCTAGTGAGGAAAGCATTGGTATCTCTGTGTGGTGACTTTAGCCTCCCGCAGTTCCGGTACTTTACATTTTTTTAGTTTTTTTCCTTGTGAAGTGATGAGAGTTGTACCTGCAATGTGTTAACTGCCAAAAAAAAAGACTTCTAAATACACCTGAAATGTTTTCAGCCTTATTTTCCTTTGATTTTGAAAGCGTTTAAAACATAAAAGAAAATTTAAGGCATTTAACCTGAAGCTTTCTCAGTCTGTCCAAAATCGCTACTTAGGAAGAATCAACTTTACAGAAATCTTTAACGTAAGGGTTTTAGATTATATATATAATGTTTGATTTTGCCTCATGGAGTTAGGGCTTATGGGATGGGGATGGAGCAGCCAGCTGTTCCAATGGCTGGTTTTATTCCTGTGCCTGATTTCAGTGAGTAGACCCCATGCCAACACTTCTCAGATGGCAGAGAGGAGTAGCAGGGCTTAAGGATGTCAGAGAGAGCACTGTGGGCACGTAATGGTGACCAAACTGGGCGTTTTGCCGTGTCCCCGGGGTGAGCTGTGCCAGCGGAGAGCCCGGCGTCCCACGTCCCGCAGGCTGGCTGGAACGCCGGGCTGCGCACGCTGCACCACGTGCTGCTGGCACACGGAACTCGCTGTCCACAGCTGGCATCTGGAAATGTTACTCCTTGGTGAGGTACTTTAGACTCAATTATTTCAGACATTTTCATCTTCTTTTTAAAGTTTAAAATGAGCTGGCAACACCTGTGCTGTGTACAGGGCACCCGAGCGAAGGGAAAGCTGTGCTTTAGAGCACCAAGGCCCGAGGTGCCATTGGTTCCTGGGGAGGGAATTGGCTGTGCCCTCCTGTCTCTTGCCCAGTCGGGAGCTGGCAAGGCTGCAGCTGGCCCCACTGGCAGCTGCACAGCTGGGCAGGAGCTCCACAGGGAATCAGGGAGTGAGGGGTGCTGCTGTCAGCCGCACAGCTGGGCAGGGGCACCCAGGAGACTGAGGGGTGCCGCTGGCAGCTCCCACAGGAGCATCTTCCTGCAGCCCATGGTGGTGGCCTTGGGTGAAGCTTTGTGTGGCAGTGGTGCCACGGTGCTCCTGGCAGTGTGGCACCTCATCCTGTGCAATACATCTATGCACAGGTGATTGGTGAGAGATCTTGGGGATACCCTTACCTTAGAGACTTCTGTAGTGACAGCTGTTAACTGTTTGGTTTCTGACAAATACTTCAAATGCCATGGCTTAGAAAGCTTCATATCTCAAAACTGCATGCATGTTTTATGGTGTTTTGAAACAACATTCTTAATTTTACAATGAATAAACAGTTTGCCTAGCATTTTGTTGAGCTTCTTTAAGATAAAGCAATAGTGCTGTAGCTGTAGCACAACATCTCAGTGGCACTAAGGGGCTGGTCTCTGAACTCTGCTTTACTGTCTTAGTCTCATTTGGTATAGTAAAGAAAGCCTATAGAGCCTTTTATGCTTATATGTTAATATTTTGAAGAACTAAAAGTATTGGTGGGCAAGGCTGCAGAATGTTGGTGCAGATCTTCATTCCGTTCCGCATTCTGTAACTAAACATGTTTTAGAGGATGAGGATGTGCCAGGTCTCTGGCAAGCTGGAGCCTGCTCTGTCCATCTGCTCCCTTCCCTGAGGAACCTCAGTGTTCTGCAGCTAAGCTGCTTCTCGTGGTTTCCCTTTTTTAAGGGATGGGGAGGGGACATAAGTAGCAAGTAACAGCCAGTCCTCCTCCTGGATTTTGGGTTTTTAATTTGTGGCTATAAAGCCACGTTGAGTTTGTGGCCCAGCAGGGTGTGGGGTGCTGTGGAGGCAGAACTCTTTGCCCTGCCCGCGGAGCCCTTGAGCATCCCCTGGCCCCGGCAAGCGAGGCGACCCAGCCCCTCACCTCTGCTTTGGGGAGGGGGAGGCTGAAACGCCAAACCAACCTGCCAGGAATGTATGGTGACCTAAGAGGAGATCATCTAACAGGGAGATCATCTTCCCCAGAAATCAGGCTATCTAATGAAGGCACAGTAGTTGCCCTTACAGCTGATGGTTCTGGGACTTTGGACGAAAACATGTTGCTACTTGTGTTGAAATAAAACCTGCTATGATTGATCCTCTGCCAGCCCTTGCAATGGCTGTTGTAATGGACAGAAACATAACATGCTTTTTCCAACTGACAGAGTAGACTAAAACATTTTCTTTAAACTTTTATATAAATGTGCATGTCTGTCCTAAGTATAATTTACTTAATTACCATATGTGGATCATTCTTTATTGGTTAGATCCATCTTAAGACATTGCACTTTGCTGGCAGATTCAAGCATTTACCTCTGTTAATTGTACACCTGGAGGATGAATCCATGAACACCTGATTTCTCTAGAACCTTGTTTCAAGCTGCATGGCTTCTGGAGTACTGATATGCGAAATGCTATCATGCAGCATCAGTAACCTGTTGATTTGACATATATAAAAGCTTGAAACCAAGCTTAAATTGGAGTAAAATAATAAAAGAGTGTATTGGTGGATCATTCTTCATAGAGTTCATCTTAGATGTAGCAGATCGCCTAAATGTATCTGCTTTGGCAAAATTGTCTCAAGGAACAGTGAATTTGGGCTGCAGTTATGACTAAATTCAGAGTTTTAATGAGTGCTCTAAATTGCAATGGTATGTAATGTTAATGTGATCCCTCTGATGAAGGTAAGTCGACTCCTTTTTTCATAAGAGCAAACTGTGGGATAGTAAAGTGTCTTTCTCAAGTGTTGCCTTTCTGTTTCTGTCTGTATAACAGATCAAAATGGACTTCTTTGAGCTGCTGGCAAACCACCACCTGGACAGTCAGTCTCGCTGGAGCAAAGTGAAGGACAAAGTGGAGACTGACCCACGGTACAAGGCGGTGGACAGCTCCTCACAGAGGGAGGACCTGTTCAAGCAGTACATCGAGAAAATAGCCAAGGTCAGCGGGGAGCGCTAGGAGTGTGGCTGCGGGTGTGCTGTGGGCAGACTGATCTGTGCTGAGGAGAATTCCATACCAGAGTTACTGTAGGAGTACCCCAGAATGGCAGCTTGGAACTTAGAAGTTCTGTCCCTGGTGGGATGTGTTGTGGGACCTGTGTGCATGCACACACATGATATCTGGGAGAAGTTATGTCTCAAAGATTCCTATGAAACCACTGGTGCTAAAAATGGCTGTAAAACTGCTGGAGCTACAGACACCACATTGATTACTTCCTCCTAGGGTGGTCTACATTTCCTTTGCTGTGATTTTCCGTATCGGCTGAGCTTCTTTCAGGGTTATGTATTCATACCCAGTTCCTTCACTGCTGCTTCTCTCTCAATCCGATATTCCTACCTTTCTCTTCCAGGCAATTAATGGTTGAGAATGTAAAACTGGGCCAACAAACAGTAAGCCCCTTGGCCTCCCTTATTCAGAGTTTGTCACTGGACACAGCTCCTGGGAATCGTTGTTCTGTGCTCAGACTTGTCTCTCTCCCATATCAACTGTGTAATGCTTCAGCATGGCTCTTGAAGCAAAATTTTGTAATCCATAGATCCCAGATCCCTTTAAAGTGTTTTGTTCTGAGCTGCCTTTAGTTTGATAGCCCTTTAATTCACTTTCTAATGAAAAGTGCTGTTTTTATTGAGAAAAGTTTGTTCCTGAATTTCAGAATTTAGATTCTGAGAAAGAAAAGGAGCTGGAGCGACAGGCGCGCATCGAGGCGAGTCTGCGGGAGCGCGAGCGGGAGGTGCAGAAAGCTCGCTCGGAGCAAACCAAGGAGATCGACCGCGAGCGGGAGCAGCACAAGCGGGAGGAGGCCATACAGAACTTCAAAGCGCTGCTGTCGGACATGGTGAGGCGCGGGCAGGTGCCTCGGCTCGCCAGGGCACGCTTTAGCTGATGGGTGCTCCCTGTAAAAAACATTTTGGCATTTGGAGCTCAGCTCAAAGGAGTGGAATCCCACTAGGAGTTTTGCCTTGGTTGGAAGAGAAGGCTGTGCATTTCGGGTTCTCATCCAGAGGGTGCTCTCGGGGCTGCAAGCAGGGCACTGCAGAGCTCCTGGTGTCTCTGGAAGTAATAATCTCAGAGGCTGCCTTTCCATGCACTCCAGTGAACACAGGGTGTTGTGCATAGAGGAGGAAGGAAAGGAGGGTGCTTGGATTTTCTGGTTTTGAGAATGCGCAGCCAAGGTCAGTGGGACCTCTCTGTCGGCCTCGAACCAGTGCAGAGGGATTCCTTCTGCCCCTGCCTGTTCAGTGTTTGTGGGGAACCTGCTACAGTCTATTCTTAAAAGCTGAGGGTTTGTCTTTTAGTTTAACCTTAACTTCAAACAAGAGAAAAAAATAAGCATATAATAATTATCAATGATAATAGATTAATTTCAACAGTGAACTGTAGAAAAACTTGTTTAAAAAATTAATCACCTTTGGCTTAGGTGCGTTCTTCAGATGTGTCCTGGTCTGACACCAGGAGGACTCTGCGCAAAGATCACCGCTGGGAGTCGGGGTCCCTGCTCGAGAGAGAGGAGAAAGAGAAGCTCTTTAATGAACACATTGAGGCACTTACCAAAAAGAAGAGGGAACATTTCAGGCAACTTCTGGATGAAACTTCAGCGGTGAGAGCTGTTGATATTCAAATTGACAATCTTTGCAGCCCACTGTGATTTCTCTTTTTGTGTTTTTCTGTCCCACAGTCTGATTGGTTTGGTTTTATTTCCAGGGCATCCTTGCTTCATCACTCTCTTTTCTCCTTCGTAACAAAATTTGTGCATGTTTTTTTACCTGTTTATCTGGAGTGTTACTTTGATTGAACACAGTTAATATACATATAAACTTCTAATCAGTGATCTTTTAATCTTCTTTTTATTTCTTCAGTACTGAGTTATTTGATACTCTTCACTGTCTGGCTCTTTCAGATATTCAGGGTGTTTGTCCTAATGGCCATCAGTATGGTTTTACCCAGTACATCTGTTCTGATGTTCTCCTGCCAAACCTGAACCTTTACTCTGCTCATGCTGTGGAATGCATCCCTGATTCTGTGCATTGGGGGTTTAGTGAGGTTTCCTCTTTTTTAGTTCTGTGCCAACTTCAGGCAGCTTTCATTTAACCTGGAGGTTTTTACCTGATTTTTAATGCATTAGTTATTTTAGTTTAGAGGCAAGTTTTCTGCAGGTAATTTTTAACACAATATACATAATTGTACTAGAAAAAGACTTTGGATAGTAAATGATATTTGGAGGACCTTGATCTGAAAATGCCATCTCAAAATACGAAAGAAGAATCACTATGTAAAATCAACTCATTAAAAAAAATACACATGTGATAGTATAAGTAATCAGAACCCAACATTTAACAGCAACTTCGTCAGTGGACTTGGGATATATTTAAAGGCTTCAGAGGTTAGTAGTGTTTGCATTCCATATTCTTAGAATCTAATTTACTTTTAATTTAACTATTTTTGCTTCTTTTGAAAGATAACTTTAACATCAACATGGAAGGAAGTGAAAAAAATCATTAAAGAAGATCCAAGGTGCATTAAATTCTCTTCGAGTGACAGGGTAAGTGGTTTGCATCGCTCTTGCTGACTTCCAGTCTGGTGCAGGGTACAGAGAAGTGAAGCGAGTTGGTGGCTGCTGCCGTGGGTTTAGCTCTGTGTGGACAGAGGTGCTAGTGGTTTAATAAAAATTTTAAAAGATTAAAAATGTATATGGTAAGGAAAAGTATAATTAATGTGTGATTATTGCTAGTGTTCAGTGTGTTCAGTTGCAGGAAGTACTGGAGCTGCATTCAGTGGTTTACATTTACCTTTCACCTTTCAGAAAAAGCAAAGGGAGTTTGAGGAGTACATCCGAGACAAATACATCACTGCCAAAGCCGACTTCCGGACGCTGCTCAAAGAGACCAAATTCATCACTTACAGGTGGGGAATGTGATGCTGGTGCAGGACTTGGCTTTTACTGTGCTTTGCCATGCAAACAGCAGCAAACTGCTGATGTCTGTTTTTTCTAGCACAAGTTGATGTCTAAGTTACTCAAGTCTTTCATGGTGCTTAATTAACATAGCCAAGTGTAGGCAAGGAGCTTGTGTTTTCTTGCCCAGAGTGCTGTGAGGTGCCCAGTCCCAACCTAATGTGACACCTTTCTAGCTCAGAAGATGCCGGGTCCTTGCACCCTTCCGTGGCTGGCCTGTCCCTTGGCTCCCTGTGCTTCCTTGCGGTGGAGCAGTGGCCCCGAGGCCAAGGGGGTTCTGGAGCTCCCTGCCTCCACCCCACTCCAGTGGCAATTCTCACACTTGCTTCCAGATCCAAAAAGCTGATCCAGGAGTCCGATCAGCACCTGAAGGATGTAGAGAAGATCCTGCAGAACGACAAGCGGTACCTGGTGCTGGACTGCGTGCCCGAGGAGCGGCGCAAGCTCATCGTGTCCTATGTGGACGACCTGGACCGGCGCGGGCCTCCCCCGCCCCCCACCGCCTCCGAGCCCACGCGGAGAACAACGAAATAGTTACGGAATGCTCCTGATCCAAGGGTGTCTGTTAAATCCAAACGCTTGCATGAGCCATCTGTCAGGTTACACACATCCATTGCCGTGAATATATTCAAACATCTGAGGAGCAGAGGCAGAAGCAGCATTAGTTAACAAAATGATCTCTGGGGGGAAAACAAGCAACAAGAACCCACATTAAACATATTTCTGAGTTAATTGGAGCATGACTGACAAATCCCAGGGTGTTGGCTGTTTGGTGACTTTGGATCTCGGGCGGTGTGTGTGAGATGTGGGTGTCTGGTGCCTGGGGCTTTCCTCTCAACACTGTCCTACATGTGAGTCCCAAGGGTGATGATGTTGGGGTTTGAGCGTGTCCTACAGGTGTGCCACCAGCTGCCTCCTCGTTCCCACAGCCCGTGGCTGAGGAGGTGACACGCTCTGGTAGCTTAAATCGCTGATCACTGACAGCCCACTCTGCAAACACCAGTCCCAGTCCTCTACCTGCACCCTTGGGAATGGAACTAATTCTGTTAGAGCCAGGGTCAGAGCTGAGTGGAGAACAGGGACTTGGAGACCAAGCCAGGTTTATTCACAGGCTGCTCTGTTCCTGCCCCCAGGCATCGATTTGTAGCAGTCAGGTTGCTCTGCCCAAGTAAAGTTCTGTCTAGTAAGTTTTGCTCGAAGCTGGGAATCCCAGAGGTGACCGAGCAGGCCAGGACGGTTGTATAAACACATTTTTATTTACGATAAAGTGATCTTTACATACTTCTGGGTTAGACTGTGCATACCCCCTCTGGGCAATTCTTGTAAACTATACTCCTGTTTTGAATGTTAAACTTGTGTTTCTAAAGTTTAATTTTGAAATGTTGGGATTGTTCAGTTTATGTATTTGAACTACAATAAACCAGCCCTTTTTATATATGGATTGTACAGGCCTAATCCCAGTTTCTGATGGATTTTGTTGGACTTGTGAACTTACGAGTAAAGCAAATGGCTGAAGTGATACTGCCTACATTCTTGGCTGTGTTTGGCAGAGCAGGGCGTGTGGCACTCAGCCGTGTGGGGTCAGCATGTGGGCAAGAGGGGGTGAGCAGAATGAGGGCTTGAAGAGCCAGTTTCTTTCTGCTGCTTGTGTCTACATGTGTCCCTTCCTCTGAGAGGAGGGCTAGGGAAGGAGTCCCTTCTTCCTCACCCTGCCAAGTGATTGCTTGCCAGCAGTTGGTATTGGTGTCCAGGGCCAGGACTTGCAGGCTGAGCTGCAAGAGAGGGGTTGTTTGACAAAAATTGGGACAGCCTGGGGGGACTTGTGCTGCTGGCAGTGGAATGTGGTGCTCTGAGGTGCTCCTAGTGAGAGCGTATGTCCTAAAGTCAGGGCAAGTGTCCCTCCCTTCTTGGTGTCTGCCCCTTCCTGTGGTGTGGGGGTACCCAAACCCTCTGAAACCAGTGTCGGTCGATGCCTTTGCTGGGAGTGGAGATGGAGGCGTGAGGATGTATCTGTAATGCCAAAAGTGGAGACCTTGTGGGACATGCAGCTCTTACCCAGAAAGTACAACCACAACCGGCCAGGGAGGCTTGCAGGGCTGGGGAGCCCCAGCTGGGGTGTGGGACGGTCTCCCTGTATGAGAGCCAGCTCAGCTCATCCCAGGGCTCAGCTGCCAGTACAGAGCCCCTGAATCCCCCACACAGGATGGGCACAGGGGGACCCCACTGCCCTCCCCACATCCGAGGGATCTGCCCCTGCCAGCCTGCACAGTGCCCTCGGGTGTGGCCATGGTAGTGTGTGGGACACAGGTGGTGCCCACTCTGGCTCTACCAGTAAATGGATTTCCTCTTGATCAACACAGCCCAGTGGGAAGCTGTGTGTTTGTTACAGCTGGTTTAGAATATTGTGAACTTGTTCATTAAATCAGATGGCTATTAAATTTAATTGATCTGGTTTATGGAGACCAGATGTTCATTAAGATTTATGTATTTGCTTATTCTGTGGCTAAAGCAATCATGCCCACATGCAGGGCTCCTGGCTGGGGGGTGCTGCTGGTGGACCATGGAGCTGGTCCCCTGAGAGCCCCTTAGGCTGAGTCCCTTGTTTCCCTGGAGGTAGGGGGACAGCCCGTGGAACCCTCATCCAGAGAGAAGGCAGGGTTTAAGGGATGCTGTCAACTTTCCTAGCACCATTCCCGCTGCAGCCCAGAGGCCCCCTGGCTGGCCCTGCCCTCTGTGGCCAAGCACTCAGAGCAGGGCAGAGGTTAAATACAAGCAAGCTTAAGAAAGGGAAAGGAACTCTGCTTTTGAGAAAAGCTGAACTTAGTTCTGCCTTGTGGAGCAACCAGACCCAGCAACCCAGAACGTACTGCACCCTATGGAGCAGGGCCAGGGCTGGGTTCCTGCTGTTTCAGTTGGTTGAAGTCCTGCAGGCTAATGGGAAGGTAAATGAGTGTCTGAGGAACATCTCCCTGAGCGCACAGTCTGTGCCCTGCAGCTGCTAATTAAGGGCTGCTGTTTAAATTCATCACCAGGAGCAGCCCAGAATGAGGGCAGTGACTGGGGAGGGGCCAGCAGCTCCTGCCAGGACTGTATCAAGCACCGAGGTTCGTCCTGTGCAGTGGGGGACCTGCAAGTGCTCCCACTCCCACGTTACACAGTACCCCGCTGTCCCGCGCCCTCAGAATCCCTGGGGTCTCGGGGATCCCCTGGCCACCCCCATCAGCACGGCCCTGGCAGCCACCCCCAGTCCAGGAGCCTTTAGACACTGCAGAGCCACTGTCCCTGCACGAGAGGCACAACAGGCACCGACTCCACGCTAACACATTTAGGACAACTTTACTTCTGACACCGCAGCGCAGGCTTTCCTTACAGAAACAGAAAAGAGCATTTTCTTATAAAATGGTCAATTTACTCTTGCTATTTTATTTTACCATTTCATTTTAAAAAAAAAGTTACTCCTGAAAGCCATCCCTTGGAATAAATCTGTAAGCCAGTGCACTTTGTTTTTCCCTCGGGATGGCTCCTCCGAAAGTGGTGTGCGGGGGCCCATCTCCAACCAGCTCCTGGTTTTCCACGCAGTCCGTGAGCTCTGTGGGTGCGTAGCAGTTCCTTTCCCTGGCTGGGACATGCCACGATCCCCATGGTGCCCGCAGAGAGGCTGTCCCGGGGGACAACTGGCCCTCAGTGACTCGTGTCCCGGTCCCTGAAGGCCTTGGGTGCTGGGGGTGCCGGCTGCCCCCACGGGAGAGGTGGCAACAGGGTCACCCTTGTGGAGCCGCTGCCAAAGTGACCATGTTGAATTTCGTAATTGACTTCATTTGCTTCTTGCTGCAGGAGCAGTTTTCAGAGTTACAGAAAATCCAGTCAATCTTTTTTTTATTGAACAGTTGCTCAAGTAAAGAGGGACCTGAGCAATCTGTAGAGTACAAAGAGGCAGCCTCGCCATGCAAAGAAAAAGAGTTACTGGTTTTATTATTATTATCATTGTTATTATAATGTAGGACTGCAGACAGCCTCTCTCTGACACAGTCAGGGGCTAACAGCAATATACAGTTGGATTCTTTTTTAGGTCATAAATTAGCAACTTTATCTTTTAAAAAATTGAATAAATAAATAAATTAATTAAAAAAGAGAGAAAGAGAGAGAGAGAAAGAGAGACAGTCAGTCACGACATGCAAGAGCTCACAACAGAACGAGGAAAATGACCAAAGCAAAGCCCAGAACTGCAGCAGAGCCCAGGGTTGGTTTGGTTTGCGATCAATGCAGGTCGGAAGCATCGTTTATAAATAGGTATTTCATATACCAAAGAAGGCACCACAGTATCTACAAAGCCAAATCCTCAGGAGGGTTCTGGGGGCTTGGGGGAAGCAACCTGGCTGGAGCAGACACGTCTAGGGGCGCAGCACATACCCCCCCCTTAAGCTTGTCCATTGCAAAACTGAACTTTTCCATTTTATGTTTGGTTTTGCTGTCTCTGTTGGTAAAACACAAAATAATTGTAATAAAAAGACAAATGTGGAAAATGGAAAAGGGAGGCAACATTCCAATCTTCAACACAACAGGTGGAACATTTCTGGGATCAGGTTTAAAGCAGTTGGAGTGGGACCACTGCCACCAGAGCTGGCCAGAGGCCATGGTGGGTAACCCTGTCAATCCCTTCCCCAGCCAACAGCCCCCTCCACATCACCCCCTCAGCCATCGGCAGAGGGTCACTGCCACCCCAGCACTGCCTGGGGACAGGCCTGGGGACATGGGACAGCCAGGCCTGACATCCTCATGCTGCCCCACGAGAAGTCTCAGCTCTCCCCATGTAAATCTGGTGTCTGGGGGTGCCCCCAGTGGCCCTGGGCCGGGGTGCCCCAGTGCTCCTCTGCACAACCGCAATCTGCAGAGCAGGAACTGAACAAACAGGAGGGAAAGGAAAACGAAAAAAGAAAGAAAGAAAAGGAACAGTTGAAACTGTGTGTTTACTGGTATCAGTACATGAGACTCCTAAAGAACACCTGGTCCTCCTAGTTAACCTTGTCCTGGAATATGTACAGGTTGTTCGTGGCTGCCACAGCGATGATGTTCTCGGAGGGGTGCCAAGCTGTGTGCAGGATCTTTTTGCTAAAGTCCAGACTGTCCACGCTGATCTCGTCTTTCCTGCGCTTTCCACCCACGCAGACCTTGCGGGGTTTGAGGATGGCACGGGGTTTGCTGTTCTCCCGCGATGCCTCCAGCGTCACATCGCGCTTGGTGTTGCGGTCGAACATGCGGAAGAAGTTGTTGTAGGAACCAGTCATGATGACACTGCAACAGGGAAGGAGAGATGATTTTCACGCTTTTCAGAGGCAAACTGCTGGTGACCAGAGGCAGACCGAACATTCAGAGGCATAATGAGATGTGGGTAAGAATCAGAATTTGTCTCAGGCCTAGTTGTGCCTTGTCAGCTCACTCTGATGGCTGACAAAGAACTGTGACAGCCCCCCAGCTTGGTGTGAGTCACACCTGGATACTCACTATCCCCAGATTTTGGCAATCTGGAGCTAAACCCATTACCACCTTCCTCCAGCTGTGGGTGACAGAGAGGCAGAACGGATTCTGTCCAGCAGAGAGCGGGACACTTGGACATCCCCACCTGTGTACAGGCTGCAGGTGTGGATGGTCCCTGCTGCCCCTCTCCAGACCCCGCACCAGCCAAAGGCCAGGGAAGGGGCTGCCATGGGACCCCTTGGGCCAGACCAAAGCGAGCATCCCTGGGCTGAATGCAGCCACACCGCCATGTGCTCACCTGTCAGACCCGTTCCAGACGCACTCGAACTTGTCAAAGATGCAGTCGTTCTCGTAGAGCGAGCAGAGCTTGCTCCGTAGGTAGTCATGGACCTGCCGGCAGGAGGGACAGGATGAGGCCCCCACACTGACCAGCACAGCCCTGGGACTGGCAGCCTCAGCCTGGCTCACTGGGGCTGGCACACCCAGCCCAGCCCCGCACTTGCCACAGCCCAGCTGGCAGCGCTGGGCAGTGCCTGGCACCCTGTGCCCTCCCACAGCCGCCACTCTTCTCCAAGCACCTCCAGCCACACTCTGCACATGGCTTGGGCACCACCAGGCAGTGCTAGGGGACATCCCCTGGCCAAGGGTGACAGTGACAGGGCTACTGCTCTGCACAAGGCCTCCCACCTGGCTCTCCCTGCTGCCAGCACCAGAGCTTCCTCTCCTCACCCAGCCCCAGTCTGGGGACATGGTGACAACTCACCAGGCCACTTGAGCCCACATTTAACAACTGTTTGCTTTCCACCATCCACAGGCTCACACACATCAGGTGCGTACCCGCCGCTCCTGCCACTGGCCCAGAGTGTGGCTCAGGAAGGAAGCCAGTGGGTGCCCCACTGCTGCATGCACCTGGCTGTGCCACACTCACCTGGTAGGTCTCAATGGGCCGGTTCTCCATGTTCAAGTCCCACACCTTGACAGTGAGGTAGTCCCGGGTCATGATGTACCTTCCACTGTGGCTGAATTTGACATCAGAGATTGAGGAGATGATCTCAGAAAAAAATGACCGGTTACTTGGGTCTTCGGGCTCTTCAAAAACTGTGCAAGAGGAAACAACAAGCCCCAGCATCAGCTGAGGGGGGAGCTCCCTGATCTCAGGCCAGGGACCTGCCACCCTTGTCCCAGCACCACAGGAAGCTTCTGGGAGGGAGCACTCGCACGGTGCCATACCCAGCACCCACATGTGCTTAAGGTTATCACCCCCTCACTGAGCCCTGGGGCTCTAGTACAGTGGGAAAAATGTCTGAAGCGCCCATATAAATTATGTCTACAATGCAGAAAAGGCACTGCTCACAGCAGGACCCAGAGCTGAGGCCTTCCACCACTGGCAGAGACCTGGAGGCTTTTTCAATAGAAAAAGTGATAGCAACAAGACAAAATAAAGATCTCAGGCAGCCAGAAAGCAGCTGAACCCAGGACGTGTCTCTGTTGCTCTTAACAGGTCAGTCACGAGGCACTGGTCTCCTTGTGAGTACTCTGTCACTGGGTGCCTCTGGGAGCGGGCAGCAGGGCCATGGCCACCTGCTCCGCTGTGGGACACGTGGACTCTCCTGGGTCCTTGCAGCAGCAGCAGCAGGGGCTCTGCTGGCACTGGGGTCCCAGCACACACACAGACGCAGAGGGGATGGCAAGATGGGGGTCCCAGCACACAGCTGCTGCTGCCCAGTCCCTATGTGGGTCTGTGAACCAGAGCCAGTGGCCGGGCAGGGCAGGGGCTTGGGGCAGCTATTTTTGCTTTGGGCTGAAGGCTTTTGTGTGGCTTTGCTCCTGCTGCAGAAGCAGATCTGGGCTGCTGAGCTCATGGAAAGGATTTCTGAGCACTAATTCTCTCTTACACAACAAACCTACTTTCTCTGGCACTGAGCAGGTGCTGCCCTGCCCGCACCAGCTGCCTCTGCCGGCTCCCTCCTTCCGCAGCAGCCTTCCCAGCTCCCTCTCCATGGGGAGCAGACTGAACCCAGAGATGGCCTGGAAGGCTGCACTGTCCGTGGGATGATCCTGCTGCTCAGGGGCTGCTGGCCTTTCCTCCCCGTGCCCAGGGATCAGCAGCATGGCCAGGGCTCATCCAAAGGCAGCACCGTCGGCCACATACAGGGAGGACGGATTGTTGTAAGGACACTGCTGCAATGTCAGAGGGTGAAGCTTCAGCTCTCGGTTACCTGATCACAGCAGCTTCTTATTTCTACCCAAAGCTGAAGATGCTTTCAGCAAAGAAAACCGTCCAGCAGCGCTGCAGCACCGCAGACAGCAGGGCAAGGAGGAAGCAGAGCAGGTCCTGGGGGAAGTGGGCTGTGCCTCGAGCCTGCAGTTCAGGAGCTTGGCAGGTACAATCACAAGTGGCTCTTCAAAAAAACAAGTGGAAAGCCCAATGCCTTTTGCTATCAGGAAATAACTGCAGAATCCCAGCAGGGCTTTTCCTCACTTTTCCATATTCTTTCCACATAGGATTGCTTTTGCTGGCATTACCAGCTGCTCCTGCAATCCCACATCACTGTCTCCAAGCCTGTCTCCAGCCCTGACAGCTCAGTAGTGACTGCACACTGACATGCGCCAGACCCCCTGGACCCAAAACATCACCGTGGGGGTTTTGACCTGCTCCCCCAAAGCTGTGGGGCCAAGACTCAGGGGAAGGGGCTCCTGTTGGGGACAGGCAGAGGTGTGTGAGGGTGAGTGGCCATGGGGACCACAGCCTGGCACACCAAGGGGAGAAGGGGACAAGGTGCCAGGGCAGACCCAAGCCCAGGCAGGTCTCCATACTCCCTTTTTTGTTCTTTTAACCCAAGGGGCCCACACTCACACTTGGCATGGCGGTCGCAGAGGGCAGCGGTGCGCATGTCGCACAGGCGGATGGTGCCCTTGCTGCTGCTGTACACGAAGGTGTTGCACTGGTGCGGGTGGAACTCGGCCGCCGTGATCACCTCCGTCAGCTCCTCCATGTTGGCCGGCTTGATGTCCACGATGTCTGCCACAGCTGGTCAAGGAGCCCATGCACGGCACCCCCTCCTGCTGATGTCTCTGGGCACCGGGGCTTCCCCTCACCCCACGCAAACCGCGTGTTCTGGGCAGGCACCCCCGTTCTGGGCAGAACCGCAGCACGGAGAGGGACCAGCTCACAGCAGCACGGGGAAAGCCAACCCCCAGCATGTCTCCTGCTAAGCTGGGAACCCCAGCTCTGGTACCACAGCTGGAAAACCCTCTGTGGTGCACCAGACCTGATCTGCCCACACACCCCAGGCCTCAGTATGTGTCTTTTAGCGCAGCATTGTGGCGTGGTGAGCAACCACACTGAAAACAGCAATGGCAGCACAGGCCAGGGCACAACAACCAACAGAAAATTCCCAAGTCCCTCGGGCCATGTGAATTCCCTGAGATTTGACACAGATTTAGTGCTCCTCACCCTGATCCTTGAAAAAAAGCAGGCACCACAGCCCTACTTTCCTGCAGCCACTCAGAGCTCCCGCAGCCACGTGCCTGTGACTGCCGAAATCCTCTCCATCTGCCAAAACCATGCCCCAGGGATTTCTCAGCAGGAAACACCATATAAATATCACCAATGATTCGTGCCCTGTGTTACTATTTCCAATGTGGCTGCATCGGAAACAAGGGTGACTGTCGCAACCTCATTTGTAGAGCGGTGATTGGCAGCCTGTCACCTGCTGCAGGGTGTAACAGGGACTGCACCATTAGTGCTTCCATCTTCCCCAAGGCATCTGTCTCCTCCATCACCTCCAGATCCCCCTCCCTCTGCCTGCCCCACCAACCCTGCAGGCAAATTCAGAAATGTGTCTCGCACACATCAGGTGACAGCAGCAGTGGTGGCAATGCCAATTGAGCCCTGTGCCGTGGAGGGGGTGGCTCCGTGTGACTCCTGGATGCATCGTCGGGACACAGCCCGGCATCCTGCCGCCAGCACAGGCAGAGGTAAGAGGGCAGTGCCTCAATAACGACACGTGGGACTGGGGACCTCCAGTGCCCTGCACTCAGGTGCACAGCAGGCAGCACTAGTTTGTACTCCTGAGCCCCTGCCAGCCTTGCCAGAGGGGTAAGCTCCTGTACCAAAGCACCACAACCAGGTGTGGGGCTAAGGCAGCTGCTGCACTGCTGGCTCTGTCCCCATTGCCATGGGCATAGGCATGGCTCTGCCATTTCCCTTGGGCCTGCACCTCACTGGGGCCATCCCCAGAGCCACACACACCAAAGGATACTAAAACTTTGATTTGTGATTTCAAAATTCCACAGGTTTATCCTCAGGTCATCCGCTGACATGTAGGTCTCGTAGTCACTGTTGACGGAGATGGAGTTGATGTGGTAGGTGTGTGCGTTGGCGAACACCCTCCGGGGAGTGGCCTCCACCATCAGGTCCATGGGCCGAAGCACGGGCACCTGCGGGATGAGAAGCAGAGCGTCAGCACCCAGGGACAGCACCTGGCACAGGGGGATGCCCTCACGGGGTCCCACAGAGCTCTGACTGCCAGTGCTTCTACCCACCCACTCTTAACAGGCTCTCTCCAGGGAAACCTGATGCCTTCCCAAGTGTGTGACAGGAGGACCAGCAGACTCAAAAGCCATCTAATTTTGAGAGAGGCTCCAGGATGGTTAGAGCACAGTGAAGCAGTGAGAGCCCAGTAGACCAGGTTCTGATCTTGCTGCAGCAACTGTTCCAGCTTTGAAACAGAAAAACAACCAAAAAACCTCTTTTGCTGTGTTTTGTTACTGTTAGCTGGGATCTGAAATTCTTGGAGCATTTCTGACAGAAATAGGTTTCTTGAGAGAGCCAGATCAGCACATTTTTTCTTCAAACTTTTTTGCATTTGTCTCACAGCAAAGTGATGGAGGTAAGAGATGAGAAGGGACAGAGCAAGGGACACACAGGCAGGGACAGAGGGAAGGACCAGGAACAGAGCTGTAGGTGTTTGCCTTTAGATACATCAGCATAACTCATCGGGGGATGGGGAGACTGCAGTGGGGACCATGTGTGTGAGGAGTGGGGTCAGTAATAACTTTGGACACAGCACTCTGAAGGCAACTTAATACACCAGGAATTTGTCAATCCACACTCCTGCTCGCCAGTGAGCTGTTCCCTCCAGCTACTTCATTACTTGTATTATCTGTGTGCTGCCTGAAGAGATTTCCCATGGCTGCAGAGGTGGGGCTGGGAGTGACAGCCAGCTCGAGTGACATGAGAGCACTGGTGCTGCCAGCTCAGAACCTGAGCCTAATGTGACAAGCCTGCCCACTAATTCCAGCTGACACAGCCAATGATGCATCGTTTGCGCTGACAGATCCTGCTCAGCCAGCTGGGGACTGGGGACAGTGGCTTGCGCCTCGCTCGGGGACCACAGGGACTGGCTGTCAGTCCGACCATCGGAACACGACGGCTGTGCAAAGAGAGAGGGTTCAGTGATTACTCTGGGCTGAGCTGGGCACGGAAACAAGCACAGCAAGGGCTGGGGCAGCGGATTCTGCTTGGCGAGATGACTCTGCATGGCCCAGCACACCTCGTGGTCAGACCCTGGGCTAGCTCCTGTCCCCAGTCCGGGCAATCTGGGCTGACACCAGCACCACGGCGCTGGCAGCTCCCAGTGCCCCGGCACGGTTCCCTGCTTGTCCCTGCATGGCAGTCACTCACAGCCACAGAGCTACGCCAAACTCTTAAGCCAAGAACATTCTCCACACATTACTTCAGAGCCAAGTCCTGGGGAGACTTCTTTATGTCGGGGACTTGGCCCGTCACCAGGTAAAACCCCCCAAGAGGGACAAAGCTGGTTATCCGTGAGTGGTTTGGTAAAGCGGGGATTTTTATCTGCTACAGTGGCAAGAATCTGCACTGAAATATGGAAACCAGCGTGCCCACATGCTTGCTGCAAGCTTCACTTAAGGGTATCAGCAATGACGCTTGAACCCTGAAAGCACTGAAACTTCTGGCAGGAGCAGCCAGGAGTTTGCTGGGAGCAGACGATGAGCTCATTCCCCAACAGCAGCACAGGGATCCTGCAGCACAGGGGACCCTGGCTTAGGACAGCCGAGGGAGAGGCTGCCCAGCCAGGCCTCAGCCACAGCGGAGACACCAACAAATGGGGCAATGTGACAGCAACTGGAACTGGGTCTTGTGTTTTTCTGAAGCAGGCACAGGCCAAGTCAGCATCTGCCCACCCCACCCAGCCCAACCAGCAGTGCCACAGCAATCCTGAACCTCCTTGCACATCCCTGCTCCAGCTCCAGAGCCCACCTCAGGGCAGACTCTGGTGTCCCACACACTCATTATTAAATGATAATTCAGTGCAACAAAGTGCATCAAGTACACAAAAAGCCTGTCAAAGAAAATGAAACACTAATAAATTCAACTACTTTCTGTTTTCAGGAAGAGGGGCAATGCTAGTCACTTTTCATTTAAAACAAAGTAAGTCTTAGTTTTGATAAAAAAAAGTAAGTCTTAATTTTGATTCCTGCTTTTAGCAGGTACCCCCTGCAGAAGAGGTCCCACTCACTCTGAGCACATGTGACACTTGATTCCTCTCCTTGTGTCTGGTGAAGGCTCCCCTGTCCTGAATTATTGAGACACTAACCCTTTCTTGAGCTGTGAAACTCATTTGCTCGATGGCTGGGGTGGAGAGAGCTGGCATGTCCCAGACCCTTCCCACCACAGCTACTGCACATCCTCCTGCCACCTCCAGTCCTGAGTGAAGGCCCCAGTGCAGGGGACATGGTGTCAGTAATTGCCCTGTCCCATCAGGCTTCCCCTTTCATTGTCTGTCATGTTGACTGTCACCGAATGCTCCCTGCAGAGAAGCTCTCTGTGGCCAAGCTCTCCATGTAATTCACAGTGCCACGATGGCCGCGGCCTGTGGAATCACAGGGACTCAGTGTTTCTCAGCAATGCCTCATCCTCTGCCCAGAAGTGCCACATGGCAGCAGCGTCAGTAAAACACAGGTCGATCTATGGGGGAAGGATCAAGGACTCAGCTCCCGGGATGGCACACTCACAAACCTCCCAAAGCCCAGGGCCCACACGTGCCAGGTTTGAGCTGCCCCTTACTGGGGCTCAGGTGGGGACAGGAACTCCCGTGCAGCCCTGCAGCAGGATGGGACCCAACCACCGGCACACAAGGTGAAAGCAACGCTGGGAATCCTCAAGGACTCACCAGAGGCCAGAAAATCCCAAAGGATGTGAAGATGACAGGACTGACTGCACCGGGACCACTCACACATTTCTGTGCAGTGGAGAGGAAGATTTTGCTGCCAGTTACCTCCATGGAAACCCTCTGGGCACCATGGACTGCACTGGATTTACGGTGAAATCCCAACCCGAGCTAGAGCAGTGGCCGTAAGAAATCCCTGCAGATAATCCCTTAGATGTCTGCCCAATCCCCACCTTGCCAGGGCGAGCAGCTGCAGCCACAGCTCTGTGCGTACCTGACAGGTGTGGCAGAACTGGCTGCAGGCAGCTTACCCTGCGACCTGCTGGTGGGCACCACTGCGCTCACCTTGACCAGCCCGGCTCTGAACTGGCACATGGGGAGAGCTCTCCTCGCTCCTGCACGCACAGCAGGACACACATCCCGCTCTGGAGGCAGCCGGGCAGCGGCAGTGCCAGGCCAGCCTAGCAGCAGGCAGCGGGAGACCACGCAGCCCCGCTCCCCCCGCCCAGCCCCCTGCTCCCCTCCAGCATGGCCAGTGCTCAGCGTTCTCCACAGCCTCCCACAGGATTTGGTCAAGTGGGATTAGTCCAGCTGAAGCTCGGATTGACCCCAGCCCCAGTCTCCGAGAAGGAAACTGTAATCCAGTCCCTGGCAAATCAGGGAGCACAGCAAGCGCTCAGGGATAAATCCAGTGAGTTTTCCACCCGCCCCAGCAGCTGAGCTCCTCCAGCAGCTGAGCTCCTCCAGGAACACTCCCCAGCATTCATTTCCTTCCTAAGGTACATTCTGTGACTGCCCAATGCCACCTCAAGATTAGTATTTTGCACCTGTGCTGTGAGGGACCAAAGCAAACACATTCTCTCTTTGAAAAGGTTTAAGCCCTGGATAGTACTTGTTAATTATCTCCAACATACGTCCCACGGCACAGGTACAGCGAGTGGTGCTCAGGAGCACACCAAGGCTGTTACACAAGGTCACAGGGCTGGGGCTGTTAGACTGGGGGCAATTCAAATCAGCAGAGCTCTTCTAACCACAGTAAACACATCACTACACAGCCTGAGCAGAGTTAAATATTCCTTTTGCACTTTGTGGGTTAGAAATTCCTCAGAGGATGATGCTCATCAAGTGCATTTAAACCATTAAGCCAAATTGGTGAGAAATTACGGCAGCAAGGTGCATTTAAAACCCTTTTCCACTTGTCTGTGGTTGAAAATTAAACCATGGATGGACGTGGCTGTAATTTAAAGCACACCCATCACAGGACAATTACATGTCAGATTTACACCAAGCTGCAGCAAAATGGTTACAGCTATGTAAATATCTGTCTAAGTAAAATCATCAAAACATTAGATCAAATGGGGCTGGTGGAAGACTCCTCAATCTTCTGTCCTCAGGGAGCACAGGCACTGCACAGCAGATACCAATAAGCGTAACACCAAGCACTGAGAGCGTGTTTAACCTCCTGCTGTCCTGCGCCTCTGCTGTGCCACTCGCCAGGAGCAGGAACGGCAGCGCCTGATCCCAGTGCAGTGGCAGACACCAAACAGCAGCTGACTCCTCCAGCCACACAGCACCGAGCTGCTACCAGGAGTGGATGGGCTGAGAGTAAAACAAAGGCAGAAACTTTCAAGGCAGTGAGCCTTGAAAACCAACCATGCCCAAACTTCCAACCGTGTCCAGTTCTCTGATATTTCAGTATGAATTTCTACACGGGGACAAGAAATCCCAGGGCCTTCCCAGTGTGTTTGACCAGAGAAGGAAGCACTACCTGGGATAGCACCCTTAACACTGCTGCCTTTCCAAATCCTCCCTCCCAGCCTGCCGAGGGCTGACAGCCCCAGCTCTGACAGCCAGACGCCGAGCAAACCTCTCCAACGGGCTGTCAGGTAACAGCGTGTTAGGCTGGAAATGCTGCCTGAAATGTAACAGCAGACACACATCTACATGAAATAAATGGTCTCTTGCTCTGTAAAGAAAAATGCGGCCAGTCACCAGGAGCAACCCTGTACAGAGATAAGAATTAACCACCTGCCCAGGGTTCTCAACGGCTTCATGCACAATGGAACTGGGACCCACAAAGTGAGGCAAGGGCAATCATAGTAACAATTTTAACAGTATAAATATAAACCCGCAAGTACTCAAAATGCAAATTCTGACAGGGTGTTAATAAACTACAAGCTGGTCTGGTCTGATTAATGCCATGACCAGGAGGAAAACTCATTTGGAGGAAGTAATTCTGCTCCCAAAGCAGCAGCTACATGTGGGAATGCTCCAAGCTGGGAGAGCTTCTGTCCTGCCTCCTCACTGGGATGGGCACAGCCCATGGGGCAGCACAGCACACTGTGGCACTGGGGTACCAGACATGAGACGCAACACGGCGCTGGCAGCACGTCTGCCCAGCATCAGCCCAGCCTGGGCATCCATGGCAACTCCCCCATCCACTCCAATGCCCATGCACCAGTCACAGCACAGGCCTCCGACACAAGGATGCCCTCCAACACCAACCGACCACAGCAGGATGGCATTGCAGGTCCCACGGCACACAGGTGGCACCAGCAGCAATTTTCATCCAAGCCCCTACAGGGAACGGCTCCTCAACCACCCTGGTCCCTCCACACTCACCCGCAGCATGGTGATCATGGAGGGGTCTCGGAGACGGCCATCCTCGTCCTTGAGGTTGTATCCCTCTGGTCTCTTGTCCCGCTCGCTGACCTTCCATAGCTTCACAGTCTTATCTTTGGGAGGAGAGAGGAGAGCTCATGGTGGCTGCTCCCTGAGCCACCCACTGACGAACACACCAAGGCCACACCGGCTGGAAAATCTCCTGCATCCCCCAGTGCCATGTGCTGGAAGTAGTGATAGATGTACCTGTCCCCACAGCAAGCTCCTGCTGCACAGCCCCGCAGAGGAGCAAAGACGTGCAGGGCACACCGGCCCTGGACACGCCCCAGAAGACACGACAGGGCGTCTGTAGCTCACCCGGAGCCATGCTGACATTCCCAGCGTGTGCCGAGCCCAGCAGTCACCAGGACTGAAGGCAGCTCCCACCGCCTGCAGATCCCTCTCTCTCCTCCCTGCATCCCACCCCTCTGCGCCACAGAGCCCCCGGAGGAAGAACACCAGGAATACGTGGAGTTATTCTGAATAATGGTGTTTTCTTCGCTCCCTCCTGGCAGCGACTCCATCCATAGTTTATCATCACTTCCACCAGGTTTCATACAAAACTCCATCATCCATCTTCATTTTCTCTCTTACACAGCAACTTTAAAGCAGTGCCAATTAATTTTGTTTTTATTAACATGCTCTATTTGGGGGGTTCAATATAAAATGTTAGTGTAACAGTAAGAACAAAAGGAAACAGCATAACACAGGAGTATTGCCGAACTAATTGTTTTGATAACCTGCCTGCGTATGGAGCACCACCCAAATGGAAGGGTAATATCCCTGTTAATCAAAAAACTATTTAAAAATTCAATTAACAGAACATTATGCTGTATAATTAATCTTCATTGCATTTCAATGATTCTCCCCCAAATGAGTTTAATAAGTCTTCGAATTTTATTACAATGATCAATAGAGTCAATTCTATAACACAAAGTAAGTTGGTTATGGAAGGTAATTAGACCCCTCCTTTTCCCCTGAAGTAATTAAGTCACATCCATCTTAAGGTCCCATTCATCCCAAATAATATTCCTAGATCCTCATGATATTTATCAGAACATAACGTGGAACTGCTGAGCCGAATACAACTGCAAATTGAAACAAAACACCTTCAGTTTACCTTTAAAAAACAAATAAAATTCCCAGGATCCTGAGAATAAAAAATGTAAGTTGTTGGCAGGGAAAAAGCCTCCCTCTCTCCCTTGAAGGGAAGGGCTGCCATGAAATACACCTGGTGCACAGGGATTGAGCTCTGCCAGACCCATTCCCCCAAGACACCTGTGTTACCCTGTACGTGAGGGTTTTAAACAAGTATTTCCCCAAAGAAACCGCACAGAGAAGACTCCGCCTGGTGGTGGGAGCCCAGGGGCCTAAAGCAGTGGAGCAGCATTGCCACATACCATTGGTGGATAGCAGGAAATACGCCGCGTTCTGCTGTGGCAGCCATCGTATCTTATTGATCTTCTCCTCAATCTCCAGGCTCTTCAGGTAATCGAACTCTGGCTCGTGGCTCTGGAAGGTGCTGTAGACATTGTACTCTCCCCTGCGGTGGGGCTGGTTCTTGCTCTGCGGAGGGACAGGGAGGAGCTGAAGGTGTGGGCAGCTGGCTCAGGGCTCTCTGGGGTTTGTGACGGCGAGTGCGGGGCTGAATGCCCAGGCACGGCCTCTTCTGGCACCACAGTTCCTGGTGTGCTTGGTGGGAATGGAGTGGGAATGGAGAAGAAATGGAGAGGGAATGGAGTGGAAACAGAGAGGGAATGGAGAGGGAACGTAGCAGGAAAGGATCCCACCCTGCCGTCTGTCCCCGGTGAATGGCTGGGACTGAGTGCCAGCTCCTGGCAGGTGCTGAACCCAGCCACAGAAGAGCTGCTGGCAGCAGCTACATGTACAGGATGGGCAGCCTTGGTTTGGGTGGGTGGGTGAAGCCCTGCACGTCCCCTTGAGCAGGAGCTGAGTGGATACATTCGGAATGGTGCTGGAGGCTTAAAGTTCAAGAAAAGCAGTAGAATAGTGAAATGAGAGGAAAAAGAGAAATGAAATAGTGCCGGAAAGGCTGATGAAGTGTCTACGCATGTGATGGTAAACCAGTGAGTTCTCTTTAGCATCTGTAGAAATAATTTTAAAGCTTTAACTTTGAGAAAAACTTAAAACCATCATCAAACCATGACACATCTCATGTCCAGGTCTGATGCATCCCTTCCAGCGCAGCTGAGGACAGGTCCACAGTCCTGCTGGCTCAGGCCAGGCCAGAGCAGCTAACTGGGATAGCTTCAGAAATGGTGGGGACTGTCCCAGGTGGCAGGAGCTGACACATCTCCCCCCGCCAGGCTGGGGTGCCCACCCGCGCAAGGCCATGCCGAGGACTGAGGACCGAACAGACGCTTCGCTGGCAGGCACAACCTTCAGCTTCCAGCAAAGTATTTGCTAGCATTTCCTGGGCAAAGTTTTAGAGGGGAAACGTAATTGTTGCATCCATCTAGACTTCCCAGAACTTTGGTGGTATGAAGGGTTCTTGGGGTGGTGTCATCTCCGAGATGGGCAATCGCCACACACTCAGATGTGCTGCCTGATCCCTGTCACACGTGGAGCAGAAGAATGCAGGAAATGAGATGTTTGGAAGGTGTTTGGCAGGAGGAAATCTGGCCCTGCTGATGTTAATAGTTGCTTTTCAGTTTGTACTATGCCAGGAGAGCCCTGAGCTCAGGAGTGACACAGGCAGATTTGGGAACAGCAGGATGCTTCACTTAGAAGGATAAAATGGGCATTTTGCATTCACTGGCACTTACCTCCTGCTCACGCTGAAATATTACAACCCGGCCCCCCTTGTCCCCTGTTGCCAGTAACTCTCCAGTGTGGTTGAACTCAACTGTGGAGATGATGTCAGCTGGTAAAGAGAAGACAAAGACAATTTGAGTAACTGCAGCCTGACTTCCACAGGCATCCAGAAAGCACAATTCCCCATACAGCTACATGCCTCGTAGGTGCTCTGTACCCTGTGGCATCTCCACAAATCCCTGCTTTTCTATTGTCTCTAACACTAAAACTGGCCTGGAATTTCAGAACTATGTAGTCATAAGCCCAGACCTGCCCTGGTGCTCCTGCCCCCTGCCCTGGCCTGTGCCCCAACACCGGTTCCAGTGAGATTTCCATGCCCTGTACCTGTGCTAAATGCAGCTTGAGGACCACTGTCAGCAGCAGGGGCACAGGGCTGGGCAGTACTGTATGGCATGGCACAGCCTGGCACAGCACAGCATGGCACGCTCCCCTCGTGCCTTGGGGAGCTGCCCGCACCACTTGGGGTGACACAATCAATTCCTGGGACCTGGGGAGGGCTTGGTGCCAGTGGTGCCCCCAGCACCTCATCTCAGCACCCGGCTGACGGGCAGA
This sequence comes from Daphoenositta chrysoptera, assembly GCA_013397915.1. Classification (NCBI taxonomy): domain Eukaryota; kingdom Metazoa; phylum Chordata; class Aves; order Passeriformes; genus Daphoenositta; species Daphoenositta chrysoptera. Next base: position 341,347 of record VZRO01008386.1, on the reverse strand, counting down.
TCTTGCTCCCAGCCGGCCCTTGTGCCACCTTCTGCCTGGGGTGGTGGTTTGCCTGCATCCTCAGAGGAGAGGGCGCAGACAAATTAAGACATCTTTGTCCTCTCCCCCTGAGCTCCCCAGGCAGGACAGCTCAGGTGACCACATCTACACGGCTGCTTTCCTCTGCCCATTGCTGAATTTCCCACTGCCTACCAAGGTACCTTAAAGTGATGCCTTTCAGCCCTCCATCAGCTGAAAAGCCACTGCACTCCTACCCCTCCCCTTCCCCCAGAAACCAGGGTGCCATCTCCAGGGTCCTGGGCTCATTGGCAGGAGAAGCCAGGGGACATACAGGGACCTGTAACTGCAAACGCTTTAATCTGCAGTGTTTACCCTTGAGGCAACGCAGGCGGGAGCTGCTAATGATTGCATTTATTTGGCCTATTTTTAGAAGAATGTCAGAGGTTAATTCCTCGGCAATTACTGCCCAACTGGTGATCACCCATTGCCTGGGGAGCCACACTCCACCAGCACGAAGCTGGGGAACTGGACGAATGCCTGCAGCCTTGGAGCCTCAGCACCGGCAGCAGGATGGATTCTGTGATGAACAGTACTTGGCCGTAACACCTGCCAGCTCACTCCTGCCATTTGCATTCCCTGCCCTTCTCACTTCTGCAGCACCACGACCAACAGAGCTGTGGCCCCAGCAGCTCCAGGAAGGGGCAGACCCTGGCACTGGCCATGGCTGCAAACAGTGGCTGGCACGCAGGCCATGGCACTGCCCAGGCACCGGCACCACGGAGCCCTGTGGGCACTGCTGTGGCTCCTCCTGAGCATTAGCTCCAGTGCGTGCCAGCAGACAAAGCCTTGGAAACACATAACCTGAGTTGCCCCTCTTCCTCACCGTGAGTTTTGTCCCTCAGATACAGACTAGAAAGCTACCTCAGCAAATGAGAAAAGACAAAGTGCAGCAACTGGCCCAGGCTCCTGTGCAGCTCAGAACACCACTGAGGCTCTGTCCTCCAGGACGCCAGCCTAGACAGCACCCGCCAAACACACACCCTGTGCTGCGGCATCACCCAGACAAGGCACCTCAGAGCCCCCTCACACAGCCATGGGCTCCCCCAAAACACCTCTGTGCCCCGGACAGCATCTCAGCTGAGCAAGAGCCTCTGGTCAGATTTGAGAGTCAGAGCAGACAACCCATCCTGTCAGTGTGCGGCACTCACCAAAACACACAGCTCCTCAGCAAAACACACCGCTGCTCACCACACACACCAGTGCTCACCACATACACCAGTGCTCACCAGCACACACCAGTGCTCACCACACACACACCAGTGCACACCAGCACACACTGCTGCTCACCACACACCAGTGCACACCACAGAGCGCTGCTCACCACACACACCAGTGCACACCACACACACTGCTGCTCACAGGCAAACGTGGCTAGACTGGCTGGCACTGAGCTGGAGAGCTCCAAGGCAAAACACTTCATTCCTTCACATGGAACCTGTGTGCCTTGTGGCCATCGTGGGTGGTACACAGTGCCAGGAAGGGTTTAACCATCTGCTGTCAACACTTGGGAAGGCTGAGGAGTGCTGCAAGAGGGCTGAGCTCCACTCTGGCTCACACCAGTGGGGTGGACTGCAGCTGGGCATGGGCAGCACCTGACAGAGATGTCAGTCTTTTGGAATTAAAGCTATGGACTGGATTCTGAACTTCTTCAGATTACCTGCTCTTCTCTCTTGTTTGGGTCTGAACTATTGGTTAAATATCATTCCCATTTAGCAAGGTTCCACAACCACCACATTCAGCAAGGGACAGGCATTTTTAACACCTGTTAGAGGTATGGGAGGGACACTGGGACAGAGAAAATTCCATCCGCGCTGCTGGAACCTGTCCACCTCACCACAGCCTATGACAGTCCTGCAGAAGCAGAACGCAATCTGCAGCTTTGTGGAAGGGCCATTGGGTGCAACACCCACGAGAACAAACATCCCTGGGAAGCTGAGCCAAAGCAGTCTCCTGTTCCCACAGGTAACTGCAACCACAGCTGCTGACAGGAGCCAGAGCAAAGTCAGACACCTTCAAGCACTGAAATTCTGTTTGGCACCAGCTCTGGCCCAGCAGCTCCAGCTCAGCCCTGGCTCACACAGAGGTTTTCATTTGTGCAGCAGGTGACCCCCACCCTGGAGACCATTGCTACGGTATCACAGGCTGAGCCTGGTGTCACCGAGGTGTCACGTGGAACAGGCTCGGAACAGCCACTCCAGCAGCAGCCAAGGGCCTCAGTGGCTATGGCCAGGCAGTGCTAGAGTGGACCTCATAATGAGACATGCTGCTTCCTTCTAAAATTACTCAGTTGAAAATGTACCTGTTTTGCTCTCTTTAGTCTCTCCATCACCAGCTGCCGGTTTTAGGTCATTCCCTTTTCAATGAATTAAAAATAACTTTGTGTGCTGCAGTGAGACGTTTTTCAGACATGATCTAATGCATCACTCTGGGAGCAGGGCAGTGGTCTGGGGCCAGGCACCACAGAGACCCTTATGCCACCCCAGCCCAGCCACCCCTTTACACTGCACCCACAGAGAAGGGGGTTTCAGGTCCACAGGTCCTCCCAGACCTTCTGTTTACTCATACCCATCATCAGGACTTACAGGATAACAAGGATAACAACAGAGCCTGGCTAACAACACCTTTCATATGTTAAAAAATTTTCCCTAAATATTAAAAAAACCTCTTCTGAACAGAAGTAACCAACCCAAGACCAAATCCACCACAGCTGACAGAAGCATCATTCCCTCAGCACACACCATCTGGGCACTGGCTCTTTTCCCTTGTGTCTCCAGGCAGTAACAGCAGCCTGGCACAGAAGAACATCCGGAGGGGAAATGGGGTGGTCCCATGGAGGTAACAGTTCAGGAGAACAGAGTGGCACCAGCTCCTTTCCAAAGGTGTCTCTGAACAAACCAGAGGTCAGTCATGGCTGCTGCGCACCCCACCTGCTGCCCTCGAGAGACACAACGGGGTGGTTACTAATGACAATGCACATGTATTCGTGCTGAGAAGATCAATAATTTATGCCCATTTCTCCTAAGGTTCCTTCAGCAGTTTTGTGACAACAAAAAGGAAAAAACCTTGCCTATTTTTTTCTTTTTCATTTCCTTCATCACCTCCTACACGCTCAGTGCCCCAATGCGGGAATTTAAAGCAAACAGTTTCCATGGAGACCCAGCCCGCCATCCTCCCTCCCCTCCCATCCTCCCTTCCCTCAGCATCTCTGTGCCTTCACGCTCTCATGCTAAAAATATCGAAGATGGGATTTGATTTCCGCCGTAGCGATACAGTTTTATCAGAAAAATGGGAAATTTACAACACACCCCCCTCCCCCTCTCCCAGCGTGGAGGAAGGCATGCTCTCTGACAGGAACAGGGAATGAATCTGTTATTAAAAAGAAAGAAGATAAACTAGGGAAGCTGCAGTCGGTGCTGAGACCTGAATCCCTGGAGCAGCCTGATCTGCAGCAGGGAGCTGCCCACACAGCCACCCCTCTCCCTCTGCCCACCAGGGCAGGGGCCTGGGTGTCGCGTCCTGCTCCTGAAGCCTCCCAGGCACATCGTCCCTGCTCCCAGAGCATCCAAGGCATCTTGTCCTCGCTCCCAGAGCATTCCAGGCATCTCATCCCTGCTCATGGCATATCCCATCTGCTCCAGCTTAAGCAGCAGCTCCATGCAGAAGGGTGCCGCTACCGCCTGTCCTGGTGCAGCGGCCGCGGGACACCACACGTGTCCCAACACCTGTGCCAGGAGCACGTGGCCCCGATGCACACAGGATGACACCCCTGGTCCAGCCCATGAGGCCCAGGCCGCAGCAGTACAGCCACTCGATGGTGGCAGGGACATCCCTGCACTCAAACCCACTGGGCAGAGGGGTGTCCCCCAGCCCTCCCAGGGGCTCTGCCTACTGTCTCCTTTGGGGTAAGAAGTCAGAGGCAGGTCTGTGACCACACAGAATCATGGAATCATTTTGGTTGGAAAAGCCCTCTAAAACTGAGTCCAACCATCCCCCCAGCACTGTCAAGGTCACCACTAACCCGTGTCCCCAAGTGCCACATCCACACATCTGTTACATCCCTCCAGGGATGGTGACTCCCTCACTGCAGCCTGTTCCAGGGCTGATCAGCCCTTTCAGGAAAGGAATTTTTCCTAATATCCAACCTGAACTTCCCCTGGCCCAGCCTGAGGCCGTTCCCTCTGCTCCTGTCCCTGTTCCCTGGGAGCAGAGCCTGATCCCCCGGCTGCTCCCTCCTGTCAGGGAGTTATGCAGAGCCACAAGGGCCCCCCTGAGCCTCCTTTTCTCCAGGCTGAGCCCCTTTCCCAGCTCCCTCAGCTGCTCCTCCTCATACTTGTGCTCCAGCCCCTTCCACAGCTCTGTTGCTCTCCCACACCCACGCCCAGGCCCAGGAGCTGTCCTGATGACACCATCGAGACAATTCCTTCCCCAGGTAGAATTCTGCCTTTCTTGGGCAGCCCCTGTCCTCTCCCTGCCCTTGACTCGCTGCTCTGCCCCTGCCCGCTCAGCTCCGCCCTCCTGGGCTGGTGCCAGGGGACAGGAGGCTTGTAAGGGGTCTCGGGACCACAGCTCTGGACGCCCTGCTCTCTTTATTATGTGTATAAATCACTCGGTGGACAGCATCACACACAAAGTCTACGGTTGCAGATGATAATAAATTGGGAAGCACCATAAATAACAGCAAACCAGGCTGCCAAAGAAAGGACTTAGATCATTCAAATCCCAGGCTAAGAGTTGCCAAATCGAGTTTAATACTGATAAGTGTGGGATAATAACTCACCACAACCATGTCCCTCCTCCCCCATCAGACTCCTGAAGAGAGCGATGGCCACAGGGTTGGCTAAGGAGACGGAGATTTGGCCCCGACGGGGAGCACAACCAAGCCATGGCACAGTGGCCACTCCCTGACTGCTGCTTGGCCACAAAGAGAAAGCAAGTGAGACACCAACGGGTCCTGTTAATTGAGAACAAAACCTACATCTGAAACTGCTCAGGTGGATGAAGAAAGCACAAAGAGGTAATGAAAAATCAACAGGCTTATGGAGGGAATGTCTGGTAATGTGAGAGCCACAGCACAAACCCACCCATAGATCCCCTGTGGAGGTCTCAGTGCATCCCACCATCTTTGCCTCCCACCACGCCATGGCAGGAGATGGACCCAGAGTTCAGAAAGGGGTTTTGAGAAGGACACAAACCTTAGAATTACAACTGAATAACGCAGCGCAACCCTCAGCCTCTCAAGGAGGATTCCCAGGTCTGACCCTCAGTGACAGGCTGTGGGTCTTGCTTTGCTAGGGAAATGGTGAGATTCTATATTTCCCTGTTTAAAAGAGACCCCTTTGGTCGGCCTTTCTGTCTGCCTCTCTTAAAACAAACAAAACCAGAGACAGTGAAGTGTTTACTCTGAAAGGCACGTGCTGTCAGTGACGAGGAGTTAACACCCATGGCAGGGCTTAACATGCAGTTTTATGGGAGCTGTGGACCTACCAATGCTCAGGCCTGGACATTGCAAGGCACCCTGGAGGAACCAGGACCTTCTCTCTGCTCTGTCAGGTCAGATTTGACCCAGCACGGCCAGCAGCTGCAGCAGAGCCGGACCCCCAGCCCCCAGCCCAACAGGCAGAGCAGGAGGTTCATTCAAAGACTCGAATGCAACTTTCTTCCCTGCCCACGAAAAAGTGTCAGTGAGGGACTAAACAGGGGGGACTTCAGGGCCCCTCAGGCACAGAAAGGGCAGGCTAAAGAGGAAGGGAGCCTGGGCAAGGCCATGGAGCTGAAGGGGACAAGGAAGTGGCACTGAAGTCCCTCCAGAACAGGGCAAGGTACAACGGGCAGGGTAGTGTGGAGAGCCTGGGCCATCAATCCTGCCCCAAACTGCATGGTCCACGGCAGGGAGGCATGAGGTGGGAGGGCAGAGGACAGCAGAGGTTAAACTGCAATCTAATGGCATGCAAAATCACATGTGATTGATCAGCATAGATTATCCCCTGCTGAGGTGAATGATAGCCTGGGAAACAAATCAATTCCACTGCATTAAGCCCAGTAAGGATCTGGAGCATCAGCAAAATGCCCTGAAACACCACTGCTTGCTGACACCACGAAGTGAAGCACGGCACGGCACGGCACAGCAGGCACCACATGGCACAGCACGGCACGGCACAACATGGCGTAGCATGGCATAGCATGGCACAGCACGGCACAGCACAGCATGGCACAGTGCAGCATGGCACGGCACAACATGGCACGGCACGGCATGGCACAGCACAGCACAGCACTGCACAGCACAGCATGGCACAGCACAGCACGGCACGGCACCTGCACCTGCCCGGCCCCTTGATCCCAGTTAGGCCAGGGCCGTGGTGAAGGAGGGAGGAGAGGCTTTGAGGAAAAGCGCCGTGCCTGAACACCTCCAAGCCTGGGGGAAAGCTCATCCCTCTGCCCATCATGGGTCCTGCTTTCTGCAGGGACCGGGCTGCAGTCATGGCTCAGATGGGACCTCCCAGCACTTCGGGCAGGGCTGCACATGCTGCTGAGCTCTGTTGTCTGGGTACAGGTCCTCATCATGGTGACATGATGCTGCAGAGGTAGCAGCAGCTGCTCCTCTTCCCCAAAATGGAATAACTCTCCTAAATTTAACTGCTAAAAATACTGGCACATTCCACATTTCTCTGCCCTTGTTATAGCAAAGAGTAATTCCGTGCTACCCAACTTAGACGAAAGATACTCCCATCTGGCAGCAACCCCCATGCTGCTGCAGCATCCCCCACCAAAGCACCCATTTCAGAATGCAAGCGTGCAAGAACGTGAATTTACATCACTCCACCATCCTGGGCAGGTGTCATTACTGGAACTGCCGGAAAGGAGAGCTCAGGAGGAAATAACATCATGGGAGGGTTCGGCACAGAGACTGATGGTGAGCAGAGGCTCTCATGCCCCAGGTGCACAGGCTAAGGACATGAGAGGAGTGGGGCAAGCGCTCCTCCAGAGCCCAATGCACCAGCAGAGACCATGCAGCCTCGGGATGCAATGGGTGGGGTCATCAACAGGAGCAGAATAATAAAACAGAAAAGAAAGTGAAGGGCAGCTTTCAGGCAGAACCATACCTTAGCCCATCTGAGGAGGTGAAGGGAGCGAAGCAGAGCAGTAGAGCTGCCTTCGGCCCGGCTGCTCTGGCCCCTGGCCCAACCCAGAACCCATGCCTGTTCACAGCCCTGGCTGGTCCTAGGTTTGCACACAACACAAAACTCTTCTGTCTGCATCAAGATGCACAACTCATTAGCTCTTGGATTAATGGCAATTTTTAATTGGCCAGGCTATGAACACCTTATTAAGCTGCTACACATCACACCTGTGGTGGCAGAACAGCACGTAAATCAAGACAATTAGCCTGGGACCCAAGAATCTCTCTACCAGTGCAAATTACCCTCACTTTGTGAGGAGAACCAACAGCTGCTCTAGGATGTCCCAGAAGGCCCTGCTGCCAGGAGACCCACGGCAGCCCCACCAGTCAGAGGGAGCTGGGAGAGCTCGAGGAAAGGAAACACGGCCCCAGCTGTGGGTAGGGTGGGAAAGGTTCACAGGTGCTGCCTCACTTAACGGTCTAGGTTGTGGCAGGACAGACGTATGCCTGAGATGAACACTAACCATGCTCTATGGAGCGCGGCAACTTCTTTTAAGAAATCACAGAATATTCTGAGTTGGAAGGGACCTGCAAGGTTCATTGAGTCCATCACTTAAGTGTCCTGTATGGGGCTTGAACCCACAACCTTGGCATTATTTGCACCATGCTCTACCCAGCAGAGCTAATCTTAGGGGCTGAAAAGCAAACTGATTGAGAATTGGGCAATTACTGAAATCCACAGTTTCCTGAATGATTTTTTTCTCTATTTACTATTCTTTTCTACATTATTCATCTTGCATGTGCACACACGCGCATCAGGGCAGCCCTCCATGACTCACCGGTGTTCCCACTGCTGGGGGCTCAGAGGACAATGCTGGGGCGGTGACTCAGGCTGGCAGCAGCCTGCCCTCTGCACCCACTGCCAGTGCCCACAGCCCATGCCTCCCCCAGCCCTACGCTCGGGCTGGTCACGGCTCTCACTGCCTGTGCTGTGCTGCGGAGCTGGCTCACACTGCCAGAGCATTCCAGGCAACTCATCTGACTGCTCTGTCCCTTGGCTCACTGCAGGATTTACGCAGCGATCCCTTTGCCAAGAGGCTTAGCAGCACAGCAGACACAGCCTCCTCAGTATGGCTGATTTGGGCTTAGCAAAAGTGATGGAAAATCCAAGTCCATCTGCAAAATATACCCTTAAAATTAATGAGATTTTGTAAAAAGCAGCTGAGCATTGATCAAGTCCTCTACCCTTTCCACACTAAAACCTTTAAAAACTTCAATGATTTCTGCCACAGAACTGTCTGGGCACTTCTCATGCATGGGCATAAAGGCATAAGCAACCCAAAAAGTGGCCTGGTTCCAAAATACCTTCCGAAAACCTGTGATTTCCAGGGCCACCACTGGTTGCTGAAAACCTGATCATCTGACACTGGAAGCAGGAACTCCCAGATGTTAACAATACTGAGCTCTTTGTATTTACAAGATCTTTATCTCCAGCAGGAACACAAGAGCTATTTTTCTCAAAAGGTAATACTGTGGTGAACACTGCAGCACCAGGTCTGACCCTGAGCACGTGCATGTGTCCTGGGGATGTTGCCTTGCAAACCCAGGAAATCTCAGATGTGCACCCTCCGCATCAGACTGTTCTTACAGACGAAGGGTCGGTGTGCAGACACCAGGATGGATGCTTTCCAACACACTTCGTGTGCCATGCAGTCTGTCTTTCTGGTCATCTTGCTGCAGCCATCTGTTAGCTGATCAGCAAAAACTATTGACTGTTTAAAAATTTTAATTGGAAGTACCCAAATGTCAGCTAAGTGAGTAAAATTCAGAAGCAGCAAGCTTTGCTCTCATGTAGAGCAGCTATTTTCAGCTTACAACCGAATTTTGCTACCATCTTGCCCTGATGTCATTCTCTGTCGCATTATTCCAGTTTGGTGCCCCTGGAACAAGCCCCTTGGCTGAACATGGGCATCACAACATGCACCTACAGCAGCTTCTCACAGAAACCTGGCACCGAGTGCTCCACAATGGGCATCGCCCGCACAGACCCATTCCACAAAGGATCACGAAACACACTGCACACGTGGAGACCCAAGTAACGCGTGCCCATGGGCAAACCTGGGTGTAGGGTGACTAAACGAGCTGCCTGCAGGCGGTCAGCCAGGAAGGCAGCACCAAGACAGAAACATCGGTGGGTGGGCAGTGAGGAACAGTAATGGGTCAGCGGTGAGACACAATGGGCCTGGCACGTGATGGGGAATGGGAGGGGGCAGGGGGGAATGCGGCTGATGGAATAGGAACACCTTCTGCAAGGGGAAACTGACCGTTCTCTGCCATAATCAACCTCTCCGCAGCAAGCATCCACAGAAGCCGAGCCCATCAGAGTGGTGGCATTTGAAAGAATGTTCCTAACGCTCCAGTTCCAATTGTAAGGGAAAGCAAACACCTAACACTGTGCAGACAGTCCCTGGCATTTGTGGCATAGATTTGAATTTAATCAGATAAAGATGGCTTAATCCAACATCTGGGGCTATACTAAGATGGCAGCACAATGGGACTGGCACAGGCAGTGCCACCCAGAGCCCTGGGCTGTGCCACCCCCACCTCAGTAACCCATGTCTCAGCAGACAGGCTATTTCAAAATTACATCAGCCACCACAGTGCTCTGCCAGCAGCATTTCCCCTGCCTCTGTCCCAGTCAAGTCCTCCTGCCCACAGACCCCCTTTCTGGGAGGCGGTACGGCCCGTTAGCACCCCCCGTTGCCCTCCCGGTGCCTTCAGGAACTGGCGCCACTCGGGGTGCTCCCTCCGGCATGCGCTCCATTCCCAGAGCGCCAAAGGTGCAGTGATACCCGCAGCAGGCAGCTACTGCCAGGTTCTGCCTCCACAAGTGGCTCAGTGCCGCTGCCTGCCATGGCCCCACCACTCCTTCCTGAGGCACAAACACCTCACAAGGCTATGCGAGAGCTCACGGTAACCCAGAGCCCCTGCATGGGGCCAGACCACAACACAGACTTTATCTGCTCCCTCTAAAACTCACCAAAAACTACATTTTCTGCCTTCCTTTACATTTCTTCCCATGGAAGACGGATTTCTGTGCCACCATTTTCAATCTGCTCCTGGAAGAGCTTGTCTCAAGGCATTTTCCTTGCAGTATTTTAATTAAACCTTTCTTTCAATTTAGTGTTGGGTTCATTAAGTGACGTTCTAAGCTACTGAAATGAATTGCTTAAAAGTGATTTGTGCAGCAGCCTGAAGGAGCAGATTGTAGCTATAAATGAGCGTGTCTTTGAACTTCACAAGTTTTGCCACTCGGGGTGCGGAAAGCACCCAGATGCCACAAGTCCCTGAGGAAGGCCCAAGGTTGGTATGGGCAAGGAAGCATTCCTGCCTCCTGCTGGTATATAACAGAGAGTGAAAACCACTTGTTTATAAACTGCAAGTTGTTTGAGTAAGGCCGCAGAGCAGATCTCAGCTGCCTCCGTCACACACAGCTTTAGTTCAGAGCTCCCAACCCAAACACAGCATCACCAACCTCTGGTGACGCTAAGTGTCACTGCCAGCCCAGCCACTTTGCAAGTCCGGTGGTGTCCTGCAACGCTGAAGGATTTGGGACAACCTCTGTTACACAGAGGGGTCAGTACCATGCACACTCACCCACAGCCACCTCGGCTGGCATGAAGCAGCATCCAAACACTGCCTTTGACACGGGCTCACGCCAGGCAGGGGAGCAGCAGTTCCACTGACAAGGGGCATGCTATCCATGCACCATTCTCCTAACACAAGTACAGCCAGCATCAGCCGTGTTTGTGTGGCCTCCGGCATGGCAGGGCAGGGAGAGCTGGGGAATCAACCAATGGTTCCAACATTCCAGAGCAACGCTCGGGGCAGGTCAGTCGGCTGCCACTGCCGTTGCACATGATGAGACAGTGCTTCATCCCAGGGATGGGGGACACTGTCCGGGGGGACAAGGAGCAGCATCACTTCCCCAAAACAGCCATCGCAGCAAGAGCAACTGCGGGACACTCAGCACAGATGCAGTCCCTGCCCATGTGCCCAGGTGTATGCTGGGGGTAAGGGTGTGGATTTTAACAGGTCTGCTGGGAAGCAGCTTCCCACTCTGATGGAAATCTAGTCATTATTTAATTAAAAACAGAAAACAAACCGCAATGTAGGCTGTGAGCACGTTTGGGCTTCGTTCAGAAGGGGAAAAAGTGAAAATACTAATTAACCCCAGTTGTTGGAAGAACGCCCTGCAGAAACATGATTCAGAATGGGTCACAAATCATAAAATAATAGTAATAAAAAAAGCCACAATGCTCTGGGGACATTAAGCGATTACAGAGAGTTGTTATTTGGCTGATTTTCACACTTCATTAGCATGTGCATAATTTAACAAGTGAACGTGCCGAGGGCTGGCAACACATAAGAGCCACTTTCTTGAAACACGAACTGTAAATTGGGACACCACAGTTAGGGGGCTTGTTTTAAATCATGGTGGAAAAGCAACAGACATCAATTCTAGGCCTTCAGCAGAAGAAACGGATGTTCAGGGACCACAGACCAAGCAGAGAGGTGCCATGGGAAGGTAGCTACCCCTCTGGACGTGGCCCAGAGAGCCCAGCTTCACATGGTTGGGAGCCACCTCAAAGCCATTTAACACAGAATTAGGTAAATCTGGATAAAAACAACACAGTGAATCTGTGACTTTCTACTGCTCCCACTTCTCTGGCACTCAGCACAGAGCAGTGGGGATGGCACTGAAGCACAGGGCAGACAGACTTTGGGAGTTACCATCAGAGCAGGTGACCTTCCAGCACACTCCTTCCAGCAGGGAGAAACAAGGGCAGGAAACAAAGGCAATTTATCAGTACCAAGATGGCCACATGGAAGGGGCCATTCCAAGATGAACCAGACCGCCCAGGGCCCCAGGCTGCTGCCAGTCCTCGCTCGTGCCGCAGCAGCCCACAGGCATCCCACTCCAGTGGCTGTGACACTGGGGGACTGAAGGTTCCACAGCCATCAGCCATGGACAAGGACACCTTGGACCAGCAGCCCAGGGCACGTGTTGTACATCACAGAGTTCCCACCCACAGCACCTAACAAGGCTGGGCAGACATGGCAAGCACAGGTGTCCAGCACAAGTAGACCTCTGAGGTGAAGGCGAAGGGATGGTTCAGAGTGGGGAGAGACAAGACCTTTGCAAGAAGAAAAATACCTTGCTCCTTTTGTCCCGCAGTATGTGGCAGCCACATCTCTAACCACTGTTCCAGATTGTAATTTCCCCATATTTTAACAGAGGTTCTGTTTATGAAACTGCAAGAGGATTTAGTACTTATGAATAATGCCGTGAGCCCTGGGAGATGTTTCTTTATATGATTAACTGACCACAGGCCATTTGTTTTACAACAAAGAGGCTCAATGATCCGTGCACACTGATTTATTCAGCTCCCATATAATGCAGTGGCTGACATCTTCCTGGTACCCATATCTGCACAATGATGGGAGGAATGCAGACCCCTGAGAGCCTGTGCCCAGTGCTCTACACGACAGTCCACCATCTGGGGCAGAACTGATGGGCAGGAACCGTCATGGTGGGGGAACCCAACTGGCACACCAGGTTTCACAGTGAAGCAGGCCAGGGTTCTGCTTTCGGGTTCTCCCTAGCACTTGGCTCACTGGGGCATTGCTGCACGTTTCACCCATATTTCTGATTTCAGATACAATATTTGCTGCAAAGATAATGGATATTACAAAATAAACTGGGGGAATCAATACCAGCCCTGTCATATCAGACACCCTTGACACTGTTTGCTGATGAAATACTGCTGCACTGAAACAGTGTGTGAGAACTGGCAAATGGATTTCACTCTGAATAAAAGTGGAACTGACAAATGTACTGTAATTGTCCAAATTAAAGCTGATGGCAAGTACCTGGCATCCTCCAGGTACCACATATTTTCTCTCCATAAGCACTTGATTTTGATCAATCCGTGTTCCAGGAAAGGATGCTGGAAAGATCATCTTATTTGTGAATTTGGCTCTTAATAATTGAACAAGAAATTATATGGCTACAGAAGAAGTCCGAGTTTCTCCATCCAGTGAAACACAGCAATGCCTGGATGGCACTTAATGTTGTTTTGTTTTGCTGTACATAAATAATTAGGAGTGAGGATGCAGGACTTTGAAGTTGGACTTAGGAGTATGGGCAAAGCTACAGTGAGAGCAATAAATTATGCAAAACTATTTGTGCTTGGAATATTAATGTTCCAAGATGATGCAAACAGGCACTTTTTGAACTTCTTCTAAAAACCCAAAGAAGCCTTGGGACCAAACCATATGGTTTAAGTCAGCGGCCCATAGCAAGCTTAATGCTTCTGCCAGCCAGCAAGGATTTGGGCAATTAGTTTATTAATGTGTTTATGTAAACAAAGATAAAAAAAGTTGGGGAAAGTCTCATCCATTTCTCTCTGCCAAACTTATTGAGCATCATCAATCTGAGAAAATGCAAATCTAAAAAACTTGAAAACCCAACAAAGCCCCAGCCAGCCCCAGCACCCTGAGAAGCAGAACTTCAGATATACAGGGCTGAGCAGAGTGGTGTCTTGCCAGAGTAATGAGGAACAGGCAAAACAGTCCCTTCCAACCTCAACAATCTATGGAACCTCAAGCAGAAAGCTACCATGCCACTTATAGTTTATTATTCTACTTCCCTGACTCAGGACAAGGAATATCTAATTATCCTAATTGCTTCTGCTTTGGGAATGAGCCCTTTACACTTGGATAAAGGTGCCTATAAACAACAGCATTTCTGCCTGCTCAGGCTGCGGGTCAGGTTTTATATGCTCTGAGAAGATTAACTTTATTCTTAGTGAAGAATTTAATTACAGGAAGCGATTAGCCAAGTGCTCCCAGTCAATACAGACGCCGTACGAGCTGTGTGGGAATGGGCACCTTTGCTCCTGCGCAGAAAGTCCAGGAAGAGTGACATTATTGCAAAGCCATTTGGGTTTTAAGTGACACCAGCCAGACCTGGATCTCCACAGGCCAATTACAACATGCTGACTAAAGCAACATTCAGCAGGGCTGGGAAGGGGGAAAACAATAAAAAGACAGCAGAAGACTGAAACTCCATTTTAAAATGCAGGAATACATCAGTTTATAGGCTTGTTTTCTAATTGCAACACTGCAAAAATCAATGGCTTTTGAAAAGTTAAAGAAACACACACAGTAAACTGCTTGCAAACTCTGCTGGTCAGAAAATGGCGCTTACTGATAAATGTATTGTTTTCTCTGTCTTTTGGAGGACAGGACAAAAGAATGCCTTGAATACTTACCGTCCCCTGTAACCCTTTCCACTACATGTTAACAACTGCAGCTACTCATTAAGCAAGAAAAAACTGTAATTAAATATGCCTAAAATAGCCTTCCAGCCTCCAAATAGCACGGCCAAGGACTAACAAAGGCTAAATCCGACAACCCAGCCAAGCTGCCTGTTAGCATGCTCACACAGGAGGCAGCTGGGCGTGATGGTGGAAACACACTGCTGTGTGCACTGAGCACCCGATGGGGAGAATTCGCAACATGGTGATATCATGGTGTATTTTTCTACTGCTAATTACCACCCACTTCCCAGGCCTGCATGTGTACTGAGAAGGTACTGCTGGACCCACTAGCCATAAGACCACCAGCCCAGCAGCTGCTGCCCCGAGCCTGACACACAGGTTTTCTGGGGGGTTGGTTTCATTGGAAGGCCTGAGACTGCATATGCAGAGGAAAAAAGACTTTTTCTGACAAACCCTAGTCCTCTGATTTCATCACCTCATCAATAACTTTGCACATTGTCAGAAACAGATGGCAAGGAAAGAAAGAGGTTTGGTGAGGCAGCAGCCCTCAGGAGATCAAGAACAAAGTGCCTCCCAAGTCTGGAATTCAGCTGTATAGCAGTATCTCAAACCAGGGCACTGCTCCTCCCTGGAGCCAGGAAAATCATTCCCAGCCAGGGAAGTGAAAATCACATATTCCTCAGCCAGGCTGCACCACCACTGCACGACAGCGCGCTGCAAAGCAGAGCTGGTGCTGCGGAGCCCCTGTTCGGAGAGGAGCGCTGGCACTGGCCATGCTCACTGCTGTGGTCACTCCCTAAGGCCAAGCCACAGTCTAGAACCACACTGATGAAGTTGGGCAAGATGCTTTGCCCATCCCCAGCAAATGCTGAGACAGGACAAGACACCCGGCCCGATGCAGACAGACACTTCCTGCACATGGGAACGTGAGCATCCCAGCAGAGGTGCGTCCCTCCAGAAAGCGCAAGGAGCAGTAAAATGGATCTAAAAACAGCCTTGCCGGTTCCTTTCTCAAGAGAAAGCAGAGGTTTCTTAATTAAAGAAACAAACCCTTTAAGAATAGGACTCCAAAGCCCCTCTGGTTCCCTGGGCTGCGTGGGTCCCTGGCAAGGGGAAACACACCAGACATGAGCACAATTTGGAGCAATTTCTGGCCCTTCTGTGCAGAATCTTTCCTCCTGCCTCTGAAGGAGGGCTCTGGCTCACCCTGCACCACCCTCCTGCTGCTCCCACATCAGCAGGTCCATGTTGGACCCACCCACTTGCCCCATGAGAAGCTGGGGAGCTGGGAAGGGGCAGGGTTGAGTGAAGGAAAAGGGTCATGACCCCAAGGCCAGCAAGAAGGTTCGCTAGAGGCAGTGCCAAATGTGTGTGTATCTGTCTGTGCACGTGTGCAGCCAAGCACACGGATATGCACAGCAGCAAGGGGAGACACAACTAACTGCCCACAGCCATTTGGGTTTTTCGATTCACAACTGCTCATCCCTTGAGAAGAGGGGTCCCCAAAATGCTTGTGAACATTCCTCTGCCCTTCTGCCTCCTTCCACAGGTAGAACACCCCATCAGAAAGGGGAGATGGCTTCTGCCTGCCTGAGAGAGAACCTTGGTCCAAAGAGGGCACCTTGCACTGTGGCTGGTTTTGGCTGTTCAAGGAGATGGTAGGATAGGTGGTAAGTCGAAGGCCTCAAAAGACAACATCCTTCTGCAACACAGATGTGTGGAACCACAGTCCTCCCATCCCAGTCCTGTAAACCGCAAGGGACATTGGGACCACACAGCCAGAGATGTCAGGGACAGGATCTCACACTTGTATCTAACAGAGCACCGTGGCTGTGTCCACAATCAGCTGGGGCAAGGGAACATGCAGGTTGGGATCTACAGGCCAGGACACTCCCGGGCGACATTCACATGGAAACTGACAGCAGCATTTGGCCCCGAGAGCAAGGCTAATTGCATTAAGGACCACACACTGTATTGCTTTATTTGTAATGAGTTTTAGGCTTCAGAAGCTGAGAATCCCATCTGCAAGAACAGACTGTTGCAGGATTCATCTATTAATAGCCACTGGTACACACTTCCAGCTGAGGGACACAAGGAGGGAGGAGACAACCAGATGGAGATAATGCATTAGGGTGACACAAAGCCAAAAAAATGATGATCCACTTCCCCACATCCTCACACACATCTCAGGCTTGCAACAGGGAGCAAATGAAGTGTCACATGTGATTAACTCATAAACATCCTAATTAGAAAGTTCTTACATTAGATCAAATGTCCAAATATGACAAGACTTCAGTGTCCTCCCCAGAGCCCCATGCAGATGAGCTAACATTGCAGAGTTCAGCTCCAGCTTCCAAGCAAGCTTCATGCCCAGCCTGGCACTGCACTAACGGGCAAGAATCAGCAAATACATCTGTAAGATCCTGTTTATGAAGTGCTTTGAGACCTGCTAGCAAAGGTGTGCCAGATGAGAACCAAGAGCTACTGTTCTCCCTTCAACGCTACACCCAGATCAAATTCTCAGGCGCCGGACTCAGGCTGACCTCCAAACCAGCTTGTCAGCAGAAACTGTTGCCACTGATGGGCACTGCAACAATGGGGAACTCTGACAATCTCAAGATCCATGGGAGACATGGATCTGGCTCCACCATCATCAGAAACGGCCCCCAGCTACAAGGTAATCTCTGCACAGCATCATCTTCACAATCTTGGGTGAACTCGACCACTTAGTGCCACAGGTACTGACCTCTGCAGTCAGAGGAGGGGAGCAGAGGGGCTTCCATCAGATACCTCCAGGGTGTCAGCAGCATGACAGCCCATCAGCATTGGGTTTTCTCCATTGCCACAACACACTTGCTAGCAACAGTCCGGAGGCTGCCCACAGCAACTGTGTCTCCAGCCCCTAAGCCCATCCTCCTGGGCTGCTTTCCACTCAGCACAAAGAGCACAGCAGAAGCACAGCTCACAGCTCAGAGCACTGCTGAGCAAAGCCAGCAAAGCTCCTGGGACTCACAGGCATCACCTGGGGCAGGCAGGGCCCCATCGCTGCAGGACTCCAGCCATCACCTATGGACAGCAATCATGCTGGGTGTAGTGCCTGCACGAACACCCAGACCAGAGCCCTCACCTAAGGCCAGGGTGGAGAAACACCATCACCAAAACTCAGCCAAAACTCAACAGTTTGTCACTGATGAGAGAGCTGCAGGTCCCTGTTTGCTCTGGTGCCTTCAAACAGAGCAACTCTGTGGAAGGAAACTGCTGTAGAGATGCTTGCAAAGATTCTGATGGGACTCTGGTTTCTGCCAAGAAACCAGGCAAACAACCGGAGTACCCCTGGATCCCTGCATGACTTGTACCCTCCAGCTGAGAGTGTTACCCGAACAGATTTTCCCAAGCAGAGGCAATCACAAGCAGACATCTGGCACACTGCTCCTGCTAGCCAGAAATTTTCAATGGGGAACCAGTTACAAAGCAACACTGCTCATGCTGTTATTATAATTAAGAATCTGTCAGTCTGTTGAAACGAAGGCCAAGTTTATTTAGGGATTGTGAGGGAGGGCTCTCCAAAACAGCCTCTCTAATTCTCTCTCTTCCTTTCCCCAGATCCCACAGAGATGCATGTTTCCATTAACAACTTGCCAGCTGAGGTTGGAGCAACTTCCACCTCTGCTGACATCTAACCTCCAGCAGCAGACCCCACCTCCTGCTCTGAAACAGCAAGTGTAAGGGTCCCCCTAACCAATATAGAGGTTTCCGCTGGAACTAGGAACAGCAGGCGTGTGTCCCATGCGCAGGCGGGTATAGGTGGGTGAGCTGTCACTGGTGCTCCTCCTGCCTCAAGGGGCAATGCCATGCACCCCACCTTCAGGACAGTACCTCAGGGGTCTACAGAGCAGGACCACATGGAAGCAAAGCTTGTTTTCTTGCAGGCAATTTCATGCCGGCTGAACAGCCTCACACCTGCACATCTGGACACCGCAGGTCTCCAGGCACCTTTCATAGGACTCCAGTGCCCCTGGAACGCCACACATGAGATGGGCACTCTTCCTGGCGGCAGGTTTGTGCAGGAGCTGCACCACAAACACTCAAGAACGAACACTTGGTGTTGTGCACTGTGTGCCTGTGCGAGTTTGATAGGTAGGAGCCAGGTGTTAAACAAGCTACAGCCCCCCCAACGCTGGTCAGCATCTGGCGCCGCCAGTCTGAGTTCTGTGGTGAGACAGACTCAAGGGCTGGTACCCCTGCGCTCCCTGACCTGGTCCCCTTCTTGCTCAGTAAAACTGACTCAGCCTGCAAGGGGAGTGATCTGTCACCCCTGCCCACCAGGTGCAGGAATGGGCAGTCAGGCACTGGCACGTGGTGTTTGGCCAATGCCTGCACTCCTCAGAGAAGCTGCTGTTCATCACGGTCACACCGCCTTGCCGTTACCCACAGAGCCAGCAAAGGGAGCACAAGGAAATGCCAGATAACTCGGCACCAAGACTGCACTGTTCATTGCACGGCTGCCTGGTGACACAGCAGCACATGGGCAGGGGCCAGCTCTGCCAGGGCGGCCAGGGGCAGCCCCACCACTGCAACCCAGCTGCAGCCAACCAGGGGACACCCAGAACACCCAGCACTGGGCACAGGACGCCGGTCTGCAGCTGGCCGGCCGTCACTGAGAACTGCTGCGGCACAGCATTGCTCCATCCCTGACAGCAGTCAGGGTGCCAGGGCAGGGCGAGGGCAGGGCAGGACCCCAAGGGCACTGACTGTGGAGCCACACCAGCTCAGGTCACTTGTCAAATCACAACTGAGACACATCTCTCTTGCTATCAGGTTGCTGTCAGCTGATGAGGACTCAGATATCAAGAATGAAAGCACCAAGATGAAACTTAAAAAACCCACTGGTCTTCCAAAGTCTACAAAACCTTGAAAGTGAGCACATTTAGGGAGCCCTGCTTGTGTGGCTGAGTGGGCTGGGTTCACTGAAGCCACAGCTGAACCAGAAGTTGTTTCAGGGTCCGGGGTTTCTCCCTCTGTTGTACGTCTCAGAGAGCTCGTTATCAGCATTTGGAGAGGTTCGACTTTGATAACCCTTGCACTAAAATGAGTTGCAGATCAAACCAGGCAGTCAACAGAATTTTTAAATTAAACTACAACATTATTTAAAATCCCCTTTGAGGACGGTATCACAGGGTTAACACCCACTCTTGGCTTCAGATAATACACCAGCAATAAATGGTAATGTGCTCTACGAAACATGATTTATTTTTGCTGAGCAGGCTTGGCATTATAAATCTCAGCAGTCTTAACATTTTAAGTTGTTATTCCAATGACAAAATAGACATGAGGGAGATAACAGTCTTTATCGCCATTAATGTTTTATTGTTGTTCAGAGAATATGGATATGGACTGATCCAAGCACAGGAAAATCACAGCAATTTGTTTGCATATTGGGGAAGCTGAGATAATGGTTGTGTTTTATGATCACACCAGGGAATCAGCTGAAATGCAGGACAGAGCAGATCAAAATGAGGGATTAATCGGCTACTTTGGTTTCTAGTTTCTATTCTGGCTACTGCTCCATTCCCAGGACCTGCCTTAGCATGATATTCGAAGAGATGGTCCCTGTGCGTGGCCAAACAGCTGACTCGCGGTACTCGAGGAAGTGAGGAAAAAGGCTTTAAAGGAAACAAAAAGGCTGCACAACACTTCTGTGCAATGCAGACAAACAGCATTGCCACAGAGGCAGGACCCTTCTGGATATTCAGCTGCCTGGAAGCGACTGTCTGCTCTCCCCAAGCCCCACAGTCCGGGCCCCTGCAGCTTCCTGTGGTGTCACAACACAGACCTCCTAGCCTGCCTGGCATTTTAACTCCTTCCCAAGGCACACATGGCACCTCGGAGTACCACAGAACCCTCTGTAAGCTGGACCTGAAACAGAGAGCTGGAGCTGCAGTGAGGGCTTTGCTGGTGAAGGCTTAAGCAGATAAAGGCTGAAAACCAAAACAACAGAAACCCCACACAAACCACGCGGACATATGCCCCACCCCAGGACCCCCTGGGCCAGAGAGAGTGACCCTTTCCCCTCAAGAAATCAGGCTCATAATATATCAGGGAAAAACAACGACCAGTGCTGGAGCTGCCCTCAATGAAGACATTAACTCCAACAGCTCAATCACATCTTTACTGGGAGGAAGGCAGGGAGGTGAGCTGGGGACAGCACTCCTGACAGCATACAAACAACATGCCAATGTCCGCACATCTGGCCTCCAGTGCCCAAGCGCTGGGGCAGGTGGCCACGGTGGCATCTGACCCTTTCCCAGAGCGCTGGGGTCAGGCCCAGGCCAGTTCCGAGTTCGCTGAGCCTCAATTGCCCCGCTCCAGGGCAGGGCAATCGCCAACTCCCCAACTCATGGGGATTTTGGGAGGGCTGCGAAGAGCTCAGGTGCCACTGCCCAGGGCTGCCAGGTGCCCGGGAGTCACAGCAGCTCTACACAGGGATGCTGAGATGAGGAGTCTGTGGGTCTTTTGGTGTATATCCACCAGCTCCAGGCAGACCGGCCGTGCAGCAGCTCCACCAACACTGGCTGCCCGCAGCCCCGGCAGGTGCCTGCACGTCACTGCCCGGGCACTCCCCGCAGTGCCCAGACCCCGGGTGCTCACACGGCCCTGCCCGGGCACTCCCGCAGAGCCCAGACCCCGGGTGCTCACACGGCCCTGCCCGGACGCTCCTTGCGGTGCCCGAGCCCCTGCCAAGCCTGGTGCAGCTGCGGCTTTTTGCCTGCTCAGCACATCGCAGCGAGCGCTGCCAGCCCCCGGCCGCACAGCCGAGATGGGGCGGAGCAGGGAGGAAACAGCCGCTATTTTTAAGCTGCCTGATCAGCATCCTGCCAGGTCAACACGCCTCAGCTCCACTACTTGTGCCGGCCCAGCGGGCCGCACCTCTGCACCAGCCGACACACATCTCTCACGGCGGATACGGCAGGCACCAGCTCACACCAGCAGCATTTCCAGTGACCCAGCAGCTGGGACTTACATTCTCAAAGGATTTTTTCCACAAGCATTTATTCCCTCAGCCAATCACTAACAAGCAAGTCTGGACTCAATGATTTTGGAGATCTTTTTCAACCTTAATGATGTAAGAGTCTGTGATTCTAAGCCTGCCAGCAGGGGTACACCTCTGCTCCAGCTTGCAGAGTTAGGGAATGCTGCTGATTACCTAGTCTGCCATGGCATTAAGCCCTTCCACCTACTGACGTTCCAGGCACCAGATCTCACCGGCTCTTTTGGGAGGAGGCGTGAGGGGTTTGGCAGAGCCCTGCAGACTCCTGTTCCCACAAGCAGCCACAGGGGCAATCTGCTGGGTCAGATTAGGAGCACGTCCAGCCCAGCATCCTGTCTCCAACAGACAACAGGCAATACACACAAACAGGGCAACCATGCACCGTTTCCACTAATATTCTCCTACCCGCTGCAATGTTCAGCTCAGGGAGCTCCTGAACCAGAGGCGGTCTCTCTGCATTTAGTTAATCTTGACCACTTCACCAAGTCCCTCAATTCCATTTTGAAACCTGAGGATGGGGCTGTCCTGGCTGGCATCCCAAGGATCACCCTGCAAGCACCACAGCATACCCCAGGGTCCTGGGCTTGAGGGAAAGACCAGTGCTGGGTTCTGACCTGCACCAGCTGGTTCTCAGAACACAGGGACCCCACAGAAACAGGGACTGGGGTAACTCCGATTTGTAAGGCCAGACCCCTCCATGCTGCTGTTGGTGCCTGCTGGGGGTGACCCAGCTTTCCTCAGCATTGGAGAGGGAGAAGCTGGGTTCTTGCACAGAGCTGAGGAGGCAGAGACAGATGCAAGCCATCACCAGTGACCAGGCACCCTCCTCACAGTCCATCCGCAGTGGGTCAGTCACATCATTACCTGCTCCCAGTCCTCTCAGTAATCTCTAGATTAGAGTCCCTAGGCACTTCTATTCCCTCATTAATCTGTAGATTAAAGTATCCCCAAATCGGCTTTGACGTAGAGCACTGCAAACAGTTGAGTTACGCTGTGCTTCTGCAGCGATCCTGTGTTAGGCAGAAGGAGACATGTCTTTGGGTCCTTCCCACCTGGGGGGAGCACAGGCTCAGGAAGAGGAAGGGACGTCTAAACACAGTTCACGTGTATAAATAAAAAGCAGAAAGGATGGGATTGTGTTTCGTAACCGAAGTACTTATGTGATAAAACAACTTCACGAGGGTTCACAGATTAATTAAATCTCAATCCAGATGATCTCCAAACAGCAACTTGCATCGTTTGCGACAACAGAAATACCCGACAGCTCTTGCCTTAACCCAGCACTGGGAAATGCTTCACTTGGTGCTTTCCTGGAGACTACATGCAGATTTTTAAAAAAGCAACCACTGCACCACAGAGTGCTCAAGCCAAATTTCCCAGGCATCAGGGCAGAGAGGCATTGGCATCAGGGCCCCTTCCTGCAGCACGATGGCAGGGCAGGGATACAAGCAGGGTGGGAATGACAGAGAGGCTGACAGAGGGTTACAGAGGGAGTAACAAGATTAAACCAGGAAAAGGAAATAAAGGCTTAGTGATAGATTTCTCAACAGCAAAACCTATTCAGTTT
The DNA here is from genome assembly GCA_013397915.1 of Daphoenositta chrysoptera. Classification (NCBI taxonomy): domain Eukaryota; kingdom Metazoa; phylum Chordata; class Aves; order Passeriformes; genus Daphoenositta; species Daphoenositta chrysoptera. The sequence continues at coordinate 318,209 of VZRO01008386.1, read as the reverse complement.
GGGAAATACTCCCCCAGGAGATTAAAGACTTGCAGGGACATTAGCCAGAGCCCGGGAAAGGGTGCAGGAAACAGCCATGCAGTGGCCCAGGAGTGGCTGCAAGGTGTCATGACTGTCCTGCCCAGCAGGAGGGCACGGCACATCGCCAAGGCCATGCAGCCCCAGCAGGGTCAGCCCCGTGCCCGCAGGGGAGAAGGTCCCTTGGCAGAGCCATTGGGAAACAGGCACGTCCCTCAGGGGGTGCCAGGATGGCCCCCCATAGTGGCCCCACACCATGGCCATGGGGCATGAGTTCTCCCAAGGGTCTTTCTCCAACAGCACGACCACCTGGCCACAGCCACCTCCCCATGAAGCCCGGGCGAGACCACTACTTCTCCTCCCAGTGCCACGTTGGAAATCGTGGGTGCCAGGGCTGGACCACACCTGTGCCACCCACAGCATTGCTGGGCCTGGGACATTTGCACTGTGTTAATGGCCAAAGCACACATCCCAAAATGCACACCCCACTCAGAGATTCCTGCCAGTGCCTCCCCAGAACAGGTCCCTGGGGCTGCAGGGCACCCATCACGCCCTGGAAGGGTTCCTGTCTGTTGCATCATGCCGGCAGGAAGGGATATGTCTCAGTGTCTCCACGTTTTCACGTGAAAGGGTGATTCCGCCGTGGCTGTGGTGGGGCCAAGGCCTGTGGGCTCTCCACACCTAGCCCAGGACATCTGGCAACATCAGGAGGGAGCAGGGACAGAGCTGGAGAGGTGAATTCCATCCCAACAGCCAGGTGCCTGCGAGAAGACGGGCTGTGCTCCTGGCTGAGATCACAGATGGGGGACAGGACAGGCAGTGCCAGCCTGGCCCTGGCCCACCCAGCCCTGCCACCAGAACCCCCTGCCCCAGGAGGGACCCCTGGCCCCCAGGCCAGCCTGGTGCTCAGCATCCCTCCTTCATCATAGGATACCTGCAACAGGGCAGATGTGCACAGACGTGGAAGACCAATATGAGGCACTGTCCCACTGGGGTGAACTGTGACTGAGCTCCTGTCCCACCTGAACCTGCTGCACACACAGGCTGGGGAGGGGTCGGGGCAGGGCTCATGAAAAGGGTAATTCATGTCATTCCTCTCTTGTCTGGAGGTATTCATCCACCTGTCAGCTGCTGCAAGAACTCAGAGACATGCCAGGTGAACAGCACTGCTGCACAAAACAGGTGACACCCACAGTCTGAAGCCTAAAGGAGATGGGCATTTTGGGTCCAGTTGCTGAAATGGGCCAGCTTGGGGCAGGGGGCACAAAGGACCCTTAAGGCCACATCTCTAGCAAGCACATCTAGTAGTGGAAGCTGCTCCAATGGTTGTTTGTATTCAAATGTCTCCATTTGTCCTACTTTCGGCTGGGCACTCAGCAGAATTGCCAATGAAGATAGATTTATGCAAAACAAGAACAAACCAAAGCATATTTTCTGAACATTTTTAATGTGAGATCTGCCATTCTGCAGCAGTGCTCTGAGATCTGAGCCGGCATTGCCCTGGAACCTGCTCCCCCTGTGCCTGGCAAACCTTGTGACACGGCTGGGGATGTGGGCTGCACCTCAGCACCTCCCTGGCAACCCGAGTCGAATTAGCACAAGGGCCCCGTTTCTTCTCAGCAATACTCTGAGCTGCACAAGAACAAGACATTCAAATGTGCACTTGTGAAATACCATCCTCACCCCACATTTGCATGAAAATACCAGACCTATTTAAGTGACAACAACACTTCACTAAAGCAAATTACATAACCCGGCTATTTCCCTCAGCTGACACACCAGAGACACCCTCATTTCCAAAGCAAGTCTGCACTTGCTGCACAGCATTTGGAAGGATTTTCTTCTTTTTTAACCAGATACCACAGCGTTTTAGGCATATGCTGCTTTCACATGTAGAAAAAATAAAACTGAATTATCTAAATTTTTTATCTTAGCAGAATCTACCATTTCAAAGTGCACTCAGCCTCCCTCTAGCAGAACCACTGCATAGAGAGTCAGGATTCCTATACAGCACGAAGTGAAGAAAAACTCTGAGCTGATACACAGCCATTAAATCCCCTCTGGTACTTCCCCCTGCCCTGACACGCCAGCAGGGATCACACCAGCTGATTTGGCCACCTACTGCACAAATGCCTCTGTTTCATTTCTACGGAGCGGATTGCTGTGCTTCACTAGTACAACACACAAGGCTCTTCTGAAAATGCCAGCATACAGCCATAGATTACAGACAGACTGGATCTTATCACTGAAAATCCCCAGCCTTCCCAGGGTCACGGGCAGAAATCACTGCGGGCTCATCTCAACCCTCCACCCTTCCCAACCAGGAAACCTGAGTTCTCAGCAGGTCACAACAAGGTAGCTATAGCCCCATTTTTCATTTGCTGGCTGTTGCAGCTGCCTTTTAGAATGCAGCAACAGCAAATTCATCCTTCAGAGAGCACAGCACATGGTGATGCAAGCCAGACAACTGGGAGGTATGGGAGCTCAGCCCCATCCTGGCCACAGCACCCTCCTGGAAGGACTGGCTCACACCACCCCTCTCAGCAGAAACGTCCCGTCAGAGTGGTGTGGCCTCCACAGGTCCATCACTCAGCCCCACGGCAGGTCTGCCCACTCCCCAGCCCCACAGCGCACCCGGCACCTGGCCCCACAGCAAGCCCTCCTGGACCCCAGGCCCACAGTGTGAAACACCCAAGGAGAGCAGCAGAGCCAGGGATGCCCCAGGACAACACCTCCCCAGCATCTGGGGGCTGTCACGCTGAGTGCTCACATTCCAGCTACGCACAAGCAACACGAACAACCATTTTCTGTGGCTCACCAGGTATCCAAAGCTTTCTATTACTATATCAAGCCAAAGATTTCCCACTAGATAAACCCTCCTTTAGCCATGTGACAAAATTCCCAAAGTCTGGCTTCCTCTAAGTCTCATGAGGATGACACAGTAAGGGAAAGCCTCTTTGGCTACTAATTAAGCAATGAATAAGCCTGCTCAGACTCTGGTATGTAGTCTGGTTTTTGAAGCCTCATTGAAGATGTCAGTGCTACCAGAAGGGGTGGGGGGTTTTGGTTTTGCTTTACATCAGCTGCAGTTTCTTCCTGAAGCGAGAGAGCAAAGGGAGATTGTGGCAGAGCTGATGTGAAGTTGACAGCTCTTCAGCTACCAGGGAGGACAGCAGAGGCAACAGCAGCCCCATCCCCATCCCTCCTTCACCCCTCGCTGGTGGAGTTGCCTTTGTGGTGGCTGCAGCATCATGTGCAGGCTGAGCTCATGTTCTAATGCCTGCACCAAACATGGCCACACCATCTTCTCCGCTCTTGAGCTATTATGGGAAACCACTTTCAAACGAACCATGAGCCTCACCAGGGCTGTGACATTATCCATGTCCAACAGTCTTGGCATCTCCTTGCATCTGCAACGCACCAGTCAGGATTCATATACCTTCCTGAAGTGGCTTGTAGTGAAAACAGCCCCGAGACAACTGTTCCATTGACGAGACCTGCACCATCGTTTGCCGTATTCCCGCACCTCACAGCGCGGCTTCAGCCACCTGCAGCACCGCGAACGCCCTCAGGGGCTGAGGAAGCCGATCGCGAACCGCGGCCGCCGCCCGCATCCCTCTAGCTCCGGCGAGCTCCGCATCCCTCCGGCCCCGCGGGCTCCGCTCCAGTGAGGAAGCGCTTGCGGAGGGGTCAGGACTCCCCTTTCTCCCGGAGCCGGAGGAGCGAAGGCGCAGGGGGCTCCGGGAGGGGCCCGGCGGGGCTGGGGGCTCCGGAACAGGGCGGGAACGCGAGGCTCCGGCCGCCCCGGGGCGGGAGATGGGGGCGGCTGCGCCCCGAGCGCTGCTGCGGGCGGCTTTCGGTGCCCCAGCTCAGCCGCCCCCGCTCTGCCGAGGGACCAGCCCGGTCCGGGGGAGCCCACCCAGCAACACCCGGCGCTGCTGAGTCACCGGAGCGGCTTCGCTGCGCCCGCACCGACCCCCCGGGGCCGCCGCGCAGCGGTGCCGGTCCCGGGACAGCCGCGGCCCCGGGGCACGGAGAG